>CM035225.1:12478668-13078668 GCA_020226215.1 Sindora glabra | reverse complement strand
ATGGCTTTGTTTGTTAATAAAAATAAAAGAAGCAATTTACAATTTGTTATCAACATTTTAACAACATATGATGATATATCCAAAAAGTATAAAGCAGTAGAATTCTTTTAGAATAAATTCAAACGGGTAAAAGTCAACTGATGCCATCCTTATGTTGGTGATTTTTGTAAACGATGAAAATTTTTTTACTGTAAAAGTAAGATCAAATTCTCTCTAGGAAGAAAAGTAAATCTGGAATGGTCCTAATTCTCCTTAGGATTCTTTACTGTATTCATCATTTATTTTTTTATATGTTTACCAATTATTTACGTATTGGTTTCATCTATTTGCATGTCTAAAATGTGAAAATTTCATTGAACATTACATTTTTAAAGTATCTTCCGTACATCACATGGGTGCTAAAAAGGATACAAAAATTGATGATTTAGGTAGTTTAGGTAACATGATTTCAACTTAGAATAATTAATTTTAGGAGGATATAGTTAATGGTAAAATATTCATGATTTGTGAATTGTTCTTCTAAAGTAGTGATAAGTAGAAAGACAAGAAGGAAGAATATAATGTAATGCAATTCTTGATGGAAATTAACACTCTAAATTGAGTATATATCTATCCCAATCTTTATTTTTTTTTAAACTTCTATATTGTACACCTATCTTTGTTAGATATTTTGAGCTTAATTGTTTATATATATATATATATATATATATATATATATATATATATATATATAATCTTGTAATTATAAAATCCTAGAACACTTTTGACTAAAAAACTATGGCTTGGATTGTTTATAGTGACTTATTTACTATAACTATAGATAGTATAATTTGTAGATAGGCAAAATCATTCATGTAAGACTACTATATAAATACCTTTATGACCGTATAGAAAAGGCAAAGTATTGCCGATCCTGAAATGACATATTATAAGCATGACTATTTGAATTTATTGATTGATATTGTTGTTGCCTTGTATTAAGATTCTAGTGATAAATGATTTGTGGATTGTATTTTGCTATGGAAATGTCATTGGGCATGTTGGAAATGATGAGTTAGGGGATGGAAATTATATTTGTGATTAGTACTGGATTTAGGAAACTATTTGTGAACAAATAAGGTACCTAGAGGGACAAAGTTAAGCTTATGAATGGATAAGGCTAACCATGAGTTACAAAGAGATTTTATTATTTGTTTGATTATGATATTTTCTATATTATATTATTATAACTTGTGATGAATAATATATATATATATATATATATATATATATATATATATATATATATATATGCATATATTCACGTGCTTTTGTGGATAAATTAAAAGTATCAGGTGACCTGTAAGTTTTATTACCTAATTATCAATGTATATGACAAAAGATTTTGTGTGTGTACAATAACTCAACATATTACCAGTAAATGTTAATTTTATTAGTGGAAATACTTATTTTGCTAGTTCATGACATCTCACTAAGATGCCATTTCCTTAGAGTTGTAAAAGTTTGGTGTAATGCAAACAAGAGATTGTATTTATAACTAAACTACATGGTAGATAAGAGTTCTGGTATGAATTTGTTAAAGTTACTCCATTCACTTTTATATCTTTATTAACCCCAATTTTACTTAATTGATTTCTAACATTAAGTGTTACTAAATATATACTCATTAAATTTATAAAACTTATTTTTTTATTCACATCTAACATTTATAAGTTCTACTTAAGATAACAAGTTGAAATGTTGGCAAGGAAGTCCAAGGCAATTTGTTAAAGAATTTGACAATTTGGACAAGCATCAAATATAAATAGCTAGAGATGTTGTATGTGTAAATATTGTTTGGTTTCATGTATGGTTATTTATACACAAAATTCAAGTTTTAAGTTTCATATTTTAGGGAAAATAGCTCTCTTAAGATGTTTTTGAACAAAGGAAACTCTATCTATTTATTTCTTTGGTATTGTAATGCATACTAGTGCATATAGGAACAAAGGTCTTCTTGTTAGTCATCATAGCCAGTTGTTTAGGTTTATGGAACTAGTTATAGATTCTATATTGATCGTGATCAAGTTGAGTCATGACAATATCTCTTATTTATCCATTTTTTCTTTATTCGACATTAACCCAATTTATAAGGAAGGATCCTTTAAAAGATAATCATATCAATCATTGCATAATAACAACATAAATCAATCATAACTCCTCCAGCTTTATCCCTCACAACCTCAACCTTAATCCTCTAAAGTTAACCTTATCTCCTTACAATCGAATACATAGATCCAATGCATAATATCAAACTATAGTACTAATTAGCCCTAAGTCATCATTCTCATGAAGTCATAATTTCAATATCATTGATCTCATCCATATATTACATTTCATAGTACAATATCATGCATGTCTTAATGCATGACAACACATTTCATTTCAATAGTAACATAATAACACTACTATCACAATCTACTTAGTTATGACTGGCACAATTCCTATTATTGGTAATTAGCCCAAAGTCATCATTCTCATGAAGTCATAATTTCAATATCATTGATCTCATCCATATATTACATTTCATAGTACAATATCATGCATGTCTTAATGCATGACAACACATTTCATTTCAATAGTAACATAATAACACTACTATCACAATCTACTTAGTTATGACTGGCACAATTCCTATTATTGGTAACCATAAGCTTATCTAGCCTTACACTAGTATCATCACATATTGACAACTAAGTTAATTATGGCAGAGTAATCATTTAATTAAACATTACTGCATTCATTTATCAAAATATTACTTACATTTCTAAGTTTAGGTCCAAGCATTCAAATATTCACAAGTTTTTGCAAAAGAACCTACCAAACTTCTATACTAATTCTTTAACTTGTGTTTATGATTGCTCATGTTATAACACTATTATTGAATAGCCGATAATGGTTATAGAGCTTCGCTCTATTCATCTGAAAATATTTTAAAGGAAAAATAATAAGACTTGAAATCCCAATAAATAGATAATTTATCTAACAAATATACTCTTTAACTTATAATTCATATATCTAATTATCATATGAAAACAAACAAGAATTCTACAATTAAATACCAAGTAAAGCATGCAATATACAAACAATCATAACATATCCATCTTGTGCTTTCTGAAATATCAATCACAATCTCAACCTTATCTTTTCAAGTATTTTATCAATCATAATCCTAACTTTATTCCTCCCAACAATCCTCAACACAATCAATTATCTAGATCTAACATAATTTGAATCAATCATTTAATTTAGTATTTTGATTTCATATTGGATACCATATCTATTTAAACATAACAACTCAGCTCACTAATTCAATTACCATGTCACATTTTATTCAATCACACATGTTTATATGTTTATACGTATGCGCACACACACACATATAAAAACTCCCTTTATGAGAGTCATACTCGAGTACTATAGCTAACTACTCTTTTTGCAAGGCACTAGGAGACTTTGATACTTGAGTACATTCAAGCCCCTGATTAACAGCTTGTATTCTTGATTAACTAAAAGCAATAGCAAAAGAGGTCTTCTATATTCAAGTATACTACTCAAATACTGGCTCAATACAAGATAATATTTAAGTACTATACTCAAGTGCCGTTCTAGAATTTCTAAAAATTACATGAAAATGCAAAACAATCCACTAATCCAAAGCCACCCACTTACATGCATCAACATACATCTCACACTAACACTAGTTTTCATATTAGACAATCATTTCCTTAGCTCAAGTAGTTCAATTATAGCTTAATAACCACAATCCAACTATAATTCATCAAATTCCATAAAACAGCCTATAACTTATTTAAATCCTTAATTTATATAACTAATCAAGTAAGTAGATTATCTACTTACCTTGATTTGAAAAAGTTGAAGGAAATGAAAGGAAGATCAAATGTAGAAATAATCCCTATACACACAAACACCAAATTATACTCAAAATCCTTAATTTATATGGCATCATTAATTTTGACAAAATCTCAACTGTAAACCCTAAAATTATGGAGTCATACCTTAGTTGTAAAGAGATTTGATGACCAATCTTGAAGAAACCAACCAATTTTACTAGTGATTTAACTTGAAGTTAGAGATAGTGAATAAAGACAATATAAGGAGAGAAGTCAATGATTTAGAGAAAATTGGTTAGAAAAATCAACTAAGGTGGAGGTTAGCTCTAGCTATTTTTAATAGCTTAATGGTAGTTTTGAAATTATGCAAGTCACCAAGTCCATTTTCAAAATCAAGCTTCCTAAATCTCCTCCAAGCATCCTAATTCACTTCTGATTTCATATAACTCAGTTGTTAATCTAATTACGTTTATTCTCATATTTAAATTCTATTCTCTATAATTAAATAACCATCCTAAATCTTCCCACAATATCTTCCTTTATTACCAAAACATATACTATATTATAGCTGAAAAATTAAAATAATTTTCTTATAATTTTATAGTTGTAACAACTACCATGCCTTAATTGTGTGGAATAGTTATTGAATGAATCCATCCATAGGCCAATCCATACAAACCAACCATATTCTGCAAAAATTGTGAAAGGAATCCAAGTTCACAAATTTTTTTCTTTTTTTTTTAAATTAAGACTTTTGAAATAATTTTAAGTTTGAAATAACAATAGTATATTCAATGATCGCATATTTAATGCATTTTTAACCCATATCAATAATTTAAAACTAAATAAATTATAATAAAAATTTACTAACTTTGAAATTAGTAATTTAGAAATCAAACTATTAACCTAAAAATAATTTATTTAGGTTAAATTAAGTTGAAAGATAAAAAATTGAATTTAAGAGTAAATATGGAATTCGTTAGGTGAAGATTGTATAATATTAGTTTAATTTGAAGGTAAAAATGTAAAAAAAAATAAAAAATTACATATTTATCTCTAGATTGTCCAATCCAATCCACACAGAGTCAATGAACCAAACCACTTAAGGTTCGCATTCAAACAAACTCGTTTTGTACAAATATAATTTATTATTATTAAATTAGATTATATTATAGATCTCTATAGTTTTACACCTTTTCTAAGTAGGTCCCTATTATTTAAAAGTTTCAAATTAAGTACCTACAGTGTAATTAACTTTCTAGTTAAATTCCTACGGTCAGACTTCCATCAATTCTCATTAACATGACAAACGTACTGCTTACTAGGACTGAAGGGAGCCAAGTTGACACTCCAACTCAGCTGCCACTTCACCTATATACCATTGATGTATTACTTCTAGAGCACCCTTCACATGCTCTCTCTTCACCCGAACAACACCATACTCCTCTTCATCTCTAAACGGCACAGCATGCTCAGCACCCACCCTGACACCAGTCTCCGCCACCTAAACCACGACCTTATTATAAAATTGTTCTGTAGACAAAGGAAACATAATCAACGACACGCCGCCGCAAATGCCTTCCAGCGTTGAATTCCATCCACAATTTGTTCAAAACACTTTTATTGCTCTGTGTGATAGTATTAAATCTCATCAAAATCCCTCTGTTTTTCACTCCCTCCTTAAAGCCATTTTTCCATTTCTTCTCCCCTGTATACTCCTCTTATCACCTGAAAGAATGGCCTGTTTGTGGCCTTTAAACCTAAATCAATCCTGAGTAACTGCTTTGGCGATGCACGATTTAGGCTACCTAGACAAATGTAAATTATAGAGCCTTAAGGTCAAATCAAGCCCTTAAGATATTGGCTGTCATCATTTGAGTAAACCTGTCAAAACGGCTAACCCAATCCTAATGGGTTAACTCAATTTTACTAGACTAACCCAACAGGCAACTGTACGTCGAGCTAATTTGAGACTGAGTTATTTTTTCACCAAGTCAGAACTAGATCGAGTTATTACAGTATCAGTTCCAATCCAAAATCAATATTTACCATATGAATTTTAATAATCCGTTATATTTTATTATTATTATCATATTAGTTATTTATTTATTATTAATTTATACCATTAATTAAAATTTAATATTATTATTTATTAAATGTAATTATATATTATTATTATGACTTAAAATTTTATTATTTATTATAATTATATATTTATTTTATATGTTTTTTTATTTAATAAAATAAATATATATTATTAAATATATATTGATCACGTCCAAATTATTATTTATAAAAATAAATATATTTAATAATTTATATATTATCGAATATATATAAATAAATAATTATATAAATAACTATTTATAAAAATATATTTAATTTAAATAAATTAAATTTAAATTTGAGAAATAACTTTTTAATATATTAAAATTTAAATAAATAAATAATTTTAATTTTAAATTTCAAATATTTTTTACTTAAAAATGGAACATTGAATTAATTAATTCAATTAACAAGTTTAATATTAAAGGTTAAACTTACATAAAAAAATTTTATAAGAAAAATAAAAAATATTATATTATACTTATATTATTTACTGATATTGACATATGAATGGTAAATAAATAGGGTGAATATATAGGAAAAAAAAAAGAAAATATGCAATGAAGTAAATAAAAATAATAAAAATAATGTCTATGAGTTGTAAAACTTTAATAAAATTTTAAATGAATCCATTTCATATCAAATTTTTAATTTATGTAAAATATGATATATTTTATGTCATTTAACTTATAAAATTTCTTCTTATAATTATTATATATCATTGTTATTGTTATAATTACTCTTATTATTATAAAATATAATTATATTATATTATTATCACTTAAAAATTATTGTTGTTGTTATTGTTATTTTTATTTAATAGAATTAAAAATAATAAAGAAATAAATTAAAATATAATAATTTTTTACGTGAAAAACCTCTATTAAGAAGGATAAAAACCAAAGGACCTAGCCCAAAAAAATTTTACCATTAAATAAAATGAGTACAAATATTTTACTAACTAAATTTATAATATATAAATATGTTACTATTTCTAATTATCTCCTTCATCCAATGATGATCCATCTTCTTGCAAATTATTTTGTTATCTATCTTCTGCATCAAACTAATCCTTTAAACAAATAGTTATCTCTAAGTTCTGATCATTCATAGATAAATATTTATCATCCAAAATTTATTTACCAAGAGAAAATGCACTTTCTAATGCTACTAAAGATATTGGAGGGGTTAGTATATCATGTGCCATAAGAGAAAGTATAGAATATTATGTTATTTGTGTTTTCCATCATTCTAAAATAGTGAATTTTAGTATATTAGTTACAATAGGTGTAAATAAGTAAGAACTTAACTCATTATTGATTGAGGGAGTATCACTAGTTAAATCTAAAAAGTCATCATATTCTTTATAAAATGGGATACTTGTTTTTGAAGAAGATAAAGAACTGATGTATGCATGTGAAGAACTAAATTTATTGCTATATACTTGAAATATTTTTAATAGTAAATTATTTATATCATTCATATAAAACTCTAAGTCAAATTCATATTGCATATTTTCATGGTACCTTTATAGTAATTTTTTCACTTCTTCTTGTCTAACTCTAGGATCTATAATTGCAACTATAACATATAAATAAGGAGTATTTCTAAAGTATTTATTCCATTTTAGTAAACATTCATTAATAATAATTTTACACCCATTAATACTTTCAAATTTTAAAAATGCAAAACTAAAATTAAGTAAAGCACTAAGTATTGAGTGAGATGTCGAATAATAAGAACTAAATAAAAGATTAATTGCTCTATAAAATATTTGTAAAAATTGTAAGAAAATTTATCCTTTTTCTCATTCAACATTTCAAGGTGATGATTAACTTGAATTTTTGTTGAATAAAAAATATCTATGACATCTTTATATTCTAAACAAAATTCCAACATTTTAAAAGTAGAATTCTATCATGTACAAATATCTTGTGAAGGCATCTTAAATTTCTTAAACATTTGAATACATAGTTGTTTCCAATCATGCTTTCTAACTGGTGATGATTTGATATATAAAACTATATTTCTAAAATTTTGTATAAGTATAGAAATAACTTTTAATGCATCTTAAATAACTAAATTTAAAATATGGCATGTACATCTAAGATGAAAAAATTGAAATTCAAGTATAGGATTTAGAGTTGGAAGTAAAATTCTAATAGTACTAGAATTAGTAGATGCATTATCAAAGGTAATTGAAAATATTTTATTCGATATCATGTATTTAATACAAGTATTTTTTATATAACAAGCAATAATATATGCATCTTGTGGTGGTGGAATTGGTTTAAAATAAATAATTTTTTTATGTAAAATAAAATTATCATCAATATAATAAACAGTTACACAAACATAGCCCATTTGAGATGGTGATGTTCAAATATCAAATGTAAGTGCAATTCTACCTTTGAATTTTGAAAAAAAAATTAGCTAAGCTTATTTTCTACTCTTTAAAAATTTTGTTCAATTTAGTTATACTAGTATTCCTACTCATACCACACCATTGAGGATTAAAATATTGAAGAAGGGCATTTAATTTTGGAGAACTAGTTATACTCAAAAGTATTTTAGCATGACAAATCTATTTACATTATTTATACTCACTATTATCTTAACTAAACATATTAGAATTTTTACTTAAAATAATTATAACATCCACATATTTAGAAGAATAATGATGTCTCATTGTACTAGTACTACTATAACTATCATAATTATAATTTTTTAGATAATATTTACAAATTACTTTAACTGCACTATTTACATTTTTTAAATCAAAATGATTCTATATATCAAAATTTTTTAATCTTTTTGTTAAATCAGATGAGGATGTAGGAGTGTTTGTATTCTTATAACTACGAGCACGTTGTGAAGATGAATATTGAAAAAGAAGAGGAGATGATGTAAATTTGGGTGTACTTGAAAGAATATTTATAAAATTATTATTTGAAAATTAGTAGCTACATTTTCTAAAAAATATTAATCATCAAAATAATTTTGAATATTATTAGGATCATTCCAATTCATAATTAAAAATTATTAATAATATAAAAATAAAATTACTAATATTAAATTTAACAAAAATAATAATTAATTGAAACACTATAAGAATTAAAATATACAAAACTTAATAAAAAATATAGAATTATAAGTAAAGATTAGAAAGGATTGAAGAGTGTAATCAATAGTTTTCCTTTAAGTGAAAATTTTAATATTTTACAACTTTATGCACCATCTCCACCTTCAATTTTGAATATTTTTAGAGAAATAAAAATTATAGAAATGAGATTGAAGAGAAAAAGAATGAAATTTTGTTATAACGGAGAAATGAGAATTTCAGATAAGTATTTATAATAGTAGGAAATATATAAAATAAATATAGAGGAGCCGTTGCACTACGGCTATTGCAACAGCAAAAAGCAAGACACGTACGTCTCCTTTGGCTCTGAGTAAACACTAAACAGACAATAAATATTAATTTCTTTTTAATGTTTTACTGCCGGTGTGGCCACAGACATCATATACTACTTGCCTTAATTATCAAAAGAAAAAAAAAACATATACTACTTGCCTTGGGGTCATATTCAAAGTATAGTGCTGCTAATTTTGCCAAAATAGGAGTATTGTTCACCTAATTTGGTTAATAATTATATACAAAATTAACCAGATGAAATCGTATGGTACTGCTAAAATAATTCTTGAATATTTTAGATTTATAATTTTATCCTTAAATAATATAATTTATAGATATAATTTTATCTTTTTTACAAATAATTCAATTCTTATATAATATGATTGAAGAATGTATGTATATACAAATAACTATTAAGGAATGAAATTATAATTTTATATAATTTAATGATTATTTTAGCAATGTTTTGTAATTTTAGAGATGATATTATAAATTTTTTCATGATTATATAATAAATGTAGAAAATTAGGGAGTTCCCCCCCTTAATGAATGGTAATATAATGCTTATTTATATTTATTTTCTAACAAAATTAAAGGGTTTATATTTTTTATACGTACTTCAAAAATTGTTTATAATTTTTTTTTGAAAATTTACTATATATTAATTTTACACAAAATTTGTAACGATGATGTCAACAGCTAGTATTGGCAAATGTTGTAAAATAAAAAAAATTTAAGTTGGTACAAAAAATATATCTTAAGTATAAAAAAATACAACAATACAGACTCATTCATATATGTCCCGAAGAAGTACCCTAAGTTGAATTATGGAATAAAAGAATATTATGAAATAAAAGAATATGTCAATTTCTATCTACATAAATAGAATAATATTCTATCGAATAAAGCCTATTTTGATGCCATTTAATTTGTCTTTTTCTTTGGGGTTTGAAAAGTTAACATTTCGTATATTAATTCAAATAATAAAATTGTTCATTATTTTGTTTAAATTTATTAAATAAAAAATTAATTTTTTTTTATGAATTCATTGAATCAGATATTGGAAGTATACCATATAAGAAAATTATTAGTGCACCATATTTGATTAAAAATGCTTTAATTCAATACTTAAAAAAAGAAACAAATCCATTTGTGTTAGACTACTTTGAGTGTGACAAAGAAAGCCTATTAATAATCCATCTAAATCTTCAAACAAGAAACAAATTGTGTACTGCTTCATACATGTGAGCTGAGATGAGAATCTCATTTTGTATATATTTCGTTGCTCTTCATATATTATGAGAAAATTAATATATAAAAACAATGCATACGTAAATAAATAGTAAAACTCATGATTGATATGATGATTTCGCATTATTATTTCATCTTAAAAATTATATATTAGGTATAAAAAATATCATTTTATTATCAATAAAAAAATTAAAAAATTTTAAAATCGATAAGATTTTAATGAAATTATCATAATGAATTTACTTTATAATTGTAATTTGTATTTAATGCACTTGACTTGCATGAATTGAGTAAAAGATAATATATTTTTTATTTAAATTTAATTTATTATAATATAAATTAATTTTATATCATCACATCAAAAATTTATTAAACTTTTTTATTATTATTAAGAATTTTTTATTATTATTTATTAAGTGACATATTTATTATTATAAAATATTTTATTATAAAAATTAAATTTATATTTTTTAATTGTGACTGTTAAGTATAATTTTAATATATTAAAATTATTATTTTAATATATAAAAAATTAAAAATTAAAAATTAAACATATAATAATAAATTAATCATTTATTATTTACTATTATTACTAAGTTAACAAATTAATCCAATAACCCAACGAATTATTATTTATCAGTTTCAATTCTTTATCAGGTCGAACTAAATAATTCCAGTCTCAATCCTCAAGTCGAGCCACTGTTATCATTTTCCGTATTAATTACAATCTCAAATCAGATAACAGATGCAAGTCAATCCATTTAACCTAAACTCATTTTGATATATCTGCATTCGTGTCCTTTTTGCCTCTCCTTGCTTTGTCGGATTCGTCTGTATTGGATGGAGATACAAGGCCGATACATCATACACTACTGTTTCCTGTAACTCTTTCGTACTCTTTTAGGCACTCTATTTCCAACTCTTCAAAGCTATCTACTACTATGACTATCCCATGCGCTGCGGATTCCTCTTCGGTCACTTTCTCGTGGAAAAAAATTCAAATTTTAGGTTTAGCCATTGCTGAAAGGCCCAGGATGTTAAGATTTTGTGAGTTGAATTTTGTTCGGCATTCCGGAGACTGGAAATGGCTTCAAATCAAAGACGGATTCACAAATTTTGGAAACATGCAAGTTGTGAGTGGACAAGAGCTTGAAGCAATTACTCACGTCAAGTGTCTAGGTGAGGTAGCAACTAAGCTGGAATGTCCATCTTGGTCGGCTTTTGTCCCAGAAAGCAAAACGTTTGTCATGTCAGCAAGAACTGACGGAAGTCAGACGTAGAGGACTCGATTAGAAATTTAATTAAACTATGATGGGAAAAATGTAAATAATTTAAATTTTATTCCTTTAAATTATAAAAATTTAAATTTTATCTCCTTATAATTATATAAAATTTAAATTTTATTTTATGATTATTAATTTAATAAAATTTATTAAAAAAATAATTATTATTATATTTTACTTATCGATAATTACAAATTATAATTATATTCATTAATTTTTAATAATTATTTGACTTATTAACAATTATGAATTATGGTTAGATAATTAAAGATGATGTTATTGGTTATAAAATTATTATTATATATTATAATCGTTAATGTAATAATAATAAAATTAAAATTAAAATTTTATATAATTATAGGATAAAATTTAAATTTTTAAAATTGAAATGGATAAAATACAAATTGAGAAAGTTATTTTGCATTTTTTCCAACTATAAATACCGACTTCAAACTTTTAAATTATAGAACCCATTTAAAAAAAAGGTGAAATTATGGGACCTACTGTATAATTTGACCTTATTATTATTGCTCTGCTTCCCGTCTTCTTTGCTCTGGCCGTCGTACAAGCGGAGGAATTTCCTCGTCATCGCCGTCGTTTGCATTCGAACCAGACCCAGCAGCCTCCGTCGGCCGTCATCGTGGTTGCGAATCCGAAGAATGGTAGTGGCTGTAGCCGAACCAAACTCGAACGGTAGCCATCTCTTCTCTGTTAGACTGCCGCCATGGGAATGTCTAAATGTCTGTCTTTTTTCCTATAACATACTTTAGCACTAACTGAATAGTGTCAAATATTTTTGTGTCTGGCTTTTAAGGAATACTGTAACTCAAATTTTGTGTGTTTACCTTCTCTGTTTAGTGTTTAGCCGAACTCTGTACTGTTTCTTTTTTTTTTTTTTTTGGGGTAAGATTTTAATTTTCTATGAACAGCTGGTACGTATAATTCAGATAATCTACTGGACTTGGAGCATTTCTTCTGAAAGAATTTAAATTGAGGTAAATTTCTACATCTAAAAGTATTATATTTTAGAATCTTTTCAGTCTCCACCATATTGAAGCTTGGTGCTGGTCCCTCACAATAGGAAGCGCACAAAGGAATTGAGAAGTTGGATCAACCTTATTTTAAAATGATTTATGGATGTTTTCATGATATGCACTAGTTATAATATGATTTTTTTATGCACATAAACAATTTTTATTTTGGATATTGTGCATTTTCTTACCATATTTCCCATTCTTGTTTTTTAGCTGGATTTAGTGATTTCATGTTTGCTGTGGCTTCACTCAAAGGAGCAACTCGCAGGTTTTCCTGCTCTTTCAGAAGGTTTGTATTTTTATAAACGCAGAAAACTTTCCGTTTTGGTGAATCTTGTAGGTATTGTTTCCTTGTTTTTATTGGGCTTAAAGTCTCTTTATGCAGGAACTAATTCTCTGGAGATAGTAAATCTGTGCTCTCCTTTGGAACTTCTATGATTAATATATAAGTTAAACACAAATTTTTTATGGTTGGAACTTGATTAAACATTGCAAGTTCCAAGAATTATGAACCTAATTATTGCAGTCCATTTTAAGATGCTGATTTTTATGTTTTTGAAATTGCTTTGAACCTTACTTGTTCTTGTTCGCACTCAATTAGAAGAGTTCTTGAATACAAGTTTTTGTTGTGTCTATACAGAGACAGCTTATTTCGGACCTCCTGTCTGGTTGAAAACGTTCCAACTGTCACATCAGCTCTTACCACAACTCCATGGTCACAACCGGGATGTTCAAGAACCTTCAGTCTGGCTGCTGCAGCAATGCATTTTGCAAGTGTGCCCTCTGCATGTTTGCCACCATATTTTCTTATAATGCATGGGTCAAAAATGTTTGGAAGCCATGGTGTTATTAGAAATTTGCTCCCTGCCAGATACATGAGTAATACATCAGTCCAACTAAAGACAGACAAAGATGTTGTAAGGTTTTCTCTGGATCAGATGGGTGATGATAGTAATTCCACCATAATGCGTAAGAAGAAGAAAAAGGTTAAAATGTCTAGAAAGGCTAAACTGAATGAACTCAGATTCTATCGTCTGAAGGCCAAGAAGAAGATGAATTCTCCAAATCCTGAAGTTAGAATTAGATATAAGCTCGAAAAGGTTGGAGAACTTTTGAACTAGACAGTTAGTCTAATTTCTTTATGTTTCTGCTGTCTGTAGCTTGCTTCAGCTGCTTTGAAAGATCAATATGGGATATTTACTATTTCAGATAGTCTGGAATGCAACATTCTTCCTTTTCACCTTGATTTTTATTTTCCTTACTTAGTACCTTTCCTTCAAACATAAATCTACAGGCCAAGCGAAAAGAGGTATGGTTGATTGAGAAGTTAAGAAAATTTGAGTTACCAAAACCCCCAGCGGAAATTTATGATCCTGAAGCTCTGACAGAGGAAGAGAAACATTACCTGAAGCGTACTGGTGAGAAAAAGAAAAATTATGTTCAAGTTGGAAGACGTGGAGTGTTTGGTGGTGTTGTGTTAAATATGCATCTTCATTGGAAGAGGCATGAGACGGTAAAGGTTATCTGTAAGCCTTGCAAACCTGGGCAGGTTCATGAATATGCTGAAGAGCTCACTCGACTGAGCAAGGGCATTGTGATTGACATCAAGCCCAACAATACTATAATTTTCTATCGTGGCAAGAACTATGTGCAGCCAAATGTAATGTCACCTCCAGAGACTCTATCTAAGGCGAAGGTAATTTCAGTGGGTATGTTACCACAATGGCAAATATATTTGTCAATGAAGATAGTATTAGTAACTGGAATAGTGGTAGCCTGTCCTCCAGTGTTCCCTGTGTTTTTCTATCACTTAAGTGGGAAATTTAAACATAGCTTATCTATTTCATGCTTTTAGTTGTCAAGAATAGTGTGTGTCTCTCTCTCTCTCTCATGTTGTTATTATAAGTGGTGGATTCTTATAAGATATATCAAACATTCAGTATGACCTTGATGAAGTGAAGGGTCTGATGTGCCTAGAAGAGGTTTAAATGAATGATTTGTTTATCTAGTGTTCTCACATTATTGAAAGTATTCATCATGCTTTTATTAAATTTCCATCAAATTTTGTGAGCATGCCCCATAAATGTTGAGCTATGGTGCACTTAAAGTTAAATAGTATGAGATGTCTTGCCATCTGCATTACAAAGAGGGAAAATACACTATGATGGGCATAAAAATTTCAGATTGATGTGGATTGATGCATGGCACTGGGTTCAATTTCATTTGTATAAAGGGTAACATAATGGTTTCTGTTACAATTTGATATTTCTAGGCCTTGGAGAAATACAAATATGAGCAGTCCCTTGAGCATACGAGCCAATTTATTGAAAAGTTAGAGGAAGAGCTTGAGGAGTATCTTCAGCATGTTGCACGGTTTAAAAAGGGAAAAGATAACTGGACTAAAGATGATACAGTTAGCTCACAGTATTTGGCTTCCATCTGATACAAATTTTGTATTTTATTTCAATATTCAGCTTTCAGCTACCAAAGGACAAAACATGAGTAGCCACACACAACTTACAATGTTGATTTAGTAATTACTGCAAGCGAATGCAGTATTTCAATATTTAGCTTATCATTGTGGCTCTGTTGAAACTGAAGTCAGCTCCATTTGTTGTCACTTGGCATGTATCTTTCCCACAATATGTGCTATCTGAAACCTTGTTGTTTATAGTGTCACTGCTTATTATTCGTGCATCTTTTTTCTGATGAGTTTGAATCAAAAATGAAAAACCAAAACTATGACTTTGTGGGTTTCAGCATACTGAAGCTCAACTCTATGTCATTGGACAAATGTTATTATGACTCGTTTTGGGTAACAATGAAAAGTGTACAAGAACTAGTGCTTTATTTTATCTTATTTTATTCTTCCTGGCAATTTCTGAAATAGGTAATGATTTTTTTGCTTGCTTACAAGAAGAAATTTTACATCTTGAGTATGACTTACGATTTATTGCTTATTCAGCTACAATATATCATACTATTAGGTCTAATTTCTCAACAGATTATAACAAATTCCTACTTTGCTAATTGAAGATATGCCATTTCAGATTTAATTTCTGAACTGTGCTCCACTGATGAAGATATGTCATAATGTTTTCGTCGGTTAACAAAACCAGTGTTAGAATGTTAAGCTTCATACGGCTTCTAACTTTATAGCAGGGTGTCATTGGCTTAGTTGGAACGCCATTAATCTGTCACTTCCACGTTAAGAGAATGCTATCTGCATGCTATATTATTCACAATTCACACCGTACGGGGTTGGTCAAACACTGTTCTGGTTTATGCGGCAATTGACATGCGAGCAATGCGGATATAGACTCATGGAATGTGAATGCCTTCCGTTACCGTAACTGTGTAAACTAGCTGAGCCTGGTGATCTTGATTGTAAGGATGCAGTCAGGTTTGGAACGTGCATCTGACTACTTTAACACTGAAGGAGACCCTGGACTCCAAGAATGTCTTATGGCAACAGCAAATATTAATTGTTATATAAGAATGGTACTTTTAACTAAATAAATTTCTGTTCAGTGAATTCTTCTGCCTGAACTGTAGTTCCTAATCATGATTAAATTTTATCAGATGATGGAATTTATTTGTGGTTGGCAGGCATGCAAATGAAAGGAAGGAAAACACAGTGAACATAAGATTTGTGTCTGCACATTAATTGTGGAGTGTTGACACACTCATGGACGGCCATGAGCACACTCAGGAGTTATAGGAGCCCCGTTATGGAATGAGCATCCTTACAGAGGTGAAGTCATTGCCGGGTTATTACTTACAAGCTATCATTCACCCTCTGAGTTGGCATAATTGTTGGAAAACCAGAGAACACAGATAAACAGAAATGCAGAAACAGAAATAGAAACGTGGAAAAGTTATGGCAGCAGAAACATAATATCATAACATTGTATTTTTTACCAAGTGTTGCTGCACTTGGGGAGTTTTCTCTCTTCTTTGAGGGCTCCAATTACAACATTATGTAGAATATCTATTTATAGACATTCAATATTCCATTTCCTATTTTACAAATTAATCAAACCTAACACACTTTCTTTTCTTTTACAATACACCTTCACCAACTATTTCTTTTCTTTGACAGCAGGTGTATAGCATTTCTCTGAATTTTTTTTTAGATTAGCTATTTCCAACAATAATAGGGGAAAGTTGGTTGCACAACCGATTGGCATTCAATGTACGAGTGAATCTCATCAATTGCAGGATCAAAATCTGCATTCAAGTGTAAATTGGTTTGGTTATCATTACCATCTTAGAGAGATTCTCAAGCCCTTGCAGAGAGATATGTGAGGATTTAGGCAGGGTGAAGATTTAGAAGTGGCATCAGAAAATGAAGTGCGATAGAAAAGTTACGGTTGATATTGTAACATATAGCATATGTTCCATCCATAGATATTCTTCAACTTTGGAAGTGCCAAATGTTTTCCTCTCTGTCAAACACTACAGCATTAAAATAAACCAAAAAAAAAAAAAAAAACTCGTACTATACTTGTGCTTTATTTAGATACGTGCGGTGCTTAAGACGCACCGTTTTGTTCTTTAAAAAGGCTTAAGACACTATTACAAGGGCACGGTCAATTCACCCCACTGCTAACTTCTCAAAATTCATCTAATAACTATTATGAAATTATCCAGTAACAAACTATAAGGATATGACATATGGGTATCTCTCTCATGCGTTTCCAGTAATACTTTTTGTTCTTGTTTTAGAGAGAGAAGCAATGTGACTTTCAACTACTTATATTTCACGGGTTGAGGGATCTATATTTAAGATTAATTATGCTTCCTTCCTATCCGTTAAAAATAACTGAGGATACCGTGTGATTATAGTGAAGGAAAATAGTTTTCTCTCCAAAATAAATTAATTGATACATTTTTGTTAATTTGACACCTTATAACTTGTAAATTCTTTTTTCTAATTTATTATAGAAAATTAAGATGGCCTTTATGTATATTTTTCTAATTTTTTTGTATTAACATTAACAATATGTATAAGCTATTTTTATTTTTTATAATAAAATAAAAATTAAAAAATTTAAGTTTAATAAAATTGTGATAAAAAGAAATATTAGAAATATGGTTTAGAGAGAGAGAGAGAGAGAGAGAGAGAGCTAGCTAGATACAATTGAAATTTATTGATATTTCAAGAGAAGTTCAGCATTGAATTACAGAAGAAAATATAGAAAATTAATTTTATGTGTTGATTCCTTAATATTAATTAAATAATTTTGACCACCTTAAGAGAAGTTTACAAGAAAATTACTCCTTTGGAAGTTAAAGTTTCTACGATAACTTAACCAAACAAATCCAAATAACAGTAGACTTGTCCATTACGTACTCTTAAATCCCTCGGGATTCAATTTTTATTTGCACAGACAATAGACTAATTCATTCAGCAAGAAATCTGGAGATGGCCAGCAGTTCTATTGCTAAAAGACAATATGAAATTGATTGCCAACATCTCCATCATTATTTCTCTGTTAGGGGCTAAAATTGTTTTCCCCCTATTTTGGAACATGAGTGCACATATTTGAATGTTCAGTGACAATTTAAACCTTTAATGACTTCATATAATATAAATTGCAGGAAATGGTGCTTCCATCAGCCAAAAGCTTGTGGAGATAATGATGAAGAGGAAGCATGAGTTTAAGCCCATTCGCCAAACTTACGTTGCTCTCTATGGTCAGGATCTTCTCCATGTTCTCTCAGTTGCTCAAAGGAATAACTCATTTGACCTAAGTAGTCTTAGTTACTTGAAATCAAAAAACGTCTCTCCATTTGAAGCCTTCAGGTGGGATTCTAATAATGAGGATCATGGTAGTATGTTTAAGTTCAAGCCTTTTCGTCAATGTAAAAAAAGGGAGGGGGGGGGGGGGGGGGGGAACAAATGTCTCTGCATTATCTGAAATGGCTAGATAATGTTATTTCAATGTACACCAGAGATCTTGAGCAATTTAAACCTTTAATGACTTTTTGTAACATAAATTTCATCTTGAGCCTCCTCATGAGTGGCACATGCACTCCCTAGGTCGCCATATTGTTTCAATGTTGCTTGTAACCTCCGGTAATTTCCCCACCATCTCATATACTAAAAACACTCTCCATGCACAAACCATAATCCCCATAATAATTTCAATAGCATTCCTACAAATGCTTGGAACTTATTTATTATGATAAGCACTTGCGCATTATTTTTGAGTGTGAGTCAGTTGAAGAAAATATTTTAGTTGACTCAAATAAACATGGGAAAACAAATTGATCCAAAAGGTAAAGCTAGTTCTGTTTTTTTAGATAAAAATATCATTGGTGAAAAAATATTTAACTGAGTACCCAAATGCGAAGTAGCTTACTTTAGAATGCATGTAAGTACCCAATAGTGAAATAGCTTATTCCCATAATAATAATAATAATAATAATAATAATAACTGCCATGAGAAATTATAATTGAGTAATTCTTGCAGGAATTAGGCTAACCATGAAATATAGAGAAATAGACAGACTATATGTAACTCCACTCATAAGTAAGGCCCACTACATTGGTATTATAAAGATTTTCAACATATTAATATGATTTCATATTTAAATTGCATTATTATTAATATTTACTAAAATTATGTTGTTATTGTGTATTTCATGTAGCGAGCAGCTTACCTTCGCATGGAGGAACTTCAAGAGCGGGACGCTGAAATAATGAGAAATTCACTTTTCGAAGGCAATTTGAATCTTGACATTCTTGTTGAGATTGCATGCACGCGTCTTTCTTCAGCTTTGCAGTGCATAAAGCAGAGCTATCATGCACGGTACGGTAGAGATCTTGAGCAAGATGTTCATCTCAAAGTAAATTACAATGACATTTACAATGATGATTAGAAATTGAATCCTAAACATGGAAAAAGGTACAAACTTCCAAAAAATATCAAATATCATTTAAGTTAAAAATTTGATAAAATCATGTACCAAAAAAAAATTGATGGAATCCTTTCTATTTTTTTAATTTTTCTTTTAATTTTTCTGAAGTCAAGTCCCAGCTATGGTGCCAAAGTGGACATGACCATAGCTATGTGCAATGCCAAGACCATCTATGAAGCTGTGGAAAGTGGAAAAACCATTGATCAGAAAAACCATTCTTACTAGATTAAGTCAGAAATACAGGCCAAATTAAAGCCATGCTTATCTCCTTGAAATATCTCTATGGTCATGAATTCTCCAAATTTATCAAGCAAGGCAAATGTGGACAATTGGGGAGGGAACTTTGGATTGTTATTTGTTGAATTCAAAACCCAGAAAGTTCTTCGCGGAGTTGTTAAGGATGAAGTTTGCTGACATCCGGGAACTATTAATTCGGATTGTGATAACAAGATCTAAGATTGATGTGAAAAACATGTATAAGGATTTTGCTGCGAAAACAGGCAGCCCCGTTGGGAACCTCGTTAAAAGGGAGTTCAATGGTAGCAGTGATAAAAGCAATGAAATTGTTGCTAGTCTCTTGGTTAACCTCATCAAATGTTGAAGAAGGCCGTGGCGTGCTTATGCAGATGTGGAAGCACATGGTAGTGTATCAGTGGATCACCTCACTGAAATTCTAGCTATTATATGTTGACTTACATTAAAAATTGCATGCATACCGCAATATGAATCAAATTGATTCCTAATTTCTTCTCATTTAAAACAGCGTGCGATCAACTTGATTCAGATTGTATTATGCAAATAGCATTTTTGTCATATCTAGCCATTCCCATAGACATTCAGTTTTGTAAATATTAGTTTCCTTTTAAGCTTGAAATCTTATCTATCCAAGGAGTTCATTTTGCTGTAAAGTATATATTTGCATCACATGAATTGTACAGAGCATAATCTTTTGGATTTCTAGTCCTCATTAAGGCAGTATAGTTATGCCATTGGTTGGATTTTTGGCCTTTGCAGATAAGAACCAGACGAGAAATATGTCCTGCAGAATCAAACGATGTATTAAGCCAAAAAAGTATGTATCTGTATTTCACATCATCAACCATACATAAAAGCAACTGACCTTAATTGCTATATCAATGGGAAAATACAAAGGGGCAAATTTTGACATCCAGAATCCAAAAAATAAACCTCTATCACGAACCCAGATTTACATTTTAGCTTTAATCTCAGTGATTGCTATGCAGTTAATTTCCACAACAAAATCCCATGCAGAATTAAATTGGGCACTGGAGCATGAATGTATGGAGGTGGCTGCGTCATCTATATTTCCCAATCTCCATCTTCTTCTTGATGGTTCTCCGACCATAATAGATTGATGAATCTAAAATTCCCGCAACGGTGAATATGCCTGCGTAGAAAGATTGAATCTGTTGTTAGACAGTAGTATTGAACACGAGCTTAGAAGTACCCTTCTGTACAGAATCTACAGATGCTATACTAGGACCTAAGCCCACGCTTGCACATTAACTTTGACACACACACTCTGACATAGTGTGCATGCATGGGCACACATGCGTGAGTGTGCCCGCAGATTGTGTTCCATGAATGAATGAATTCTGAAATAGTACAGTTGGCTAGACAAAAGATCAGTTAGATTGCTACTACTATTCTCATTGCTAAATAAACTAATTTACCATGTGGTGTTACCATGTGATAATACAATTCATACCAGCCATAAATTTGTAAACTCAACCCACAATTATCTTTACATTATCAAATATCAAGAAACTAGCTAACTTGCATGTTGAAAGATTAATTAGGGTTTAGAGAAAGAAGAGTGGTAAAAAGGCCAGAGAGAACTCTGATAATAATATTATTGAATGATATATATAGGCTAAATACAGTAAAAGACTTAACCTAATGCTCTATTTATATAGAACTCCTAAAAAATATAGAAACTCTAGTACCCTTAACTTTGGGTGCAGGACAAGTAAATTCAAATCAACCATAATCACGTATAATATAATTTAGAATAAATCATAATCAATAAGAATTTTCTAATATGTTCTAACACTCCCCCTCAAGGTTAGATAAGCTTAAGCTTGGATATACATTAGAACCTCTTAAAAATAAAAAGCAATAAAAAATAATTAAAAAAAAGTGAAGAATCTCCAAACCACTTGCAATGAACACAACATGCTAATAACTATCCTTGAATGTAAAGCACTCTCATAATTGCCAAAATGTTCATTGGCGTAGAAGTACTGCCAAAACAACCATTCCCCCTCCCCCAAAGAAAAAAGGTACTGTTAGAATAAACACAGCGCACAAAATAGCCAGAACAATTGTTGATGAATAGAGAAGTGTTGTCGGAATGAATATTGATGCACAAAACAGCTAGAACAACAATCACAGAAAAAGAAGTGCTGCTGGAAGGAACACTAGCAGACAAAACATCCAAAATGATTATCAACGCAAAAGAGAACTGTTACAAAAAAGGACAATATAAAGTGACAGAGCAGCATCGCATGATTGATGAAGGTGATGAAACAGAGACAGAAACAGAAATCAAAAAACAGCAGAAAACAGATCAGCAGAATCCGGCAGAGAGGAACCCAGAATTGGCAGTGGTGTGTGGTGGTTGATGGCTGGATCTGATAGATTGTCGCTTGCTGAGTGCAATGGTGCCAGTGGTGAGGACAGATGTGCAGCGGAGAGGCAGATTAGACAGAAAAACAGCAACTGACCACCATGAAGACAAGCCACGCTTGCAGCTCCAGTTGCTGGCAAAATGCCAGGGTTGACCCACGAAGGGATGACAAGTTCAATGGTGCCGGTGGTGAGGACAGATGCAGGTGGAGAAGTAGATAGGAGAGAAAAACAATGACGGAGCACCATGAGGACAAGGTACACATGACAGCGCATGCAGGGCTTCTTGGTGACGAAAAGGCCAGAGAAGGAATTCTAAGGTGGCCGGTGGTGGCTTTAAAGCAGTTCTGGAAGATGAAATGGGAAGCACAAGCAAAAACCAGCCAAAAACTAAGGAAAACTAGGAAACTAGGGTGATTGGGTAACTAAATTTGGGTCCAATGAAACAGAGAAACAGATTGAAAGGATGATGAAATGGTAGAGAAGCTACAGCAGAAGCTGAAACACAGTGATATAAGAAGAGTGCTACACCGAAGGTGATCCCCCAAAAGCCCTCAAAGCAAACGATACTGCTCTCATATCATGTTGAAAGATTAATTAGGGTTAGGAGAAATGGGAAAGAAAGAATAGCTAAAGAGAACTCTGATAATATTATTGAATGATATATAAGCTGAATACAGTAAAGGACTTAACCTAATGGTCTATTTATATAAATCTCCCAAAGAATATAAAGACTCTATTACCTCTAACTTTGGGTACAAGACGAGCAAACCCAAATCAATCATAATCATAATATAATTTTAAATAGATCATAATCAATAAGGATAATTTCCTAATATATTCTAACATTGCCCTTAGTTTGTTGTTGAAGGAAATGAGGGGAGAAAACCAGACGAATTACCTCCAATAATTGCACAAATATTGGTCAAGAAATGTAAAAATGGAACCCGTTGCTCCTTAAAGGTTACCTGCAACATAAAAACAGCAAATTAAAAGATGATTTGTGATGAAAAATATGTACTATCTCAGTTCCTCTGCCAAATTCACCCATTACCTTCACAATAAAAGAAGTTGGACAAAATTTCCCATTGAAACAACAGCCTTATTTTTCCGAGAATAGAATTATACAAGGAGCGTTTTAACTGATAACAATATCAATTACACAGGTCCTTTTCCTGAGAGAAATAATTTCAATGATTGTTCTAATACCAATGTCACAGCACTGGTATCTTATCTCAGATTTTGCAGTAAGCCCTGAATACATCCCTTCTGAATGTGGTAACTGGTAACATACTCATACTTAAAACAGTATTCTATTTGAAAAACAATACAATGCTTGCATGAATCACCACTGCAGTCAGGGAGAACTTCAAATCACTATACTCAATATTCTTATCAGATTTAGCTGTGTTACCTTGATTGGAGATATGTCATAAAAGACAAAAACCCCAGGAATTGCACCCAACTCTGAATTCTTGAAATGCTCAGTCACAGAATACTGTACAATAACATAATAGAGCATCTTAGGGATCATCAAAATAAAGGGCATCGCATGATGGTACATTTTTTATATTTAGCAATACCTGATTTGATTGGATAACCCGCCCTCTAATGTCTGTGTATATTGTAGGGACCACCTGTGATTTGTACACAAACAAGTCCAAAAAACAAAAACATGGTGTAGAATTGCTTACAAGACATATATTCAAACAGCTGAAGAGGGTCCTCAGAAATTCATTTTAAGGGTCAGAAAATCACAAAACCCGCCCCAAGATACCAATCAAACATTTATGCTTTATTTATTTTGTTGAAAAGTATTTTTTATAGAAAAATGACATTTGCATATTTATTAATGAACGAGTAACATGCTACTTGCATTGATGGTTTTAAAAAATAATACCTAAAGGCATGGTAATAGAGGAAAGCAAATTCTTTTTTGAAATAGAGGAAGTTGCTCTCCCCAAATTCTTTATATTTAACATTTAACCAATAAAACACTTTCCTCAATCTTAACATTTCATAACTATATTCTATAGAAAGCGGTTTCCGTCGAAACGAACAGAACCTTAATATATCTTCACTGATCTCTCTTATACGTTAACATAATCCACATAGACTAAAATAAGAAAGGTCAACAGAACAAGAATAATACAATAGCAATTAGTCAAGAGTGCATGTACAAATAGAGATTTTAACAGCATAACAGAAATTCTTACTGACATTTTAATAGATTGCAATTTGCAAGTTTCAAAGTACACTCAAGTAATTTATCTTTAGCTTTTTGCTAGGGTTCAACTCTTGAAA
This sequence comes from Sindora glabra, assembly GCA_020226215.1. Classification (NCBI taxonomy): domain Eukaryota; kingdom Viridiplantae; phylum Streptophyta; class Magnoliopsida; order Fabales; family Fabaceae; genus Sindora; species Sindora glabra. Next base: position 13,053,806 of record CM035225.1, on the reverse strand, counting down.
TCGTGAGGGACATGCTTCCAATTTATATAAGAATGAATAAATTAGTTCAAAGTTACCGACCTTTATGAAATACTGGTACACACCATTTGTTTTTCCTTGCACCCACTGGACCCTGCCCCACAAAATAAAAAAGAGAGAGAGAGAGAGAGAGAAAGGAAAACAAAAGAGTAAGTGGGTTTTTATAGGAAAATTTGTAGTGGCTTTAACTTTGACAAAAGTAGTAAAAGAGGACTGAGTATTTCACATTATGAAATAGATAGCTTCAAAGTCATGCACAAGACATGCCACTGAGAAAAGGAAAGAGAAGGGCAAATGAATATTGAATCCAAATTTTGCTGCAATTGCCAAACTTTTAAAGCAGAACTTTATGGTATCAAGACATATGGAGATGCTATATGAAAGTACCAAATCACTCTAACTTTTAGTTATGTTATAATTAAATATGCATAACCTTTGTTTTACAGTAAGAATGGAATTTTGGTAAGCAAAAACTAGTAGGCCATCCTTATCAGCAAACCATGAATACTTGTGTATAAAGAAAGAAAAAATTACCCATCAAGAGGATTTACCAATCCAGGGAAGTGCTCCCCAAAACTTAAGTTGTTGATGTGATGACTTATCTGCAGCATAAACCATTGAAAATCAATAATGAAATGATAATCCATGAATGAATGCACAAAAAAAATTGTTTTTAACTCCAGAAAAACAATATAAGGGATCTATCTGAGTCTTACATTATGATTATCAGGAACAGCAAGCAGATCAAGAAGAAATAGAGGTGACTGAAGAAAACTTTTTCCGGTTGCAAAATGAAAACTTCCAGCCACTTTGTTGACTTCAAGAGATCCACGCATATTGCACCCTTCCCCTTCTTCATCTTTTACCTTCTGTATGTAACCTTCTCTTTGACACTGAAATCATAAGGAAACTGTTGGAATTATACATGTCCAATGCAGTTCCTAGTAAAAGTCCTAATACCAATACTTGAAATTGTTGGAATGAATGGCTTGAGAAAATTATCTCAGCCTTGGTTCTTTATATAGCAAAATTACAATCAATATATTTTAATGCTAGAGAATAAAATCCCTAGAATTATGCCTAAACATTTCCTTATTTATTCTAATTACTAAGTAATTACAACATAGTCAACTAATACATATCAATTACATTTATTACTATTTAACACTCCCCCTCAAGCTGGAGCATATATGTCATATGCACCAAGCTTATCACATATGTAACTTATTCTTGAGCCTCGTAGGGACTTTGTAAGCATATCAGCCAATTGGTCATTCGAGTTCACAAATTTTGTGATAATTTTCTTTGCAACAACTTTCTCTCATGCGAAGTGGCAGTCAATTTCAATATGTTTGGTTCTTTCATGAAAAACAGGATTAGAAGCAATATGCAATGCTGCTTGATTGTCACATATAAGCTCCATAGGACCAAGTGTATAAAGTTTTAACTCATGTAACAATTGTTTTAACCATACGAGTTCACAAGTAGCTAATGCCATAACTTGATACTCTGCTTCTGCACTTGATCTTACCACTACACTTTGCTTCTTGCTTTTCCAAGAAATTAAATTTCCTCCAAAAAGAACACAATAACCTGAAGTAGAGCGACGATCATCTAGAGAACCTGCCCAATCAGGATCTGAGTAACTAACAATTCGTGTGTGCCCTTTATTCTCATACAACAAACCTTTGCCTGGATTTCCTTTTACGTAGCGAAGAATTCGAACAACTGCATCCCAATGAAAATCACATGGTGAGTTAAGAAATTGACTTACCACACTCACTGCAAATGAAATATCTGGTCGAGTGATTGTGAGATAGTTTAATTTTCCAACAAGCCTTCGATATCTTCCCGGATCTGAGAACGGTTTACCTTGATTGGGTAATAGTTTAACATTTGGATCCATAGGAGTGTCTATAGGTTTAGAATTTATTAGTCCTGTTTCATCTAAAATATCAAGAGCATATTTGCGTTGAGAGATAGAAATGCCACAACGGGATTGAGCCACTTCAATGCCAAGAAAATACCGAAGTTTTCCCAAATCTTTTGTTTGAAATTGATGGAAAATATGTTGCTTAAGTCGATCTATACCATCCCGATCACTTCCTGTAATAACTATATCATCAACATAAACTATAAGATATATAGATTGAGAGGTAGATGAATGGTAATAAAAAACAGAATGATCTGCTTCACTTTGACACATGCCAAAATCTCGAATAACTTTAGTAAACCTCCCAAACCAAGCTCGGGGGGACTGCTTAAGACCATATAGAGATTTCTTCAAACGACAAACAAGACCAGGCTCCCCCTGAGCAACAAACCCCGGAGGTTGCTCCATATAGACTTCTTCTTCGAGGTCCCCATGTAAAAAGGCATTTTTGATATCCAATTGATGTAGAGGCCAATGATTAATGGCTGCAAGAGATAAAAACAAGCGAACAGAAGCGATTTTGGCAACAGGAGAAAAAGTATCACCATAGTCTAAGCCAAAAATTTGAGTATATCCTTTAGCAACCAATCTAGCTTTCAATCGGTCTATTTTTCCATCCGGGCCAACCTTGACAGTATACACCCAACGGCATGCAACAGTAGATTTGTTAGATGGTAAAGAAACCAGATCCCATGTGCCACTAACTTCTAATGCTGCCATCTCATCAAGCATCGCTTGGCGCCATCCTAGGTGAGAGAAAGCTTCCTGTATAGTTTTAGGAATAGAAACCGAGGATAAGGCAGAAACAAAGGCAGAATGGGGGGCAGATAAACGATGATAACTCAAAATTATAAATAGGATAAGGGTTACGAGTAGAGCGAGTACCTTTACGAAGGGCAATAGGAAGATCAGCAAGTGGATCTGAGGTAGGAGATTCTTCGTGACCGGATCGTGAGCCAACAGGTGGATTATCATCATCAATTACTTGAGGTGCATCTGGACGAGAGCGTCGTTGATAAGTGATAAAAGGCCGATCTTGTGGTGAATTTGAAGGGATTGGATTAAGGACTGGTAAGGGCAAAACCTCAGATATGGAAATAGATTCTCCAGAACAAGAAAAGAAATAAGAAGTTTCGAAAAAAGTAACATCAGCAGATATAAAATATTTCTTTAAATTTGGAGAATAACACCTGTACCCTTTTTGTAGTCTTGAGTAGCCCACAAAAACACATTTTATCGAACGAGCTGATAATTTATCTTTGCCTGGAGTAAGATCATGAACAAAACAAGTGGACCCAAAAACACGAGGAGAAAACTTATACAAAGATTCATTAGGGTACACTAAAGAATAAGGAATTATATTTTCTAAACAGATGAAGGCATGCGATTAATTAAATAACAAGCTATTAAAATAGCATCACCCCAAAAATGAAATGGAACATTAGCATGTAATAATAGAGTTCGTGCAGTTTCAACTAAATGACGATTTTTTCTTTCAGCAACTCCATTTTGTTGTGGAGTGTGAGGACATGTTGACTGATGAATAATGCCTTGTGATAACATGAAAGAAGTAAAAGATGCAGAAAAATATTCACGAGCATTGTCACTGCGAAGTATTTGTATATGTTTTCCAAATTGGGTACGAATCTCAAAAACAAAGGATTTAAAAATTGAAAATAATTCAGAACGATCTTTCATCAAATATAACCAAATACATCGAGAATAATCATCAATAAAAGTTACAAAATACCGAAAACCCAAAGTAGTACTGACACGACTAGGACCCCAGACATCTAAATGAATTAAAGAAAACAAAGACTTAGCTCGACTAGTAGTTTTAGAAGAGAAAGAACTACGGACATGTTTACCGAGTTGGCATGACTCACAATCTAAAGACTTCAATTTTGCAAGATTTGGAACCATTCTCTATAATTTTGAAAGACTCGGATGACCCAAACGGCAATGAATTAATTCTGGAGACTCTGCAGCAATACAAGTAATTGATGATGTTAGTTGAATGTAATATAGGCCTCTTGACTCACGTCCGGTACCAATCGTCTTCCCTGTACCCCGATCCTGTATTAAAAAGGAATCAGAAAAGAATGTTACAGAACAATTAAGAGTTCGGGTAAGTTGACTGATAGAAATTAGGTTGAAGGGAGAATTGGACATGTAAAGAACAGATTGTAAATTTAGTGAAGAGATAGGTTGAGCTTGACCAATACCATAAGCAGGCGTTTTAGAACCATTAGCTAATGTAATTGAAGGAAGCGATTTAGCGGTGCAATCAAGATGGGTAAAAAGAAATTCATTACCAGATATGTGATCAGAAGCTCCTGAGTCAAGAATCCAACGGTCATGAGATGCAGAATGAGATAAGCAAGCAATAGAATTACCCGTGTCTACAAGGGATGCAGAATGCGTCTGTTCTTGTTTGGACGCCTTGTATTGAAGAAATTGTTCTTTCAAGAATTCTTGATATTCTGGATCAAAAAAGAGAGAAGATTGATCAGTTGATTCAGAACCAGATCGAACTACATCAACAGAACCAGAAAACACCATGCTGTTCTGAGTCTTCGCCATTTTTTTTTTTTTTTGAACGGTTGGTATTTGACAAAGGAAAGGAAATATGGTGATTGGGTTGGAAAGAAAAGAGCAAGAATGGAGCCAGGGAGAGGAGGTGAGCAGCTTACGGGGGCGCGTGCAGTACACGCGCGTCTGGGGACGGTGGCGCGTGGAATTCACGCGCTTCTGGAAGTGGCGCATGGACGACACGCGCTAGCTACAATGACCGGAAATTCGCCGGCGATGCTGATTCTGGTGGTGGTTTTGGAAAAATTGAAGTGCTGCCCCGTGAATCGAAGCAATCAGATCTGGGATCTGTGGGTTATGTGCGATACTGTTTCTGGTTTCTGTGCGCAGGGAAAAAAAAAGGGAAAAGAAAAAAAAAAAAGAGTGCAAAAGCAGAGTCCCTCAATGTGAGGGCTCTGATACCAACTTGAAATTGTTGGAATGAATGGCTTGAGAAAATTATCTCAGCCTTGGTTCTTTATAAAGCAAAATTACAATCAATACATTTTAATGCTAGAGAATAAAATCCCTAGAATTATGCCTAAACATTTCCTTATTTATTCTAATTACTAAGTAATTACAACATAGTCAACTAATACATATCAATTACATTTATTACTATTTAACACCAATAAAAAGATAAATTGTCTAGTTATGCCATCAATGTGCAAATTGGATTTCGCAGTCAATAAAAGTTGCAAAAGTAAGACAAAAACAATTTTACAAAAAGAATAAGGCAATGCAAATAAAAAATAACATGGCAATCCAACATCAATATTTGATACCATATCTGACAAAATACAGTTGATGTTCATAATGAGATGAGATCAGTTGAGATTTGAAAATGCTAACAGACTCATAACTGTGGCATTTAACAGAAAGTGACAGAATAATCCAGAGTACATAATGCAATGGAACTAAAATACCAAACCAACCTGGTCAATCAAATCCAAATTTGACAGCACCCAACCCTTTTTCCTATATGCTTCACGCACTTCTTCACAAGAATTACAACAGTCATCATCTGACTGCATGTGGAAAAAAAGGGAAAAAGGAGATGCTGAGAAATCAAGATAGAATTTTGGACTACAAATCACATTGATGTTGAAAGTTCACCAGCCCACCAAGACAAGTTAGATTAAGAATTTAAATGCTAAATAAATGAAAGCATTCACATTTATTATTTAACTAAGCATAATTTTTTCCTTCTGCACCATACACCATTTGATCTTAAGAAGGTCTGTGTTAAAAATGAATGGCTACTCATGGATTTCAGTACTCCATATACAAGTGTTTGGCAGCATCATTAATGCCCAACACATGTCACTTTAGTTTCAAATTAATGAGAAAACTATCCAACAAATTTAGAAGCATTGAATAATGAAAGTACCGCTTCTGCTCCATAACACGAACCACAATATGTTTCGTTGTGTTCAAGTCTACCACCATGTCTCTGTAAGGGCCTCTCAATCTGCACCAGGGAAAACATTTGACTTCATAGTTCATATGCACAAAAAAAGGAATATAGACATTTTTTTTATTGACTGAATATAAAGGTGAAAATAATCATGGAAAGAAAGATATGTATGTAAATATATCAGATTGTGCAGAGATATAAATGTTGAATATAGGAAATATGGTCTTGCACTAGAGATTGCATATTCATCATTAGCAGTTGTGTCTACCTGACTTTTAGGATTATAGTTACATTTCCAGTTGCAATACTCTTCGAAACTAATCCTATAACTATAGAACATGGCTGATCCAATTGCCCAAACAATTAGCTCAAACCTTGCTCAATCTTTCGCCTTCTTATCACTCATTTTCCGTCCACATTCAAGATTTATAAAACAAGAAGAGAAATGGTCAAAAAACACAGAAAAACTGCATCTTAACTACACAAATATAAATGTTAAGCCTAATGGTTTATTTGGGAAATGATTGGGAAGGAAAAGAGTAGAGCTATCTTCCTATTTTAGTTTGTTTTTAGCATCCTTCATTTCCCTTTCCCCCTCTTTTTTCTTTTGACAAACAGGACATAGATCATTAACTCATAATCACTCATAAGTAATGGGAAAAAAAAAGGGCACATTGTTAATTACATAGTACGCAACCAATATGCAAAAAAATAAAAAGTTTGTGCATTTTCAGCTGACCTTTGGTGCACCAATTCCATCCTGCCTGACTTCTATCACATTACCATGAGCATCAATTCTTTTTTTCTGTATGTTATGTCTCTGCAGATGCAAGTGATGCAGTATAATAATAAATCAGAAAGAATAATAGAAAGATGAGATTTGAGGAAAGATACATTAAGAATAGAATGCAATTAACCAAAATTGCAAAGGTTAGGGTCACCTCCACATGGTGCAGTAAGGAAAAGTGAACTGGAAAATTAATTGATAAAATGCCACTTTAAGCAGTACATACTACATACTATATCAAGATGCTGCTCTCCACTCATATCCACTGCATCCAAACCAAGTATCGAACATCGAATGGCTGGGAAAGTGACATCAAACTGCACTTTTAAACATCAATTCAATTAGAACAAAAAAGTGAGAGCCAAAGTCAAGACAAATGTCACCAAGAACACAGGATATACAAAGTTGGTATAGAAATTTATCTGGAAGAAAAGCTTTCAAAATATGGACATTATAAAATTTGTCTCAGCAATAAATCACCAGAATTTGTAAGCATTCACAACACTATCATGTGCACAGTACACCTCATCGATTGCACATGAATCAAAGAGCTGAATATAATTTCAAAGATTACATTGATATGTAAGGTTTCTCCTCTTGAAGTATCCACTAAAAGCCTAGTGTCAGTAACCGAATAGAAATATAAACCTGCAAGCAAGTCATGAAAAACATAAATACAGCTTAATGAATAAGCAACCGAAGTTGCATATATTGGTAAAAAGATGGTGATTCACACCAGAGACAGCCTCACTTGACTATTTCTCATTTCAGGAAAGATATGCTTCCTATAAATTTAAATAATGAAAGCAACGTATGTTAATAGACAAAAAAAAATAGGCCTAAGTGAATAGAAGAAATCATAAGAGCATCAGAGGTCAAGTTAGATATAACTCTTGCATGTTTTACAACGTTGAGCGTCTTATAAATCAAAACAAGCAATCTCCTACTTGAAATAACAATGAAAGCAAATGTTCCCATGCAAATCCATCCTTTATGATTTTTCATGCTTAGCTTGCTTAATCTCGTTTTTCCAAATACCTGATCTAAACGTTGAATCAATACCCTGTCGTACAACAATTAATTCAAACATAACATCCATCTCAATGAAGAATAGAACAATTCAATTCACCTAAATGCAGCAAATTTTCGCAAGAGCTAGAAATCAAAAGCTACTAAATTCAAATATATTTTATTGATCCTCCACATTTTGGGGCATTCCAACTGATTAAGCGCATTCAACGTTTGATAATGAAGAAAAATGCGAAAAGGAGAGCATTTTGGGTCATACTTAGCTCGGAAAAGAATAAGAAAAGCATCACAGCTGCGGAGGCGACGGTGATAACACCACCAGAGAGAGTGCGGTTGTAAAAATCTTCATTGACTTTTGGATATGCGTCCAAATTGCGAAGCTTGTGAAGGACTTTATCCATGGATGTCAAACTTCACAAAGCTTCAAGCTTTTTTACTCCACTTTGATTTTCAGCTTTCAGAAATGAGATGAACAAAAACCCAGATTTGTCAGAGAATTTCTGGATGCGTAAAAGGCCGGAAGACAATGACCGGCGAGAGGAGAAGAATTCAGGCTCCTGAGTTGTTCGTACAGAGGAAATCGCGTATTTCAATTTGAGTCAACTTGACATATGATCTCTGGCCCCACAGAAAGGCCCTTCTTTTATTCTTTTCTTTTCTTTTTTTTTTCCTTTCAGGAGTCCTATTTGTATCCTATTCAGTATTTAGGGAGTTGTACCTTTTTTCCTAAATTTGTAATTTTTTAGAAAATCATATCATATAAGTGTTTATAATACGTGGGTGCAACATTTTAATAAAATTTAACTTTTCCATAAAATATTTGCAACTTAAATAGTCATACTTCAAAATAAAAAATATTTAGATGACTTATGAAAAAAAATGCAAAATTTTATAAAAATTGGCATGAATCATGTCAAGGGAGGACCGAAGCAATCCAGAGTACTTATATTACAAGAATAATACATGATTTTAAAATGTAAATTTTTTATGAGGAAGTGTCAACGATTATGTAATTTACCATTACCAAAAATTATAAAAGAAAATAAAAAATTGATATATTCTTATAGGGAGCTTCCTGATAGTTAAGAACTGTATTAACTCGTTTTAGAGATAGATCAACCAACACATTGTAATATGAAGAAAACAATACAAAACAAAATAAAATTGCCAAGATTTGACTAGAGGGAAAAGAAATGAAGCAAAAATATTTTATTAACTTTTCAATTATATGGTTGTGTCCCTAATAACTATAAAGTAATGTATGTTCACAGTGTTGAGACCCTAACTCTGCTGCTTTTGCTAAAACATATATACTTGCATGACATAAAATCTTCATCCTCATTCTCCATATCTGTAATTTCCATAGTTTCATTTTCACAGGGATGTACATGTATAGTGTTAGTGGTACTTCTACCCCTTTCTTGTTTTCCTTCAAAATATCTTCCATTGCCTCTGGCAACACATCCTTAGATTCTAGTAACAAGTTAAAATGCAATATAACCTTTTTGCCTTGGAAGAATGCAGGAGGTTGGCCAGTTGCTATTTCTTGAGACTCATAGGAAAGTGAAGCACCACCCCCGTCTAAATACTGAATGCCAATATGCCCATTGTTGTTTACAGACTCTATAGAAAAATTGTAGTTAGGGTGAAGCTTTTGAGGATGAGATTGTCTGAATATAAAGGATATGTTTTCAATAAAAAAACTGGGTTTCTTGGGCATTAGTATAAGATAAAAGATGCAACCAGCAGCGACTAGGAGGACAATAAAAATGAGCAAGATGCCAGAGAACAATAGACAGCATGGTGGGAACTTGGGAGATCTTCGACCATCAAGGCTTTCTGAATTAACTTGCGTTTGATTGTGACTAGAAGATACATGAGATAGTTGATCATTTGGTGAATTGTCAGTGCGTGATCCCTGTGATTGTGGGGAAGAAGATGGGTGGCTGATATCGGAATTCTCTAGTGGCGGGATCTTGTGAGATCTTTGACGATCAATGCTCTCTGAACTAACATGTACTTCATTGTGATTTGAAGATACACGGTCTAGTTGATCATTTGGCAAATGGTCAGTGCGTGATCCCTGTGGTTGTAGGGAGGAAGATGGCTGGCTGTTATAAGCACTTTCTAGTGAGTGCGGGCTCCATCCAAACCTCTCTGACAGGGAGCGTGTTGGTAAGATAGAAGTTGTGGATTCTGCTCTTCCATTTCCTTGTTGATGGTGGCGTGATGAGTCCTTGTAAGATCTTCGAAGATCAAAACTTTTGGAACCAACTGGTCTTTGACGGCTAGTTGAAGGCATGCTGTATAGTTGTTCGAATGGTAAATGAATAACGTGTGATCCCTGTGATTGTCGCTGTGGTTGAGAGTTGCTAGAGGAAGATGGTTGGCTATCATGAGCATTTTCCAGTAAGTCAGGTGTCCACCCATACCTTTCTGATAGTGAATCCATTGATAGAGCAGAAGTTGTGGATTTCATTTTCCCATTTGCAAGCTGACGGTGATTTGACAAGGCCTTGTGAGATCTTTGATGATTAAGGCTTTTGGAACCAACCTTTCTCTGATTGCCAGTTGAAGATATGCGGAATAGTTGATCAATGGGTAAATGGACAACGTCTGATCCTCGTGACCGAAGTTGTGGTTGAGGATTGCTAGAGGAAGATGGTTGATTGTCATGGCTATTTTCTAGTGAGTTCGAGGTCCATCCATGCCCTTCGGAAAATGAGTCCATTGGTATAGAAGAAGTTGTGGATTCATCCTTTTCATTTCTTGGTTGAAGGTAGCGTGATGAGGCCTTACGTGATCTTCGATGATCAAAGCTTTTGGAGAATTTCCATGTCTCATTGCGAGATGATGGTACATGGTATGGTTGATGAATTGCAAAATGAGCACTGCGTGATCTTTGTGGCTGTGTCTTTGGCTGAAGATTGCTAGAAGATGATGGTTGGTTGCCATGGGTAATTTCTTTTGAGTGTATGGACCACCCATACTTCTCAGATAGTGAATCAGTTGATAAAGCAGAAGTTGATGATTTAGCCTTCTCATTTCTTGGTTGATTTTGGTGATTGTGGCGGTGACTTGGAGGGGAGATTTGGATTATCTCACTAGGCTGACTTATAGTTGCATCTTGAGCTTTCACCTCCATAGGGACAAATTTATGGTATGTGTGTCTCACATGGTAGTGAAGAGGGAGCGAGGATGATGAGGAACTCAATATGGAGGAAACAAATGGCCAGGACGGTTTGAGGAAGAGAGAAACAAAGAGAAGGACAAAGACAGTTTGTGGAGAGTGCAAAATGAGTGGAATTACTTAACTGGAGGCACTATATTTGGCAAGTTTTTACTTGTTCAACATAAAGGATTTAAAAAAAATTCAATCCGCTAGAAAAATATTTATACTTCTAAAGAGATATATGCAAGAGAGTTTGACATAATTATATGACTTTTTTTGTTCCAAAATTGTTATCTATCTCACGTTAATTTTTATTATGTTAATTTTATGTTGAAATGAGTTAAATCTGAATCTACCTAAAAATTATAAACCTAACTATAAGTGATAAGATGGGATATATTTCTTTAAAATTGAAATTTATTAATCAATATCAATAGGCGAGAATTCAAATTTGACACAATGTGTTATAATTATATTTGTGGTTAATTTTTTTATTCCAAGAATAAAATATAATGCTACCAAGTTTATGTGGCTATAAATCATAACATGTTTTATGTGTCCATCATTCTTCATCCAAAAAGCAAGCTTATGTAGATATTTGTCATATCATGTCTTTGTTTCTTCAAGAAGAAAAATTAGTCATTGCAATTTAACATCTTCATATTGGAAGCATGTGCAACTCAACAAATGGAAAATTAAAACTAGAGAGAATTTAATATAGCACGACTTTGCCTTTGTCTGATCTAAGGCTATCTTCTATGAACAAAAAACAACGACGGAGCTAGGTCTCAATGATCAGTGGAAATAAATATATTTTAATATTTCAGTAAAAAATATTTTGAATGATACAAATAATTTAATATAGGATTTAAAAAAAGTCAGTGGTAATACATGCCCTCATTGAAATACATATAGCTCCACTGCTATTCAAAATTGAAACTTTTCTATTAAGATGACATTAAACTAATCATTTCATATCTAAGAACCAAACTCAAAAAGATCCCAAATTTATTTACCGATCAAACTTGATAACCATATGATGATGCTTTAATCATGTAGCCATGCTTTGATAGTATCAGACACTAGTTTAAAAATTACTACTGATTAGCATCATCTTCTGCGCCTGTAGTTAAAATTCTGCACACTTGCATTCTCTTATGGTTAATGACATTGTTTTTTTTTTAGTTGAACAGTCAGTTTTTCTTTCGTAGCAATCCAAAACTCAGAGATTTGCACTAACCCAATGAGCTTTGCTTTTCTCCAGGACTATTCTTCTGCTTACTGGCAGTGAATACAAGTAACTGATACAATCTAGTGAAGTGATACTTCAGCCCTTGGAAAATTAGTACAATGAAGTGAAAATCGGCCTATTAATTCCTGTCTGCCTTAAATAAATTCCTAGTTAAATATACATCATCTTCTTGTCTATATCTGTGTCATGTCCCTTGTCACTGTTAATGTACATATTTTCTGGTTAATTAAATATTAATCATATTCATTTCACCTCATAGGCGCTGGTGGTGGCAATCAGAAGGAAGATGTTGCAGAACTTTCGACGTTTATGCTATACGTTGTGTGTACTGTACAGCACTTTACTTAAATCAGCTGTTCAGAGCAGGTTTTCAATATCAACAACTAATAAACTTATTCTAATTCCAGGGGCTTCCACATATACAGGGTATTACATGGTAGAATTTTACAACCAGATTTTCATTTTTATCGCATTTGGGAGCTTATATTTTTACGCTGTTTAAAAGGCTACTTAGTACTTGGCCTTGGCCTTGTTTGCAGATTTTGGTTGTGGTGAGGTTTCCAGCTTCCCTGGACATCTTATGACGCATAAGGAGTAGCATGCTCGGGGATAGGTCAAAAAGGAGGGGTCAATCGCATCATGGACAAATCAATTTTTTTAATCGAAAGGACCAAAACCTAAGCCCCAAAAAAATAATAATAACAATAATCATCAGGACCAAATCTCGATGGCAGCACAATATACATTGCTATCATGGTGTAGTATGGAAAATTAATTCACAAATTAACAAGGCATCTGAGTAGGCTCATGAAATTTTTATACATCATCCTATATAGAACAGTTATTGTACAGTAAAATATTGCCATCACCCTTCAAGAGGTGCTACCCCCCATTGATTTCTTTTCTACAGCAGAAGCCTCTTCCTTCAAAAGCTGTTTTTTGTTCGTCAATGGTTGATCGGTACCAGATTCCTGTATGTGCTGATCAAGACCAGGAAAATAGATTAGCACCAAGCAAGAACTTAACAAATTATCGATACATTATACAAATCCATAAAAGCATACCATGGCGTTAGATTTTAAAGGGATACCATCATTCAGAGGCAACCTAGATGGGCCTTCAGGCCGGTGAAACAGCAAGTGCGCTATGGACCGATCAATGGGATTTGTATCAGTTTCCATATCCATGAACCCGGTGCACCTAAATAGAGCAACGTGTTAAGATGAAAGCAAAGGAAAAAATATTAATCGACTGACACTATGCAAGCATGGAAGAAACTGCTTGGTAGGAATTCGTTCTGAAACTGGGAATTGTCTGTGTTCATCCTCTGCCTTCTCTTTTGCATCAGTACATGTATTTCTAAACTAGTTCACAGAAACGTATCATCTCGTGATAGAAAATTGGTCAGTTTGAATAGTCTTAAGGTTAGAAACCCTGACATGGGAAGGATTAAAATACACAGCTAAAGCCCATAAAAATGCATTTCTTTTTTCTCCTCTCTCAAAACATCCAGTTACCTGCTTCTATCTTGTGCCATTGTTGCCTTGCATGCTTCAACACCATCTCTAATGCCACCATTTCTGTTTGTATGATTATGTCTTTGTTCTGCACTCCTAGCCAAGCGGTATAGACTATCCCTTATGCAAAGTTTGGTCTTAATATCCAACTGCACTCATGGAAATTCAATGCATGCAGCAAAATTTATCATTTATTAATACTTTTTGATAAAAGAACAAGAAAATAAAATATATTCATGAAAAGTAATATAGTTTGCACGATGCATCATGTCAATGCAACAAACTTCCTTTAATTCAGATCTATGTAACAAAATTGTCAGCATCACAGATCACATATTCTATTTTCTGAAGAATTATTATTAATATTATTATTATTATTATTATTATATCTACATTAAAATAAGAAAGCGTTTCTAAGATCAAAATCTCCACTAAGACCATGTAATCTGTAGTATACCTACTTGGAATAAGCCATCTAATGCATAACATATTTCAGTACGCCCCAATTGCAAAGCATATTCAGAATCAGATTTGTAATATTAAGTTAGGAAATATGTAGATTTGTAATCCAGAGATGTGGTATAATTTGTGCACGCATTATGAGCAGGATCCAATGCGTGCCCTATTTCCTAAGACATAACTGGTCTTATAAGGCTCCTGTTAACAGCTTGTGCAATGAAGAGAGGAGCCTCGTGCGAACAAAAATGCATTAGTTGCTGTAACATTGCTTCTAAGGAAAACAGATTATAAGTGGCAGCACTTGCTTTGCTTGATATTTTCAACTCAACTTATAGTCCAAAGGAAACATTGCCAACAAAGAAATCACATGGGATAAAACTTGGAACATCTTAAAGGATCTCAATACCTGATCCATGACATGTTGTAGCTGGCAAAAGCTAGCTGCTTCAAGCGAGATCTCATCCAATGCAGGACTCATGGATGAACTTTCCTGCACATTTGATGAGTCTAGTTCTTGGGAAAACCCTATGCTTGCTCCTACAACTTCACTATGACCTTCATTCTCATTTTCAAACTGATGCACTTGCTGCTGAGCTGAACCTGGATAATGAAATGGCATTGGATTTGCTGTACTTTCATTTTTCAAACTTCTACTTAACGGTTGCACATCATGGTGATGATATAACCTCTCTCTCTTGTCATTTCCTTCCAATGCAGCAGCCTGAGAACTTTCTATATTTGACGCATAAGAAGATTCTTTAAGAGAAGGAGATGGGCCACCATCCATTTCAGACATGGATCCAGACAAAGTTGGAAGAAAGGAACTATTATTTGGAGCTTGATTACATTCAGGGTTCATTAGGGGAGTACATGGTTGTACACAACTTAAAGAATCAGAATCCATGCTTGCTTTATGTTTCTGGATGCCAGCATGAGAGGTAATCCCACTGGCAGAGGCTCCATACGGTTGATTTACATCTCCATGTTGCTTTAAAGGAGTGCAGGGATGAACATAATCACCATTTTCTCGATAGTCATTTTTTCTTTTACCTTCTGATTGTCTTGGCAGCTTCCTCTGCATCCATTATACAAGGAGACTGTTAATGATATGAAAATTGGAACGAATTTTACATATCAGTACAAAGTTTGACTCAACAAATGGATCAAGCATCCAAACAAGTTTATGATTAATAGAAAATATGTATCATTATTGTAAGCATTATGAATGTAACAAATCAAACACACACCACAAACGAGGTTTTAAATATTACAGAAAAGTCAAATCCAGTTTTCCTTCAACACTTCCGGAAAGAAAAATGGAAAGAATGGAGTTTCAAAGATGAGAACCATTGCTTGACCACTGTTATTGCATACTCGTGTAACTACAATTGTAATCACAAGAAGAAATTTACACTTCATAAACTGTTCATCGCACTATCATATAATGCACAAGGAAGACTAATTAATCTGGATTACCAATGTCTTCAAATTAAATTTTGGGGCTTAATAACGATGAAAGGATATTTTTATTTTACACATAATTCTCCTTAAAGAAAATATTTAGAAAAAGATCCACTGAATAGTAATTCTAAAATAACGTACTAATAGATTCATAATCTATTACTGAGATGTCAAACAATACCAGTTCTTGGCCCTACATAACATACCCATATTATCAAAGACTTCACAAAGGGTGTCGCACAATTCAAACTTATTTTGCTAGGTAAGCGTTATGAGGAGCTCCACTTCCAAAAAAAATGAGTGTTTTCACCGATGGATTGCCTTTAATGCATTGATATTTGTGTTTTTAATTTTAATTCACTTACTTTGAAACTCAAGAAAAGGCAATCCAACAGTGAAAATACTAAATTTCTTACGAGGTGGAACTGCCCATAGCATTTCCCATTTTTCTATGCATTTTGAGGGACCTATGCGAGTCTGTCTGTGTATATGTTGTAAAAATGACTCCACCCACTTCTTTTAGTTTCAAAATTTAAAATCCAGGAACTCAAGAGTCCTATTTCTAAAATAAAAAGAAAAAGGTAAATGAAAGCCAGTACCAACCTTTTCCTTGGACATCAAATCATCTCTCTTACCAGCTTTTATGTCTGATTCACTGAACACTGTTAATGGACCTGTGACTGCACCATTACCAACATCAATTTGAGACCTCAATTTTTTATCAGCATGAGATCCTTTCTCATAGGAATCAACAGTTGGTGAATCTTCTATATGTTCCTTGAAATCTATATTATAATCTGATAGTTTCAATGGACTCACTCCAGCACTTGGAAACTTGAAGTCAGACTTCGAGGCATCATCAGATCCCTCATTCACATGCGAAGGTGAGAACCAGACAAACTCCTCTTCATTATTGAGACTTCCTATTCCAAAAGTTGAATCACAACTTCTGCAATTTTGAGGCAATATCAGACAAATTAGTTAGCATTTCAGACACACGCAAAAAAAATAGTGTTTAGAAAATTTCTGTCAAATAGGAAAGTTAACAAGTACCGAAACATCCTGTCAACATCTTCAAAGTTTCCTATATCCAGCCACCCATCATTATCAAGAAAACTGAGTTCATTGTCAGTTTGGGATAAGTGGTTGATAGGATATTGACAAACGCTATTATCTTCCATCACACACTTGTTGCCAAAGACAGTATCATCTGCATGAAGCTCACTGCCACTGGAACCTATATTGCTGTTCTTGAAACAATGATCATCAGACATCAGTCTTTTTTCTTCTTTGCATGAGTCACTATCGCATGAAGGAAATACACCTTCAGGTGTGAGAGACCATGCACATTTTTCCAGCATTGTTTGTTTCTTCTTCAGAGTTGGTAAGTACAATTCCTCCTTACCCTGATTACCATAGTTATTCAATATATTAGAACTGCCATGTGAGTCTTGATGTGACTCCTGACATGGTTTCTTGCTGCTACCACCCTGTATTGGAAAGCAAAATTCATGCCCATCACCGGAACAGGGCACTATATGATCATCATTTCCACCAAATTCATCCCATACATTATCTTCAAGCTGCAACGTCAGAACAAATATTTAGCACATTGCAGACAATAGCCTGGCATTGAAACATCTTCACAACATAGCATCTACCCTTAAATATATAGAGAGAACTGTCAGATTCCAAGAGTTCAAAATTGTTTCAGAAATTTCAATATAGCTTTCGGGAGGAAAAAAGGAACAGAAATTCCAGGACACTTAAAATATCAATGAACTCCCTGGATAAGGTACATACAGCATATCAGATACCAAAGGTGCAACCTCTCTTTCAACACAGTTTTCAAGAGACAGATGATCCATGCATGAAAATGTTCATGACAACCAAGTTGCCACGTCCATAGCTACTCTGTCTACTACTTATAACAAACCAGATACCAAACATACTGAGGTAATGATCAGTATGCAGAGAATGTATTAACAAAGAAACAAACTTTGGCTGGCTTTGCCTTTGTAAGTCAAGAGAAAAGTTCAAAGAAGTGTTTTTCCAAAACTTTTAGTCAGCGATATCCCATTAAGCTTTCTGGAAGTTTCAAGTTACAAGGCTGACAGTTGAAATGAAGTGTTGGAAATGATACTGTATGCATCCAGTATGATGTGCAAAATTAAGAAGATAGATCACTATAGTTGATGAGGTTGTTTATGGGGAGAATGGTCCCCAATTGGCTACTCTAATCCTACCGCCCCTTCTACACTTAGCCTTGTCGCCATCTCCTATCCATGTCCATATCACTAACGTAAATTTTATAACGGCAAAGTATCCCACAAACATTCTATAAAGCAACAATCAGATTTGTCATACAGATTTGAAGACATGACCATGCATTAAAAAAGTTGATAAAGTTTTCTCAAGCATTTTTGAAAGTTTCTATTCTAGAAACAAATTTCATCAAACCATTAGTTTGACACAATAGAAAATCAAGTCACTCTTGTGCCAACAGATACACATGTTGCCACTATACTGAATAAAAGCAACTTAAAACTAGAACATATTCATGTTGCATAAGGCACTCTCAGACAAAGCTGAAGGAAGGGTTTAAAGAAAAATTTGAAAAAGCAATACAACCAAGGAAGATTTTCTCTTTTTGCAACATACAATGCCACTCGGTTAGAAGAGTTTAAAGAAAATCTTACTGACCGAACTCCACCTCAAGAAATGTGAACCATGTAATTGCAATACAGAAATCAGAGAGAAGCATAACATAGACCTGACCAATAGAAAAAGGCTTTACAAAGATCAAGCTTTTGATGCAAGCTTTTTAGAAGGGTCATAATAAGCAAAGAGCTGAAGAATCTTAAGTTTTAAATTTACCATTTAGCAAGTAGTGTAGCCTTCACTCTGACAGTATCATCAGCTACACCCACCAATCAACAACAACCTTATCAAAAGTGGTGTTTCAGGACCTATTAATAACTACCAAGCCACTTCTTCCCCCTAGCTCTTCTCAACTTGAATTGCAGAAGGGCCTCCTATTAGATTATGCTACAAGGAAAGACCAAAAGTGCATTTGGGTACAGAAGTGAGAATTCAATTGGGAAATATTAATACAACAATAGAAACATATAATGAGTCCAAATAGTGAAATCATCAATAACAATACAGAATGGTTCATGTTATACAAAGGCACATCCTCCAGTAATCACCAAGATCTGCCACGAACACTAGCCATGGTACTTGATTCTTGCCATATTCCTCCAGCTCATACAAACTGCTCAATGTTAACCTCATTACTTCATAATGCTATCAATTAGATAACTGATTGAACTCTAGCAATCAGGGGTACAAAATATGAAATCTTTGGATAACTAATAATAGGAAACCCTGTTAACAAATGTTTCACAGAAATGACTAGAGGATAGTCTTTAACATGTACTTAAAAGCATATGGGAATAAACTCAATCAATGAAGAGAAGAAAACTTCTCAGAAAGGCAAGCTTGTTTACTTGAAGCACTATTTCAAAATTCAAATTAACATGAAACATGTAATGCCAAGTGTAACAGTTTAATGCAGTAATAACATGCTATATGCTTTTATTTCCAGATTGATAGATTCATAATTTCTGTCTTAAGCCTCATGATCATTTATGCTCTATTTGATGGAAGAGATTAGAGGGAAGGATATGGAAGGGAAGACTCTCCTTCAGAAAATAAACAAAAAGTGGAGAGATAACCAACCATTTATTTCCCTTGCTCCCAAAAAAAACCATAAGGTAACCTACTAAGGCTTTGGATTATAGAGTTTTAGCACACATCTAATGAATAGGAGACAACTGATATTGATGCTCAAATCTCAGAGAACTTTGACAAATATTGTCATATAAAGTATATTTAGAGTTAACTATGTTGTTCAAGAGAATTATCCGGGTAATCTTAATAGGAGAGGAACTAGAACACTATAGGCTGCTGGAAGAGGGAAATTGCAATCTAAGATGGAGATATTAAAAAAAAAAAAAAAAAATCATGCAATCCATGAATGAAGCAAATGGCAAAGAGCACTCCATTTTAATAATGGAGCTTAAATTGAACTGCAACATTTAATACCTCATACATGCAGAAGTCTGACATGCCTCTTAGATCCTCTATCCACTGACGAAGACACATTCAACTGACTTTTCCTATGTCATGTTACTCCGAGGATATCTGTCACCAAATATACTTCTTTATCACCTTAGGTCGCAAATTAGAACAGTCACCTAAGAAATAAAAACTTTTTTGGACAATGAAGAGAGAGCATGCATTTAGATTTTGCATTGAATGCTGCTGATATATAAATGATAAATCATGCCAATTTATGTCAGTGGCACTCACATGTCCACTACATTTAGAATAAATTTAGTAGAATGGTATATGCCCCAAAAAATTAAACATGTGAATTTTCTAAAATTAGATCGACACAATAGTTAGCCTATTATGAATCTTGTGGAATCACCTGCCACCACCTCATTGGTAGCATAGACAGATCACATAAACATCAAAGATTATTATTATTATTATTATCAACGCCACCAACTCTTTATACCACCATCACCGTCTTTTGCAAATAGATAAAAATTCTACTAAAATGAAAAAACAATCCCTCTAATAGTTTAATTACATCCAGCACCAACTTTTCAGGTCCAAAAATACAATACCAACAATATTGTACCAAAAATATGGGAACTTTGACTCAAAGTTACCAAGAGATCTAAACTACTTCAAATTTCTAAAGTATGACAACAATAAATCCAGAATTTGTACAATAAACTCTATCTACTATATCAAAACAGAGCACATCAGATAAAGGTGACCATAATGCAACATAGTTTGAAATCACACAAATCTCATTCCCATTCTCAGAAATTAATTGATTCATAAGAAGAAAATTCTTTCTTGTATTTTGAAACTTGAAGCATGAATCACAGCCTTCCCAATATCACGAAGTTCAACTTCAACTTAAACTGGGAACTTACACTACAGTAACATGAAACAACCAACAAGGAAAACACAGAAGAAGTTATAGATCTAGAATGCAGAAGTTCGTCCAACATCATGATGAGTGTCAACATCTGTGTTATCCAAGTTCCAAAAAGGTTTTAGACTTCCAACTTCAACCTCTGAGCAGTGAACTTCAATTTTATCATTTCCACCCTATTCAGAGATTGCATATGCTGAATTGTTATAATATTTTAATCATGAAAGTATCACACTGCTGCCGAAACATTTCACAGTAATCAAATCACCCACACCATACCCAAACAATCTTCTCCCAAGCAAAACTGATGAAAGACGTTTTTGTATAAACATTTCCTGGAAATAGAACTAAAACAGAGTAAATTAGACTTTACATATCAATTGGAGTCAAAAATAAATAAAGAGGAGGACAATCAAGCCAAAATATGAAACCATGAAGCTCATTCAAAACCACTTCTGAATTTCACTCAATTTCCATTTTACTGGTCTTCAATTTTACTGAATTACAACAACGAAACCAGCTCAATCATCCATCCAATAAAAAAAGGAAAAAAAATATAAATCAGCATATGCAGAAGTACCTCAGCAATCCATCTATGATCTAACCAACACAAACTCACCTTACGATTGAAATTTTCAGGAAGAAACCACAATTTCCAGGAAAAAGAAACCTCCAACAAAACCGGCACCAACACTGACCGCACTTCAACAAAAACAATAAGCCGAAGCCTCCTTCAGTTCTTCAGTTAGAATCCCCAGGAGCTTCCAGAGCCTTCCGGCAAAACCAGGTCGCAGTATTTCCTTTTTTTTTTCTTATTATTAGTTTTATTAATTTATTTGGGAATATTTAATTGTTTTCTAATTTAAGCGACACGTGGCAGGAGATCGAGCTGAAACGGGCTAGATATCAGAATTCGTGGACGGGAGGTGGGCACAGAGATCCGATCATTTTCTGCCACCTTATTGGACCACGTATAAGTTAGGTTTTGTGGGAAGCACGTGTCGAAGTCATGGCGTTTTGCCCTAGTGGACTGGACGCGTATTGCCCATGGTGCCTCGTGCACCCTTCTTAGAGAATTTTCATTTTTTATTTTAAAAAAGGCGCAATACAATGCCACCTGGATATGCGTTGCCGACTTTTTTACATCTCTGCTTTCTCAGCCGTTGAAATTTATTAACGACGGGCGAAGTGGCAAGTGTATGTAACAGGGTTATGACTCGTATGATGTACGGATTATAATTTTATC
Source organism: Sindora glabra (assembly GCA_020226215.1). Taxonomy (NCBI): domain Eukaryota; kingdom Viridiplantae; phylum Streptophyta; class Magnoliopsida; order Fabales; family Fabaceae; genus Sindora; species Sindora glabra. The sequence continues at coordinate 13,031,927 of CM035225.1, read as the reverse complement.
TAATTAAAAATTAATATTATAATAAATATATTAAATTATAAGTTTATATTATCAATAATGTATAATAAAATATTTCTTCAAAATAAAAATATAAAATTATATTTATATTAAATGATTCATAAGTTTTGAAATATTTTCTTAAATACAATACTAATCATGATATTAAAATTATCAATCACTTTATTATAAATTAGCATGATTATAAATATTTTTATTAATTAATTAAAAATATTATATATATAAATTAATTTTAAAAATATTATTAATTTATTTATTATGAATATATCTTTTTAAAATATTATTAATTTATTTATCATAAATAGAAGAGTTGTTTGAGAAATAAGAGTTAAAATTATAGCTATATGAAATTATAAATTTTGATTTACTTCTTTGAATACTATACTAATAGTGATATTTGAATTTTCATTATTATGAATAAATATTTTTGTCACTCTTTACTTATTATTCTCTAGAGACAATAATGTGTATATACATATATAAAGTTGAATATGATTAAATATAGATTTTTTAAAAAAAAATTAATTTTAAATTGTAAATTTCATAGATTTAAAAGTTATATTGTTATTTATGGATTACCAAAACTAATTCTAACTTATATATGACTTCTTTCATTTTATTTTATTTGTTATTCATCTATAATTTTAAAAATTAGAAATAAAATTACTAATCTTTTTCAAGATTACTCTCAATATCTTAAAAAATAATTAATCACTTTACATATTAATTATTAATTTTCAGTAAAGAATAACTTATATATGACTTCTTTCATTTTATTTTATTTGTTATTTTAGATAAATTTTATTATTATTTATCTATAATTTTAAAAATTAGAAATAAAATTATCAATCTTTTTCAAGATTACTCTCAATATCTTAATAAATAATTAATCACTTTTCATATTAATTATTAATTTTTAGTAAAGAATAAATTTATAAATTAAATTTCTTTTCTCCTAAAATTGTGCTTAATAATTTCCCTCTTTAGTTGTTATGTATTTACCTTAATGACAAATAAAAAGAAATGGAAGAGTAAATAATTAATAAATTTTCATATAAATACTTTACTTATATTAAGTATCAAATAATTATGTTAAAATAATTAAAATTAAAATTTTATATTATATATCCTACTTGTGAAATTCATGAAAAATTCAACAATAGCTTAATAATTAATTAATATGTGCAAATTAATAATTTATCTAAAATAAAAAATTGATTTGACTATTTACATAGTTTAATTAACTAATTTTTGGGTAATTATCAATTTTAAACTTAATTTAACTTTTCAATTGAAAATTTTTAATTTTTTTAATTTAATCAAAATTATTAATATAAATCTAATATGATTGAGATCAAAGAAATTATAAAAATACAATAAATAAGAAAAAAATTATGAAGATTACTCCATAGAGAAGGAAAACATATGAAAATTAGAAAATTTAATAAATTAGAGAGATTATAAAAATATGATAAATGAAAAAAATTATGAAAATTTTTTAATTTAATATATATTATTATGTATAAATGAGAGATTCAATCCCTTATTGATTGTGTAACTATAATACAATATTCATTAAAAAGAAATTGATTATACAAATATGACTCACTACAAGATAACATTTATTAATAAAAAATGATAAATTGACACATAATGAGTTGTAAGAATGGTATTTATCATAATAAAAAGTAAGAAATATTATAAATGATATATAATATGAAGATGCTAATATTTTATGTTAATTAAATTTGACAAAAAAAAGAAATGAATAAAAATTCATAAATGAGAAAAAAATTAAAAAAAAAAAAGAGTTTGGATTGATGGGGAAAAAAACCATTGCTTCACATATAGCAGAACATTTTAGGAGTGCCGCGTGGAAATAAAAGTCACCAAACATTATTAAAAATATTAAATAATAAATTCATATATCACAAATTATAAGAATGATATTTGTTAAAATAGAAAATAAAAAATATTACAATTAATATATTATTATATAGAGATAAAGATAATAATATTTTATATTAATTAAAGTTGATTTGATAAAAAAAAGAAAGGATTCAAAATTTATAAATGTGAAAATATAAAAAACAAAAAAAGTTTGGGTTGAAGAAAAGAAAAAATAAACATTCCTTGATATGTGGCAAAACATTCTAGGAGGGCCGCGTGGAAATAAAAGGCAGCGAACATTATAGAAAGTATCGAATGACAAACTGAGAGCGGTGGAAATGATATTTGTTATAATAAAAAATAGGAATATCATCATTAATGTATAATATACAAATATATATTAAATTATTTTAATATAATTGAAATAAATATATTATTAAATAATTAATTATATTAAATATATATAAATAGATAAGAAAAATATGAGTTTGTTTATTTTTTGTTTTAAAAATTATTTTTATTTTTTATTTTTTAAAATAGAAAACTTGTTTAGTAATTTATTTTTAAAAATTACTCTATAAATATGTAATTTAAAAATAAAAATACATAAATAACTTTTAGTTTTTTTTAAATTCATTTTCTTATTTTAATTATCAATTTTATGATTAAATAAAAAAAAATTATTTACAACATCAATAATTTTTTGTTATTTATTTTCTTTCAATCTTAAAATAATTTTTGAGAGTAATAAAATGGTATTTAAAAATAATTTTTAAGAATAGTTTTTAAAAATATAAAAAAAATGTATACAAACACACCAATATAACTTTTTATTTTTCTAATTAAATATTAATATAATAAATATAAAATAATATATAGATATATAATATATTTAGTTTTATTTAGAATTGAATTGTTATTATAATAATATTTATAATTATATTTAAAATTTATATTTATGATATAAATAGTTACTATTTATTTTATATAATTTTATATAATTACCATTCTATTTATTATATAATTAATAAAATAATTATATTTTATTTAAATAATAATTATAATTTAATAAGCATTTTTATAATTTATAATTAACAAATGATATTTTTTACTATTAACTTATATTAGTTATTATTTTCAAATGGTGAGAATGAAAAATTAAAGTAGTCATTAGAAGAATTAAGTAAGAGTAATTTTATATTTTTATCTACAAAAAATATAAAAAATTCTTCATGCACAGAATGTATAGATAAATAACTTTTCATGATTTTTAACAAGTAAAATTTTAAAAATTTTAATTTTTTTTAATTTTGACTATTAGTGACTAACTAAATAATTTAAGAATTTACTACTTCTTAGGATGTTATACTTCCCATACTACTTTTAGTAACCAAACAATTTTTAAAAGTAAATTATCATATCTTTAAAAAACACATGCTGCATCAATTTTTCTTCAAAAATTTATTTTAGTCAATTAATTAAAAATTTAGAGAATCCCATATAATATTTATCCTTTAAAAATAAATTTGATGTAAAAATTAAAAATTTGTATACTTATATAATTTAAAATAAATTTTAAAAAATTCTAATATAACCGGTTCAAATGCTAATTTAGTACTTTATTCTAAGTCTAAAACTTGTACCTAAATCTCCAAATTTTTAACCGATAGGTACACAATATATACATAATAACTTGGAAAATTAACACTAACCCACGTGATCCAATTTCAGTATTGAATTATCGGTTATGTAATTTTGATATATATAAAATGAGGAAGGATTCATTGATACTGGTGTAAGTTTAAATGACTTACATCAAATCTCAATCATTAATTTTAATAAAATTTGTAAACTAAGATTAAAGACATTTTAAATAATTTTTACAATTCATGTAACTTGTTTTTTCCCCTCAATTAATAGATTAAATGAAAATATCACATCATCAACACACTAAAAATTTATTAATTTAATAAAAACAATTCAATTGCAAGCAGGTTTGATTTTAAAATTAAAATTGGAATCTTCATAAATTAGTGATGTGAGTTTTTAATATAATTATTAAAATTACAATTTTAATTCTCTTTGTTTTTCCTCTTTTTTCGCCTATAATTTATTTTTCCTTTTTTCATTTTTTTATTATTACATATTAAGGTAATCAATACTAAATATTAATATTAATTTTCAAATCATATATTTATTTTAAAAACCACCACGAGATTATTAATATTTTAATCATTTTATTTCAGTTCATCTTCTATGTATGAAAGAAAATGTGATTATTATTTTTTCAATTTAGAACATAAAATATCATATTATAGGCAAAATAATTTAGAAATATGTTTATAATATAAATTCAGTATATAATATTAAAATAAATAAAAGAACTTATATTAATATTAACATAGAAGCATATACACCTAATAATAAAAAAAGAAATATTTTGTTTCTAATTTAATTATTTTAAAAAATAGAATTTATGTATATTAATGATAGAGAAAATAAGTTACATAGAGTGTAAGATTTATATAAAATACATTTAATATTTTTATTTAATATATTAATTGAGAGAAAAATCAAGTCACACGAAGTATAAAAATTATCTAAAATACATTTAATCTTAACTTACAATTTTTATTAGGATTAATGGTTAAGATTTGGTATAAGCCATTTAGACTTATACAGATGTCAATGGTTAAGATTTGCTGATGCTAATCAATAATTTGTAAGAAAATTTTTAGGATTCACAAAATAATTTAATATTCATACAACCATAAATTCATAAAGAGGAGTACAATAATTGCACAAATAAAATAAAGAGTTTTCGAATTACCTGACCCTCCTGTTGCATCCATAATATCTGATTGTAGAATTAGTTGGATCACTGCCCACTTTTCCTCAGGTGAGTTTCAGAGAGAATATTTGGAATTACAAACTGCAAAAATGTGATGGGAGACTGCAGCTCACCTTATAAGGAGGTGGATAGGATCCTAACCCTAACCCTAACCCAACTAGGATTAATTGGCCCATCACAATTAATCTAGAATAGGGTATATGCACACACTTTAGAGTTTTAATATAACACAAAGTCTAGGCATTATTATTATATTAATGATATTGAATTAATATTAATTCAATTATACATTAAAATATGTTTAGCCCATTATTTTACAATCTCCCACTTGGACAAACACATTTTAATGTATAATTTAAATTACAATATGTGGCCACTTTTAAACAATGTCATTAATACAATTCATACCATTACAACTATAGGTCAAATATGAGATTTCATTAAATGCATACCTGATCATCCGATAGGGTTGAAAAGATATACATATATGAAATACCCATTCCAAAAGACCAAACAATATAAAATGTGTGCATAATCAAAATATACAAAATGATCCATGTATCCGCCCAAGATACTTTACAAAAGTTTGAGATAGGGTCTTAATGTCTCCTTATACTGCCATAATTCAAATAAGTGTACTTTATGGCAATATTATAAAATCTCGAGATCAACATAATTTCAGTTTCATAGATACTCTCACTAACCCAAAACATCAAAAGAATCAATAAAGCCCATATTCAATACATGTCTTTTAAATATTCCTACAACTAGGCCTTTGGTTAATGGATCTGCAAGCATACAATCTGTCAAAATATGCTCAATATGAGTAAGATGCTCGCGTATCTTCTCTCTCACAAATTGAAATTTCACATCAAAGTGCTTTTTATGGGTAAAGCTTTTATTGTTTTGAGAAAAACTAACAGCAGCAGTATTGTCGCAATAAATGGTTAAGGGTTTCGAACTGCTTTCAACTAAGCAGAATTTAGAGATAAAATTCCTTAACCATATAGCCTCTCGAGTGGCTTCATAACAAGCGACATACTCTGCTTCCATAGTGGAGGTTGCTGTTAAAGATTGTTTGACACTTTTCCACGATACAGCTCCTCCTGCAAGCATAAAGATATATCCAGATGTTAACTTCTTATCATCTGGATAGCCAGTAAAGTCAGAGTCTGAATAGCCTGTGCAAATCATATCACTGGATCTTCTATAGGTCAACATATAATTCTTTGTACCTTGTAGGTACCTCATGACTTTCTTGGCTGTTATCCAGTGTCTTTGACCAGGATTACTTAGGTACCTCCCAAGTACACCAATTGCAAAAGCAATATCTGGGCGTGTACATACTTGGGCATACATCAGGCTACCAACAGCGGAAGCATATGGGACTATACTCATTTTAGATTTCTCATCATCATTTTGAGGACACTGGGCTTTGGAAAATACTTCACCCTTTTGAATGGGCATAGCACTATGCGAGCATGAAGCCATGTTAAATCTCTTAAGCACTTTGTCTATATATGCCTTTTGAGACAAACCAAGCAAACCCCGGGATCTGCCACGATGGATCTCTATGCCAAGCACAAAAGATGCATTTCCAAGATCCTTCATATCAAAATTATGTGATAATGCTAATTTTGTCTTGTTCAAAAATTTTATATCATTACTCGCAAGGAGAATGTCATCAACATATAACACCAGGATCATAAAATTGCCCGCACTTATCATATAATAGATGCATTGATCCACTACATTCTCCTTAAATCCAAGAGAGGACACAATCTCACGAAATTTGAGATACCATTGCCTGGATGCTTGTTTCAGGCCATATATCGACTTATTTAACTTACACACTAAGTGCTCTTTTCCATTCTCTTGGAAACCATCTGGTTGTTTCATATAAACTGTCTCCGATAAGTCACCATTAAGGAAGGCAGTCTTCACATCCATTTGATGTAACTCGAGATCAAGATAAGCTACCAAAGTCATTATAACTCAAAATGAGTCTTTGGTCGAGACTGGTGAGAAGGTCTCCTTATAATCAATTCCTTCCTTCTGTGTGTAACCTTTAGCTACTAATCTGGCTTTATATCTTTCAATTTCACCTTTAGCAGTCCGTTTGGTTTTAAAAATTCACTTGCAACTAACTGGTTTACATCCTTCAAGTAGTTCCACCAAATCCCATACATTATTCTTGTACATTAAATTTATTTCATCCTCCATGGCATGAATCCATTTTGAGGAATTAGAACTTGAAATAACTTCTAAAAAGTTAATAGGATCAGAATCGTCATTCACATCAAACTCATGTTCTTGCAAATAAACAACATAATCATTTGAAATTGCCTGACGTCGAGTTCTTTGTGATCTTCTCAGGGGAATTTCCTCAAATTCTTCATTTAGTTCATTCACTAATTGGATCGATTCAATTATGGGTTGGACTGGATCAATTTGTGGTTCTATGTGAGATAATTCTTCAAAAGGCATTATCAGTGGAACAACACTATGTTTATCAGGTATTTGGGAAACATTGCTTTGTTCTTCTCCTAGGGAAATCTGAAGTGATTTTCTCCCACTGTCCAATTCATCCTCGAAGTAAACAGCACGATTAAATTCAACAACTCTCAATGAATGAGATGGGCAATAAAACCTACTTCCTCTTGAACCAATACAATAGCCAATGAAATACCCACTAATTGTTCTTGCTTCAAGCTTCTTGGTATGTGGGTTATAAGGTCTAACTTTAGCTTTGCATCCCTAAACATGAAAATGTTTCAGGCTAGGTTTCTTACCATATATCAGCTCAGATAGGGTCTTTGGTACATATTTGCTTGGAACTTGATTCAATACATACACAGTTGTTCTCAAGGAATCACCCCATAAAAATTCTGGTAAAGTGCAATGAGTCATCATACATCGTACCATCTCCATGAGTGTTCTATTCCTCCGCTCTGCGATTCCATTCTGCTCTGGTGTGCCAGGTATATTATAACTAGCTTCTATTCCACACTCTTGCAAATATTTTGCAAAAGGACCAGGGTTTCTTCCAGTTTCATCATATTTGCCATAAAATTCACCGCCTCTGTCTGAGTGTACACATTTTATTTTCTTTCCCAGTTTCAATTCAATTGCAACCTTGAACCTTTTGAAGGCTTTTAATGCTTCAGACTTTTTAGAAAGAAGTTCTACCCATCCAAATCTTGAATAATCATCAATAAAGATGATAAAATACTTGAAGCCTCCCATTGCACTGGGTGAGATGGGTCCACACACATCAGTATGGATTAACTCCAAAATATTCTCTTCCCTGGTCTTCTTCCCTTTTCTAGCTCTAACTGTTAATTTTCCTTTGATGCAATCTATACAAACGTTGAAATCTGAGAAGTCAAGATTAGGTAAAACTCCTTCTTTTATCAATCATTCCATTCTTTCTTTGGAGATGTGGCTTAATCTTCTATGCCAAAGTATTGAAGAAGTTTCATTTAACCTTGGTTTTTTATTTCCAACAACTGAGTTAATGGAATTTTCAAAAGTATTATCTAAATCAATTTTATATAAGCCACTATTCAAAGTACCAGTTCTAACAACACAAGAGTCGTAATATATTTTAAAATTATTATTTTCAAATAAACATGAATATCCATCTTGGTCTAAACAAGTAATAGAAATCAAATTCCTTTTCATGGAAGGTATGAAAACAACGTTTTTCAATTCTAAAATATGACCAATAGATAGATGTAAAGAAACAACTCCTATGTGTTGAACTTGTACTTCAGTTGAACTTGTACTTCGTCTCCATTTCCTAATCTCAAAGTTGTTTCACCCTCACTTGGCTTCCTCAGATGTCTCAGCGCCTGCAAGCAATTAGTGACGTGGATTGTGGCACCAGTATCCAGCCACCAAGTGTTAAAAGGAACTTCAACATTATTAGATTCAAAACAAACTAGAGCTAAAAGGTTACTTTTCTTCTTTTTTTCAAGCCACTTCTTAAATTTGAAGCAGTCTACCCTTTTGTACTCATACTTCTTGTAGAATTTACAGTTTCCTTTGAACTTGGCTTTCTTAGGCTTATGTTGTTGCTCCCTCACATCATTCTTCTTCCATTCATGATTAGATTTCCCCTTATTATCCTTCTAGAAGGGCCTATTTATTTGTCCAGAACTCGAACCATGAGAGACAAAATTTGCCACTTGCATCTTTGTCTTCTTCATATCCTCTTCTACTTGAGTCACTATAGAAATCATCTCATCAATAGTCCATTCTCCCTTCTGAGTATTGTAAGATGTTTTCAACACATCAAATTGAGGAGGAAGCGACTCCAAGGCTTGCCAAATCAAGTAACTATCTCCCAGATCAACATTCATACTCTTCAATCGACTATAATAATGCATTAATTTCATTATATGCTCACAAACACCACTCACTCCATCATACACAGTCTTCTCCAATAAGGACAGAAAATGTCCTTTTTCAGCTTTATCAAACTTAACATATTTTTCAGCTACTAAATTCAGGAACGTTTTTGTCTTCTGACTATCAGGAATACTTTTCCTAATGGTCTTATCCATAGTGTACTTTATCACCATTAAATAGACTCTATTAAAATGAGTCCATTTTTCATGATGGGCTCTTTAAGCAGGAGTTGACTCCTCATTGATCTCCGGTTCCTCTTCACGTAAAGCTAGATCAAGGTTACAGATTGCCAGATATAGTCTCAAGGATTCCACCCAGTCCTCATGATTAGTCTCATTTAAAGTTTTCATAGAAGTCAGTTGCATAGGAACATAAGCTGAGAAAAATTATTAAAATTTATGAAATTAATCATAAATTAACAACATTGCATGTTTGAATAATAATCATGCTTAAAATTTTCCTCTCAAAATATATAACTATTTACAGTATAATGTTATGATACTTACTACCGATGGGGTATAAGTATTATAACATAATACAAGAACTATATACTAAAATCCTAAAATCTAACACCGATAAGGTATTTAAAATTTTAAAAAATTAACATATAATCCTAACACTCATATTATTACCTACAAACTATATTAATAGAATTATACCGATAGGATATAATTTTCATTAATATAGTACTCTCCTAATTTTAATTATTCCAAAATATTAAATTATCATAATAATAATTTAATCAACAATATTACATAAAACAGTACAAAAATTTCATGCAATTAACCCACGATAAGTGAGTATAATTACATAAAATTCAAAGGCAAAATATGAGCAATTATAATCTTTGTATAAATTAAACAATTAACTGCATATTAATGACAAAATTATGGAAATATGCATACAGTATGTAAATCATTCAGAAAAATTTTGTATAGTATTCAATTATACAAAGATTATATACAAAAAATTTCAAGTCAAAATTCAATAAAAATCATACTAAAAAATTAAAACAAAAATTAATCAAAAAAATTTTATTTCCAAAAAAATATAAAAAAAAATCATCAAAAAATCAAGCCCGGAGAATAGAGCTCAAACATATTCTGAATTATATATATATATATATATATATATATATATATAATTTAGCATATATCTGTCCTGAGAAATTAAACCGCACACCGCACAAGAAATTGAAATATTCTTATATATATATATTATATATATAAAACAAAAGAGCAGCACGATAAACGAAATTCAAGAGTGGCCTTATATATATATATATATATATATATATATATATATATATATAAACATCACGCTAAACCAAAACAAGATTCAAGAAAATAAATTCATAGATGTCCAGTATGCATGTACATGGCACGAGATTTAGGAATTTCAAACAATGTAAAAACGTAATTGAAAATTACGAACAGTATGCTAAATAGAAATACATATGCTTTCAGTACAATTTCATATAAAATTGATAAATTAGGATTTCTTAATTCAACAACATACTGATTAAAATAAATAAGAAATAATAAATCTAGAGTAATATTGCCATAATTTTATTTTGATGTATTATAGCCGAAACATATAACAAATTCATACTAGATAGAATAAAATATTATAATTTGTACAATTCGACTCATCAATATGAATTTTTGGCTCTGATACCAATTGTAAGAAAATTTTTAAGATTCACAAAATAATTTAATATTCATACAACCATAAATCCATAAAGAAGAGTACAATAATTGCACAAATAAAATAAAGAGTTTTCGAATTACATGACCCTCCTGCTGCATCCATAATGTCTGATTGTAAAATTGGTTGGATCACTGCTCACTCTTCCTCAGGTGAGTCTTAGAGAGAATATTTGGAATTACAAACTGCAAAAATGTGATGGGAGACTGCAACTCACCTTATAAGGAGGTGGATAGGGATCCTAACCCTAACCTTAACCCAATTAGGATTAATTGGCCCATCACAATTAATCTAGAATAGGGTATATGTACACACTTTAGAGTTTCAATATAACACAAAATTTAGGTATTATTATTATATTAATGACATTGAATTAATATTAATTCAATTATACATTAAAATATGTTTAGTCCATTATTTTACATAATTTTGAGAGAGGGCATTAAAATTCTAGTAATGTTAGGTAGAAAAGTCACTTCTACGGATGGCATTTAACCAAAGCAGTTTGCTGGCTCGGTTGGATTGGATTAAATTCTTAATTGATTTATCTAATATGTGAATAATTTGATTATAATTTTTTATATATTTGTATATATAATTAAAATTTTAATTTATTTTTATATTTTTAAAATTATATTATTTAATTATATATAATTATATTAAATATTTTTAAATATATATTTATCATTATTTAATTAATTAAAAAATATACTAATTTCAATTCGAATTAAATTTGAGTTTGAAGGTCGAGTTTAGTTCTCAAATTCATTCTATTTTAGATGATTCTTGGATAATATTAAAGTTTGACTCAACTCAATTTCATTTCTACTGCCCAAAATATTAAAATTATAGTAATTGTACCAAGTGGTGGTAAATATTTTGATAAATTAGTATTAGTAAATGTTTCAATAAAAAAATTTAAATTAAAGATAATTTTTCTTAAATTTAGAACTAGTTCGTACCTGACTTATATCTGTTAAAAAATAATATATCCGTAAAAGAACAGTGCAAAGCATGGCCGGACCTATGAGCAAAAGCCTGTGCGCAAATGTCCTCGCTTGTTTCTTAAAATATCCATTAAACATACATTAATTTTATAAAATTTAATTGAAATATTAAAGTAAATTAAATTATCCCACCACTCAATTTTAAATTAGACCCTTTTTAATGCACTTAAATCCATAAATTATTAAAGAATTATTGTTTAAAATTGGCCCTCTTTAATACACCTAGATCCATAAATTCTTAAAGAATCATTATTTAAGAAATAAAAATAATAATAATTTGTAAGAGAAAAAAGTGAAAATTCTAAATTTGATATTAAAGGAATAAATATTAAAATGTCATTTACTATTAGATAACTAATTAAAATAATACATTCTTTACGTTTTAATCAGAATCACTCCCACAAAATCTAATGTAATAGTTAATTTATGGTTCAAAAAATAAATCAAGATTTCCATTAAACATAATCTCATCTCCTTAAGTTATTTATAACAAAATACCAAAAAAAATATAATACCTACATTTAAAAATACACACATTTTTATGCATGAATTTTAGTTTTTTTTATTGTTTTTAGAAGGTATTATTTTTGTTGATAAATATAGATCATTTTTATATTTTATTATATAAATTGGCCACAAATTTTTGTATTTTATGTATTTTTATAAAAATATTTTTTATATATTAATAATATATGTAAATATTATATATATAGATATTTGATCCCACTAACCACCACTAGTTCAAACATCAATCAGTTTTCGGGTTTAAAAGACTTCAAATTTAAATATAATTTTAATTCCTTTAATGTTTAAAGTAATTGCCTTTGATTTTTCTTAAATAAAACATTCTATATCGATCTTCTTAATATATGAATTTAACTAAATTAAGTTCAAATTGATGACTTTTAAAAAATTTAAGAATGAAACGCTTAATTTTTATACAAAACTTTAACATCACTCCAAACTAATAATTGTTGAAAGCAAAATATTAATGAAATTGACTTTATTACATTAGAAAATGTAAATTTGTATGATTCATCTAACATGAGAAAGTATTTTGATTTAGCCATCCCCATTGCATATTCAACTGATTTTTAGAAACTTTGAGTCTTGTTGAAATTATATGTGCGGATTAAAATTTTTAATCTGTAATTTAATCAAAGGTATTAATACAAATCAAACATAATCCAATTTAAATACTAAAGAAATTAAAATAAAATATTATATTATTAAAAGATGAAATATAGTCACTTTGTATATAAAAAACTAAAATGATAATCAAGCCAAAAATTTTCGACTGGAGAGGGGAGAGGGGAGAGTATGAACAAAGAAACAAGCAGCAGAGAATCTGTCCATCACAGCTCCTTGAAATTTCTATGTTAACGTGATGGTCGGATAACTAATTAACATACATACAAATATGCTATTAGAAGAACTAATCTTAAAATTATTTTAAAATATTATAAAACAAACTATATCTCTCAATGCATATTCTTTTAAGAAAAATTAAGCTTTTGCTCTTATATGTCATAAAAAAATCCGTTATCAGATACATATTTTAATATTTCTATTAAAAAAACGTAATTTATACAAAATTTTGTAATTCTTTGAAAAAAATAAAAATATTTTCACAAGCATTTTAATCGTAAATTTAGATGATGGAGTCGTAACTTTTTATATATTTGTTGTAATCTTTACACACTTGCAATTTTTTATTGAATATAATAAAATTTAATAATGTTTACCATAAAATTTTTGGATGTAGCCTAAAAGGACGCATCTATATTAAAAAATGCACTCTACTTACTTAATACTGTAATAGCACTTGATGTTACATTTAAATATTAACTTCTTGTAATTTTTGAAATTGCAAATTAGAACTGCATTAAATAAATTATCACACCGATTATTAGGGGGAAAAAGTTACACTATACATATAAAAAGTACAAGTTTGTTTATTTACTACTTTTAAAAATAATTTTTTATTTTAAAAATAAAAATTATTATTTGACAAATTATTTTCAAAATTTATTATTAAAAATTATTCTTAAAATTCTTATTTTCAAAATAAAAAAAGAACAAATTTTAAAAGTTTTCTTGAATTTTTTTTTAATTCTCGATGACAATCTTATAATTAAATCAAATTTTTATTTATTCATTTAAAAATAATTTTTAAAAATAAATAAAATAACTTTTAAAAATAAAAAATAAAAATATACGTTGAGTTTCTTGCAAGAATTGCAAGTTGAGGACGTCGTGGACGGCATTGGCTTGTCTTCCCACTTCCTACATACGTTTCGATGTCAGAGCTATTAATTATTTGCACGGTTTTAAGTAAATCTCAATGCACGTTCACTGCTCGTCTGTCTTAATTGATAACTGCAATGTATCATTTTTGTTGCAGCTAACTTTGATGGAAGTCTGCTACCATTCCTCTGCAACTCATTAGGTAATCTAGGAAGCAATTTCATGGAACCAAATTGAAATGCAACAACAAAATTCATCAATCTCTCTTGAGGGGCCACGGCAGGAATAAGGTCCAAACTGGAGATGAAGGTCGTTTTCTGTTTCAGCTTGTAATCTCATACATCCTCAGCAAGTTCCACTTTTTTTCCCATAATTTGGACGATAAGAATTATTTTACTGATTTAATAGTGACAAAATGATAAATGACATTTAAAAAAACTTTAATTTAGAAATGTTAATTTAAAATATTTAAATTTACTTATTTCATTGTCTTTCATCTCTATAATATATTCACTCATTAAATTAAGAAATTATTAGTAGTGACAAATTGACTACAATATTTTTATGTTATTTTAATGAGTTTTTTTTTTTACACTCTTTAATAAGATAATATTAATAGACTTGAACTACATAATTATTTTATTATTATTTTTTAATAAAAAATTTAAATTTAAATTTAAATATTAATTTTTTTGTTTGAAGAGAAGTCATAACAAATTTTTTAAATGGAGAAGTGTTCCACGTAATTTCATTAGATAAAATTAGGGTATTTTTTGTAAAGGAAATGACTATAATGTATTACTGACACAGTAGTACACTAATATACTATTAGATTTAGTCATTAATATGTTATTGTATAACATACAAAATTAGACTTAAAAAAATTAAATTTAATATACACTTAAATTTAGTAGTGTATTGATACACTACTGGTATATTGTAATCTCTTTCTTTTTGTAAAATCAATGATACATTTTTGAAAGGTTTATTACAATTTGAAGTTCACGCTTCTATTTTGGGGGATTCGTTTTAGTACTCCTTGAGAAAGAGAGTTTCACCAAGATTTCATGTAAGTTTTTGATAAGATCTTACAAATTTTTTATAAAAATTTATAATTTTTCATACAGTAACAGCATATTTTAAGTTATAAATATGACTGTTTATATTATAAGAAATTAAAAAAAAATTAAAAATTTTAATGGAAAAAGTTACATCTCTATATTCTAAACACTTAAATGAACTTACGTAAAAATTAAAAATTTTATTAATACTACGCATTTTTTTTGTAAAATCGTAAGAATTCGCCAAACAGAATCTTGTTTCTAAACTGCTTATCATTGAGATGGTATTCTTGACTTGATATAGTGGATTATAAAACCCAATAGCTATCTTTTTTATTTAGAATTTTTTTGGTCAAATATATGATTGAAATTTGGCAAACAGCAGGCTTGATTCATCTGCACTGCAGATATAAAACTCCTTCGGCCAAACAACTTTCAAAATTTGAAGAAAACTCCACAAAAGGGAGAAACTGAACCTGTTCCACGTAAAACAACACAATAAAACCTAAAAATGATTAAAAACAAAACTTCACTTCAACCAACATTCTAATAATGTGGTGATATTTGATGTTATTTTAAAACCTATACTTCTCATTCCCATTATGTCTGGGGCTCACACATAAAACTTTGCAAGTGTGCGAATTATCACTATTATTATTACTAATAAATAAAAATAAAACTTCACATCACCATACTGCATGATGAAAAATAGATGCTCCATGTTTAAGAAAACGACACCCTCAACTGCTTCAACCAGGGACAATTCGGACAACCACAGAGAAGACAGAACTTCACTGGAGGAAAGTACCAAAAACATGACAAAAACTAGCATGCGCCAGCATCAGTTAGCTACAGCAAAAATAAACCGAGCCTCGCCCTGGAAACTATAAGAAATCACTTGCAAAGCTAACAAGCACAATGCTGAAGAACATGCGCTGAGAAATAATAATCAGGATTTAAGAAGATAGAAACCTGGAATTCGGAATAAAATATGAGCCACTAATCAGGATTTAAGAAGATTTCTTCCAGATCCCCTCTAGCCATTCTGGTTTCAAGTTAAAAATTTTGATTACAGATAAAAGAAAAATCCCTTCTAACACAGCTTAAACTCGAAAGTACTACTCTACAATAACATGCCCGCTATACAATTGTCAGTAATCAAATTGGCTTAGGCATAACCACTGAGATAGTAACCTGAAGCAATGTTTTAATGATGTACTTTGTCACCCAATCAATATATACTAAATAAAAATTTCTGAAAATTCTTGTCATCTGATAAATGTCCTTCACCACCAGCTTAATATCTCTAACTCCTTCCCTTTATTTTTCCCTGAAAACCCCTTCTCTTCTTCCCAATAAAATTTGGTGCAAAAATTCAACTACGTGGCAAAGATGGGGTAGATAAGCTAAGAATACTAGTTCTATAATTATCAGCAAAACAGGGGTTTTTCAAAAATACAATGAAAGAACTAGCATCATCCATTCCCTTGTGCCCAAAACAAAGAAGTTATTTTGAGAGCTTCAACATAGTAATTACACAATAACAGCAGAACATCCCAACATTCTATACACTGTACATTCTCACATGGTGAGAATATCATAATTAACAGGATGATAATATCCAAAAAGTTGACATACAAAGATAACATAACATAATAGTACATGCCAGAAAGTGGGCAAAAATTTGCACTTGTTATTGTTTCCTTCCAAACTTGGCCAACCAGACAGATAAGCACCTTTGAGAAGACAGACTCCTTCGTCTGGTTATCAGCACCCCAACTTGCAGTTAAATAACCGTGCTAGTGGCAGACTTCAAAACACCAAAATGCCTTTGATGGTGCAAAATAACAACAACAACTCCTTCTTGCAAGGGGAGAGAATGTACATCATTTCTTCAAAAGTTTCTGCGAGAAAATCTTCTTGGAATATGGGCTATTTCTTGAAATAGTTTTGTGGGACTCAATTGCTTCAACTAGAAGATTGTGCGCACGACCCTATTATGAAATAAAGATGAAAAAATTTGAAAGTGAAAAGGAATCTCAAGTATAAGGAAACAAAACAAACGCCTAAGAATCAAGATATGACTATAAGGGCCACATGTACTTGTTCCAGACATACAAAGAACCATATAAGAAGATATGAACATAGTGGTGTTTAAGAGCATCAGTCTTCCACAGAAAGTAATTATAATGTGGCAAGTATCTTATTTACCCAATTTGTCATGAACCTACAGGCTTATCAATATGCTTCCCATTGACTAGAGTGAATGAAGACTTTATTTTACTGCATTTGGTGAATTTTGAGATGCTAACAGGCATGGGGAGTGAAAAAGAAAATACAGTGGTCAGGTTACAAACCTCAGAATGTCTAAGAGCAGATTGAATAACATAGTTTGCATGAGGATCCTGAAGCAACTGTTCAAAGTGAGGAGTGGATAGCAGTTCGTAAATGATTCTTGACCGATTATCATCATTGAATACAGCAAGGCACTTTTCAACCACGTGGCTACTAAACTTCTGTGTTGACAGGTGGACATAGCTGCCTTCAAATTGCAAAATTATATTTGCAGTGGCAGGCGGGATCCTCAAGTCCAAGATAAATTGAACAACATAATTTCTGCAAGGGACAAAAAGTACCAAATTTTTATGGGGTCATAATTGAAAAGGAGGAAGCATCATTTATTTCATATTTTTCAAAAAACAGCTACTTTCTTAATGCAACATATATGTCAATGTAAGATGGCCATATGCAGAATTCCTAAGACTCCCACAACACTAAAGATACATTCCGTGGTAAATTTAAGCATCATTTATTTGCTCAATTGGGAAAAAAACAACCACTCAAGCATGTGTGTGAAGACTCTTACCTTAGTCTCCATGAGTCCTGAATCATGACTATCACATTTACTATTTTCCAGAAAGTTCAGTCATCCAGTACAAAGCGTTACAAATTACATAACCAATTACTGAAAAAGACATTTCAACATAGTAATGGTTTTTGCTTCTGTTGCACAACATGATAATTCATTTTGTAATCTAAAATGGCAAATATTCTTTCAGGAAGTTACAAGCAAAAGATTTTTTGAGATCATTAATGAGGTAACATGTTTCTAATGAATACCCATATTGATCTTGAGAGAGAAGAAGTGCATTAGCAGATATTTCTGCAACCAGGTTTTCTCTATGCTCCCCGGTGGAATGATCAATGCATCTTTGGAGTACACAACATCCATGTTGATGAGTTGCAATGTCAACACAATACTTGGCAGCAGCAACAAATATAAACTGTTCCATAAAATAGGAAAATTGTAATTGCATCCCATACCAATTGCAAGGACATGAAAATTTTACATTTGCAATAGACTGACTAGCTTAAATCAATCAGCATGCCAGTTGAGCTAAAAGAACATAGGAGAGCAGGGTGGAAAAAAACTGATAGAAACATAGAAAAACAAATTATTCATCGCTTAAAAATCAAATAGGCTTGTAAACAACAACATTTCTAACATTGAGACATATATCTTTATAATTTTGTGTCATAAAAGGTTATTAGTATGCAATACATGATAGGCCTTAAACTTAGCAATATACACCAAGAGAACTCCAGTTCAACCATAATTCAGATGCCTTCCTCAACCTTGATCATCAGTAGCTGCTTATTTGTGGTTCATTGGTCTCTAAAATGTTGATGAAATTTAACAACACCAACATGCATTAATTGTACAAAGGACATAAAATCCAATTCGCCAAATTTTTAAAACTAATGGAGTAGACTATATTGCTTGGACTATCAATACTGAATTCATAACCCTTGTCAAGATATTTATACAGCTGATGTAAAAATAAGAAGTAAGGACAATTTTCACCCTTGTCAAGCCATTTAATCACCAGATTTAGAAGTAGTGAAGACACTTTTCATAAAAACATCAATCATTATCCAACCTCAGTCCTTAAATTGAAAGTTAAAGAGTTGAATTATCAGCCTAAGTGTGCTCATGATTGGAATCCTCAACAAACTCCCTCATTAAATATGATTCCCTCGTGCAACTTTCTTATATTTTTAGAGTTGAGCAATCTATATGTGTCCATTTTTAAATTTGGAATTTCAAATTATTTTTAGAGTTGAACAATCTATATGTGTCCATTTGGAATTCCAAATTATAACTTTCCGTAGTTCAAAGCCAGAGAAATGGAGCTCTCATTTTTGTCAAGCCCAGAAAATTCATTTGACCAAATAATGAAGCATAGGTCACAAGTGTGCAGGTCATTGAAAAGCTCCCACAAAGTTATCTTGCACTATTCTGAATTCAACCATAACTACAGCCAGTAACTTCATAATCTATCCCAATACATAGATTATAGATTATACTGTGTCTGGAAAATAATGATTCACAAGGGCTACGAGTTTTTTAAAACAAGTAACAAAGCTAATGCTGGTACATATACACTCCTAGTTACAAGGGAGGTAAAATATGCAGCCTAGAACATAAAAGTGAAAAACAGATAGAGAAATTTCCTCACTGTAGTTGAATTTCATACTAGGAACTGGATACAAATTTCCTCACTGTAGTTGAATTTCATACTAGGAACTGGATACAAACAGACGCAAGAGCCCTAAAAAAGGAGGAAAGATACAGCAGGATATCAAGTAAAGAGGTTCATTCAATTTGAAAGTTCAGCGGTTAGGATTATGAACTATAAAATAACTATTGGAACATTATTACAAATGGCACCTATTAAGGAAGAAGTCTAATATAATCTTTGAACGTAGAAGAAGCAGGGGTAAATTAACAGACTGTTAATTTTGTAGAGAAGATTGAACAAGGCTCATGCTGCATAATGATCTGTTATAATGTGTTGATGAGAGTGAATCAAGGATACAAACTCTTATTTCATTTAGATGAGCAAAATTATACTTTATATACTTTGGAACAGATAAAAGCCATACCTTGTTATCTTCATTGCTTAGGCATTGCAAACAACGCTGAACCACATGATTTCCATTCAGATCTTTGATGAGAGCCAAGAAACCTGGTTCAAGGGCCGAGACAACCAATGAAATCTGCTGCCTTGTTTTGAGAGTTTCAATCAGTTTCTGCACCACACGAGTGCTGACAAAAGATACACTGACGTTAAAATTAACATCAGAAAATGAATACAATATATTCAATGCTAGCATTAGTTGGATCACTACCCATGGGTGTTTAAAGAGATTCTGACAAGCTGCCCTGGTTCTTGGGTAACCATGAAAATTATTTGCATCCTCTGTTCTTCATCACATACTTCCAACAACTTCTGCATAAGGTAATTGCCGAAAGAATTCATCATAAGTTCAACTACATGATTGATGATCTCGTTAAATATTACTTGAACCTCTTCCGGTCTACCCTCCTCAAACTTCTTTTGCAGGAATCTACAGCCATGTTGATCCTTCGCCACTGAATATATGCGACCTTGAACTTCTGCTAGGGAACTATACTGGGGCAGGAAAGGGAATGAGCAATGCATCCTAGCACTCCTAGGACTTTCATAAGCTCCTACACCCTGGTGCTGGATGTCCAGCTCTGACCTCTGTAGGTTTTTAGCAAAACCAGTACCACGAAAAGCTCCCTTGTTATCGCTTCTTGATCGATCAAAGCCCCTATTGACAACATAATTTAACCCTTCACCTTGTATAATGAAGCTCCCCTCACTTGAAATAGCATTAAGACCACCTTGTGGGATTTTAGTGTTTAAGTGTGGCACAGTTCTTCCATTAGACACATGAAGCCCATAATGCAAAAAATTTTGGACATTCGAACGAGGCCGTATTGAATTACAACAGCAAGAGTTATGTAATTTGGATACACCCCCTTCTTCCATCAAATTAATTCTGTTTTGCTGTCCATAAAGCAAGGAATCAGCCATTGGATGTCCACCCAAAGAAGCAGCAAGCCCTGGTTCTGGACTTCCTCTATAATAGTAGTTATTTATTAGCTGCCTTCTATGCCTAGAAGAATCCATTGAAGCAGCAAAACCAGGTAGTTGAGAAAGCATAGTTTCATGATGTCGAGGAGCATGTCTTGATCCAAATAAATTAGCCAATTTATAATCCTGGGAAAATCCTGAAAATGTTGAATTCATTTCAGCATCAGGACCCAGAGGACTTGCGGGGAAAGGGGATTGAACTCCCCCATTATCAAAAAATTCTCCCCTGAAATTGTCAGAACCCCCATGTTTATGAACATTGATTGGATCATTTCCACTCCAAGACCAATCACGAAAAGGAATCTCATTCATGCCTATTGATGTACCTTTCAAATTACAAGAACTCTCTTGTTGATTGCTAATATACATGTTGCTCAAATTGGCACAGAGACCCAGTTCATCTACCAGGTTCTCATTGGCCTTCTTCCTAACAGTTAAGTCAGGCATTTTTGAATCCAACCAAAAGCTATTTGGATAATTAAAACTTCCAGAATAATTTCCGGATTTAAGCTCCTCCAATGGAGGTGGGGTTGGTGATCCATTGTCAGACAAGGAATTCCCACTAGAGAACAAGCTTGAAGAAGAACCATCTGATTGCATAGAGAACCCACTTAAAGGAGATGATGATGCACATGAATACTTAATCTGAGTCGATGTTTCATCATCATACATACCATGCATTCCATGAACAACACTCTGTGTTACCAAAGAGTTATACCCACCGTGATCATCGTCATCATCACCATCACCATCACCCCCATAAACATGTCGATGCCGATTGTGAAAAAGAAGATTGTGAGATGTAGCCTGAGGGATCTCATCTAGCAACATTTCAAGCTCATCATCATCATCCATATTCTCTCTAATCTTCTTCCCCATCTCAAAAACACACAAAAAAACACCAGCAAAAGATGACACCCAGAGAACCGAAATAAGAAAACTCAAACCAAAAAAATCAATCAAACCAATCCCAGAATCAGAAAACCCATTTCAGATATTGATTCAGAAAGGCTAAATAACTGAAGCCCATTTAAGATTACCACTCTCAGTCATCTGGGTCATGCTCAGAACTTGAAAGGTAGTTTCATTTGTGATGGGAAACTTCAATTGCATTTCATTGAGAAAATTTCAGTCTTTGGGTTTTGTTTGTGAGAGGTTTGGTGAAGCATGCAAAGATTGAAGATTTACATACGGTTACCGGGCACCGTAGGCGTACACTCCGCGTAGTCTCTCACGCCATTAAAAGCTGGAGATGGAAAAGACACTATATATATTTTCCACAAAGAAACGCAAAACTAAGAGAGACAAACATTATACTAGTGTGAGTTTGTATATTTTCCTATAATAATAATAAAAAAAAACTTTCTGCATATTTAATTAAATATTGAATAATTTTGCTTGTTTTGATTTAGAAATTTTCTTCTAATATTTTACATATAAAATGGTCGAGCTAAAACTTCTTTAACATGCGTGTTAAACACGCTCGACAGTAATAATGGGACCCATTAGTAATGAACACTTTGTCATCGAGTTCTGATCAGGTGTGGCGCGTGGAGCCAATAGACAACATAGATTATTAGTAAATAAAGTATTTGTAATTAATTTTAAACTATTTTAAGATGAGAGGATTTTTTTCCGTGATTTTTCTGTTACAAAGATAGCAACATCCGTCATATCCCTTTTTCATGTAACGGTGATTGAATTTAATAATTTTGGATTTTGCTAATGACTTTGTTGTCCTAATGTTTGTTTTATCATTCCCCTTTGACTCTTTTTATTTCATAAAAAAAAAAAAACCATCTGATCTATTCCAATAAAGAAAATTTGGAAAGAAACGATGAAAATTTTTGTTTCAAGTAGTATTTTTAATTCTTATATAGTTTTTTTTGCATTATAAAATTGATTTTGTGTCGGTGTGTATGTGAATTTAGTAATAGCTTCGCCACATTTATTTTTTTAAAATAAGCTATAAAATTTTTTAACATATCTTAACTTTTTTAGCATAAGATATTAATTAATTTAAGCATCAAATATCAGTTTACCCCGAAAGCTAGTGAAGAAAATCATTTGATTCGAGTGCGATATTTTTTGAAGAGATTTATTTTTCTTGCGCATCTCCATTCAACTTTGAACGTTGTATATGCATTTGTCACCTAATAAATTAACATTCATATTATTAAAAAAACTAATAAAATAAATTTGGATTTACTGATTTTTGGAACCTAAGCTTATATGGCATAAAAAGGTCTATTTTTTAAGTGATAAACTTCTATTGTAAAAAGTAAAATCATTCACATAATGATATGAAAAATTGTGAGGTGAAATATTTGATTTTTTAAATATATATTTGAAGTACTTATAATGGTTAGATCTAATATGTGATGTCTTTTTAATTGATCGAGAAAGGTGAGTAACAATAATGATTAAGTAAGCATATTATTAAATGTATTAAGAAAACTTGAAATTTGTTATAAATCTTTTAAGAAAGTTTGAAACGAAATATATTTGATAATTATAGAAAAATATGGTTGAAAATTGAATATAGTTGGCGAATTCAACATTAAACCCCTTGTTTTAGAATATTGACCAGTGGGAGGAGGACTCGGAGCAATCTATTTGCTCCGTACGATTTCTCTCCTTCTTAAAAATAATGCATTACAGGTGAATTTTAGTGTTCTAATGAACGCAAATTTTAAGGTAACATAATAAGTTTAAAAATTATTAAATTAAAATTATTTCATGTAAATTATAATTATAAATAAATAATTTTAATTTAAAAATTTATTATTTTGAAATCATTAAGAGGGGATAACCAACAAATTCATTACGATATGTTTGCTCAATACTATTGCCTTGAGATTGCAAATGACAATTTTATTATTGTTATTTCGTATAGCAATAAAATATTGTGGAAAAATTCAACATCTAAAAAAAAAAAAAATGATAATTTATCGCATGAATTTAGTGATGGAGATTTTTTTTAAAAAAGAAAATTATAAATACCGGTGAGACAAAACATATTGATATATCATGATTTTTCACCGCAAAATAATATCCTATTTCACGTAAATGACGCTTGATTTATAATGGCATATTATATATTGATTTTATACTACATTTTAGTATGTCATTTAGACCTTATTTGGCAGAACCTCAATACCCAACTTAAATAATATCTTATATTCATTGAAAGTTTTGTATTTTTTTAACATCTAAATTTAATTTCTAATTTTTATATATATACAATTGGTAATTTAATTATATTTAAAAAAAATCCTCACTGGTCATGACTATAACTAGTCTGAGAAATGTAGAGTGATAATTTCAATTGATATATTTTTTATTTAAATTATTATTTAATTAAGTATCATAGATCATCAATATTCCATAATTTTTTTTTTTTTACTTAAATAGCTTCCAATCCAATCCAATACTCGAAAAAGGAAGAAACAGGAGAATAAGGAGGATGAGGAATTTCAGTGTGCGCCTATGTCAGTAAAGTGCATACGCATATGACCGTCTACAAATAGGGGTTATGGTTAAGGTAACTTCCGATATAAAGTGGAACTTTTCCAAAAAATAAAGTAAAATTTTTAATAAAAATTTGATTATACAGGATTATTTAGCTAAAAAAATTGATACTTTTAAGAAATTAGTTTTTACATTTTTTATTTTATTTTATTTTATTTTATTTTTAAAAATATTATTAAAATAATTAAATATCTTTTAAAGTTGTGATATAAAGTATTATATTATAATTATAATTATAATAAGTATTAAATTTGATATTTTTAAAATTTGTAATTTTTTAAAAATTTACTATAAAAATTTGACTTGTAAAAAAAAATAAGAATAGGATGAATCTGGATGACTTATATATGTACACACACACTCGTAATAAAGATAAAACGATGGGATAGTATTTAATTTAGTAATTTTATAATTTCATCCATAAATAATATAGAAAATTATTTACCAAAAAATATATGGATAATTTTTTTTTTATATTTTATAATAAGTAATTTTTTTTAAAATATTATATTTTTCATTCTGCTAAATAATAATATCCAACCAAACAACTTATTTGTTTTATATTTCCTGCAAAATTACACATTCTATGCAACTTAGTGTCAGCTAAATTACACTTAAAACTCTTCCGCTGGTAATGTGATCTTGGACAAGCGTTGTATGTGACGAACATTTTCCCAACTTAAAAAAAAAAAAATAGTTGTTTTTGACCGCCAACTTGGAAAGAAGAAATGATATGCTTCTGGGTCCAGCCGACAACACCGATGGTCGTTTAATTCGTAATGTTCAGGTAAACTCCTATGGAAACTTTGTTTAAATTCAAAGTTATTACTCTAACTTTATTTTAAGAGCAAAATAGGTTGATTTTTTCTAGGCTTTAATAAAATTATACGGATAATATTTTTGATATCAAAATTTATATAAATTTTTGTTGAAACGTAAAATAATATTATATTTAAATTCAAATTTAATTTTTTTAATAAAATGATAAGAAAATATAAGTATAAATTCAAATCAAACATTATATATTAATATGAGATATTTTGAGTATTTTATGATAAAAATATATCCTAATTAAGCTTAAATAGTAAAAATATAATCAATGAAAAAAATTAAATTTTAATACAATTGTCAAAAAATGTTAGCTATTTAAGTTAATACAATTATTATATAATTTGAATATATAATTATCTTTTTCTCATTATTTTATCAAAAAAATAAATTTAAATTTAGATATAATATTATTTTATACTTTAAAAGAGATTTGAGTAAATTTTAAAATTTGAGGAAAAGTCTATGTAAAAATATACTCTGTGATGACAATTACCACTTTTAAGTTGAATTGTTTTTTTTAGTAGTATTATTATAATTTTGTAAGGGATTTTACTGTGTTCTAAAGTTTTAAAATTCAAGATGATATCATAATTTTTGAAATTATTATATTAAAATTATTTGATCACATCTATTAAAAAATAAATAATTATGATTAATTAATTCTAATTTAATAATTTTAAAAATTATTTCATCATCCCAAATTTTGAAATTATAAAGATATTATAAAAAGTATTTAAATTTGCTATTAATACATGGTAATTATAAGTTCTAAATAACTTAAAATTGAATGTACACTATTACAATGAAAAAGAATTCGTGCAATATGTGCAGGAATGTAAAACGGATGAATCCAACAAGGTCAATTCATTTAAATATACGAAAAAATGAATTGTTTAATTCGATCAAATTTACGAAGTTTAAGTCCACAAATTAATATCTATAAATCAATTTATATAAATTCCTAAAAAAAAATAAATTTTGAGTAACTAGCTCTGGAGTTCGCAGTTCATTCAATAGGTTTACTTGCCTATTCCGATTCCTGCTCGCACCATGGTATTCATTTGTAATATTTTATTAAATAAATTATATATTCTCTAAATTTTTGCAAATGAAAATATAATTTAAAAATATAAAAATAAAAGACCAAGGACATAGTCTCTTGCATACGAGATGCACGATCTTGTAATACAGTCACAAAAAGTGGGTGTTTTAATAAATATAGATAATCGCATCACAATCTGAAATAAATAAATAAGCATAATAATTTTCAACCTTTCATTGAATGATCAATATAACCGTATGAACGAAATGTGATGCACATGCATGTGTGTACAACGCACTTGTCATATTTGAAATTTTGTATACAAAACTGAATATTACCCTAAAAATGTAAAATATTAATAAAATAATTATTATATTACATATAATAATTAATCTTATTTATGAATAATTATCTGTATACATTTATGAGAAGAGATAAAAAAATTTATATAGAATATTATTTAGAAATAAAATTAATCAAAATTCATTTTACTAGCTCTTGATAATTTTAAAAATAAAATTAATAATTTTGTTTCATTAATATATAATTTAACTCAAATTCTTAATAAATTATAAGTTAAATTATTCTAATTTTACCTTAATAAACAAAAAAATAAATTGATTCAAATTATATCATTTTATATTATTTTGTGAGCATGGATTTGCGAGTGGGGTGCACCCACACCTATATAAACTATGTTAATCTGTCATATTGTCAATAATTAAAAGTCCAATCCCCTTTTTATTAAGAGAAATAGAATTCCCACCGTACTCAACCGCCTTTCATTTCTTTGTCAGATATTAAAGTGAATTAGGTTTGTGACCAAAAAAAATAAATAAAAATGATTAAATTAAAACCATGTAATGGTCGCGGCCAACCGCAGCTGTGAGGTTGACATCTGGCCCCTTGGTGTCTTGCTCCCAAAGAAAAGGACACATGTGGCATTTTGATATTTCCAAAGGCCATTTCGAGGCCAAGTGAGAAGTTTATCGTTTTGCCCAAATTTATAATGCGACAAAATCGCATATGTCGTTTTATTATGTTTCCTTGTGGGGAAAGCGAGAAACTGGTGGGTCCCACATGCGCCCGCCGGTTAATATCTTAAGTGGGCCCACAATGCCACAATTTATACAATCACGGACGGACACGTTGATAATTGAGGATCCCGGCAAAAAGCAATGATATTCCTTGTAGGTGCTCTGGAATTTTAACAAGTCTAATCACATAGGTTGCTTTTGGGCCACAGGCCCTCGCAATTTAAAAAAAAGAATTTATGAGCTGGAAGTAAATTTTAGGATCCGTTTGCAATAGGTGAATTGGCAGAGAAAGAAATGCTGATGTGATAACGGGGGTGTTTTGGCAATTTTTGCCTATTGGGCGGGGGTGAAACTCGGGAGGGAGGGAGCAAAATAAAATTAGTCAATTTTGGTGGGGCCCGACGAAATTGTCCCCTTTCCGATTTTGGAGTGAAATTAGGGTAAAAGGCATTTCTGAAACCACTTTTCCTTTTTTTGCCCCTGTGTCGTCCAGAAGTTTCCTACTCTCTCTTGGTTGTTCCGTCATCTTCTCCCACCGATCCAAAAGTGTGTCTACGTTCGACACCCAACCTTCACCGTCGACCACTACTTGCGAGTCTCCGATCAAGTAGCATCCTTTCCTTCCCCTTGTATTTGAAGCTTGATGTGTCGTTGCTGTGATTTGTTACAAGAGTTGTCGGGAAGAGAAGATCTATCCAAATGTCCGTTTGGCTCCGCCGAAAGCTGCCACTAAAAGCTGTTTGGAAGTTGTTGAGATTGAGTGGGAGGCGATTTGCTACTAGGTTGCTCTGGGAAGATGACTAAGCTACTACTCCGGTTGTCCATTGAGTCCTCATGGCAAGTTGCAAAAATAGGTTGAGCATGGCAGGTCTGAATTGACCCGTTCCCTAGAGATGACCTGACCCGAACAGTAAATTTTTTTTTACACAATATTTATAAGTACAGTTAGTTAATTTAATTTTCATTCTCAGTAAAATTCGTACTCCTTTCTCCCTACTGAAACACATACAACAGCAGACATATGTTACCAATTTGGATTTCGAAATGGAAATTACACATACAGTGGTCATATTGTTAATAATTTTCCAAATTTTTTATGATATTTTATGACAGATTTTCCAAAGTTTTAAGGATAATTTTTTAATTAATTTATCAATGAACCATGTGAATATGTGACTGTTGGAAATACTGTATATATCACTGTTATAAACATGTATAAATTTGTTAAGATTTAAATTGGTATTAACTTCAGTAAAAATTGTAAAGTGTGATTTGTTAGTACATTATGATTAGTAATTTTTTTATGATACCAAATCATATATTAATAGTATGTCACATTTATAATTAAGCAAACTATTATCTTTTTTTTATAGAAATAGTAACTCTTATATTACATATTCTTCGACGAGAAATTAGTAGAAAGAATTTACAAGTTCAATTTAAAAGAGTTGTGATTGTTTTAAAAATAACATTCTTTTGTAACAATGGGTTTGCATTTTCCATAGGAAAGGCTACCATTAAAAAATTAATGAAATGATGTAATAAAACACAAATTTCATAAATTAAAATTTATCACAATAAATAAGAGAAATTTTAAAAAGGCATAAAAGGTATTTAATTTCAACGTTGACAAAAAAATTTGCCATCATGCAAGCTTTAACTTAATATACACTTTCCCTTATTTTACTCTATAATTGTTTTAATTGTCATAACTATGTTGTTTAGATTCACATTCTGATAGAACTTCTAAATGATTGGATTCAACATGTTTATGTATTTATTGCATTTAAGTTATATTACTAATTATTGTTTTATGTACAACCTTATTATATGAATGAGTTTATTTCAAAAGAGTTTCTTATGTGGCAGTCTTACACACAAATCATCCAGGGAGAAATGTATCTTCCCTGTCCGAACAATTAATAAAAGATTAATAGTTTTGCCTTGTCATTGATTAAGGTAGACTCACATCTATGACTACTAATCTCACTTAAATAGCTATATGACTGATTGACTGTTGTTTACAAATAGTGGCATTGCATGATTGACACCTATATTTGAAACTCATATGGCTTCTTTCCTAGTTCATGTTCACCTGAATCATAGTTATGAATCTTCCATATCATGATAACATGTTAATTTTGTCCATTTAATAGTTACTCATTGGCAGTATTTTGCAAGTTATCTTAGAAGATAATATGGATGACTCATTCGAAGAGTGGATGGAGCTATTCAAATTCATTATCGTAGACATCATAGAAGAGTGGGAAAGATTATGTAATATGTTTATTATCCAAATGGTATCATATACTGTTCAATCAATGCAGTTGTTACAATTGTAAGCGAGTTCTTTGTAAAAACATGTTAAGGAGTCTAGTGGTTCAAGAGATCAAATGCGTTAACAACTCCTTCAAAACTTATGAGATCTTGATAAGTGTCATAATCTCGTGCGCATGAGTCCCCACACTTTTCATCAGTTGTGTCAAAAGTTGAAAATAATAAGTAAAGTGACAGATTCTAAATATTCAATAGTGAAGGAGCAAGTTGCTCAATTTTTGCACATACTAGCTCATAATGTAAAAAATAGGACAATGTCTTTCTTCTTCCATCGATCTAGGGAGACAATTAGTCGTCACTTTCATAATATTTTACAAGTTATTATGTTGCTTGGCGATGAGTATATAATGCAACCTACAGGATCAAAAGTTCCTCAATAGATTTTCAATAATAGTAGGCTTTTTCCTTATTTCCAGGTAATACAATTAGTTAAAAATGCTAATATAGTTCATTCACGTGTGTAATTACTATTGCAATATTCATTTAATTCAACTTTTGAATAATTAACATAATATAGGACTGTATTGGAGCTTTAGATGAGACTCATATACGAGTCAAGATATTAATGGAAGATGCTCCTCGGTTCCGAGGCAGAAAGGATTATCCAACATAAAATGTATTAGCAGTTTGTGATTTTGATACGAAATTCACATGTCTTATCCGGATGGGAAGGAATTGCATCCAATTTTAGAGTTTTTAAACATGCACTGACTAAAAAAGGGGACAGATTGACAATTCCTAGAGGTAAGATAAATTCTAAAATGTCAGACACTTAAACAATTGGATAACTTTGATTCCTATCAGTTACTTCAAAGATTGATATAAAGATAGTGATGTATATTTGTATGATTGTAATATATCCTAGGCAAGTTCTACCTAGGTGATGCAGGTTATCCTCTGAAAAGTAGGCTTCTAACACCATATAGAGGGGTACGTTATCACTTGAAGGAGTACACAATACGTGATCCACAAAATGTAAAGGAAATATTCAATCATTAACATGCTTTGCTCAGAAATGTGATTGAACGAGCATTCGATGTGCTTAAAAAGAGATTTCCTATTATAGCCAGTTTGGCTAAACCCTACTATTCTCTCACTACCATGACAATTATAACCATTTCGTGTTGTGTACTACATAATTTTCTGATGGATGTTGATCTCGATCCATGGTTGATGGATGAAGTGGATCATGAATTGTTGCATAATGAGATAGAGGATTCTAGGGACCGTGAAGCACGGAATACTGAGGAAGACTACCGAGAAGAATACCTCCTAAGGGAACGCATAGCCACTCAAATGTGAAATGACTATAAACACAACTTGTGATAGATAGAATTTTTCGTATTTTGGGTACTTCTGTAACTTTAGGTGTGATGGGAATAATTCTTGTGAAATAAACAGGAGCTTATGTAACTATTTTATGTTTGTATTGCAAAAGTTGTATCGTATGTAATCGTAACATTTCATTGATCTAATGTATGACAACTGCAACAATATGTCGTCTCATTTTTATTAACGTTTAATGCAAACGTTATCTGTGTGAGTGAATAATAGTTTCAAAATTACTTCCATGAATGTGTTAAATTTAATCTAATTATTTTGGATATGTACTTTAGACATTGATGGATATGATCAATGTGAAGATAGTGATGTCATTTATGGATACTAATGCTAATATCACTATTATTTAATGCTTTACAGATAGAGAATGTCAAGGAACAAGAAAGCTGACAGTAGGGGAAAGTGTTCATCAAGGGACACACTTTGGTGGACACATGAAATGGATGCAATATTGCTTGTATTAGTGTGTGTCCTGGGAGCTAATCATAGAAATGATTGCAATATTACATAATGTACTACATTTCATTTTGGCAATATAATTATTATATTTTATTTTATTTTACTTTACGTAAATTATAACTTAAATATAATAATTATCCTTGGAATAACTTTACTATTCTTAAAATGCCTCTAGTCAAGTATTATTATAAAAAAGATAGTAATAATACATCAAAACTAACATGTATAGTAATCAATTATTATGAATCATGGATATGTGATATCAAGTCAATATATGAGTACATTATTAGTAAACAATATACTAAACTGACTCACTGTGAGAATACTGCATGGATAAACGTGTCATTAGTTATTCTCATATGATCATAAATACGCATAGTTCTTTAACCTGAAGTCACTACGGTTCCTTACATGAGGAGTTACTCACTTTGATGTCGTCCTATGTCACCTTTAATTAGGATGACGAGTAGGATATTGATTGGATGTGTCATAAATCATGCAGAGGAAAGTAAGTGATATAAATGAAATTTTATTACTATAAAAGAGAAATATCCTTGGGCCCCTTGACTAAGACTTAAAAATTCATAGTTATGCTCAATTGGATCAATATGTGATATTGATCATTTGTTTTAAGTCTACTTAATATCAAAAAATATAAATTGAACATTGACGAGAATGACACACTCCATACCTTCAGTTCAATTTAGATATTGTTACAAAAGGGATTATGATGTAAAATATTAATTATATATTAGGCAGATATTGAATCATAGACATTCTTACTACTTGAGTGGCAGTGATGTATTGCTAGATACCACTCATTGTTTATGACCTAA
The DNA here is from genome assembly GCA_020226215.1 of Sindora glabra. Taxonomy (NCBI): domain Eukaryota; kingdom Viridiplantae; phylum Streptophyta; class Magnoliopsida; order Fabales; family Fabaceae; genus Sindora; species Sindora glabra. Next base: position 12,999,353 of record CM035225.1, on the reverse strand, counting down.
AATGAATCATTATCAACGTAGTAAAAACCTACAGGATCACACAAAAGGAGTAAGAATGAAATAATAATTAATTAGATTTTAGTTGGACTAAAATTCAATTAATTAGACTTATTTTCGTGCATATATATATATTATTAAGATAATATATATTTATTCACGTAATATATATATTATATATTATGTGATATTATTTGATATTAAAGTAATATAAGATAATTACATTATTAGATATTAGATAATTATATTATGAGATAATATTATTATTATCTAATATTAGATAATTAATAGATAAGGATAAGGTGATTATTATTTAGTGTGATTAGGATTTTGAAGCATTATCCTAATGAGATTAGGATTATGATATGCCTTAGTTCTATAAAAGGACTTGAAGGCAACACATTACAGAACATATATTGGTTTCAATCAAACTCAAAATCACTTTAAAAAACATCCAAACCCAATCCTAGTAAGAAAAATGAATCCTAGCAGCTTCGTGGAGGGGAGAAGTCGTTGTTCACTCCGTGTGGATATCGTAGAGACGCTGTATCTTCCGGCCGGCATTTGATTCATCTCAGTCTCTTAAGGATTCGTTCAGAAAAGACATGAGCACAAATAAGGTAAAACCTTAATACTAGTTTATGACTTTTGCATGGATTCTAGGAAGGTTTTGGATTAAAATTTTAAAATTTTGCTACGTATATTGATCCGAATCTTAACAGCTTGATGCATTACTGGAGGAAGTGCACAAAGGCAATAGACCTAATAGGACTTTTACTACTGTGGCGTATGCCACCGTAGTAGCGAAGTTGAAGCAATCCATTGGACCATTCTTCCAAAAGCACCATATCAAAAATAGAATGAGGACGCTGAAGGAGCACTTTAACAAGTGCTATAACCTATTTCACAAGGGGAGCGGAGTAGCTTGGAATCCAATTACAAGAATATTTGAAACTGAGCTAGAAGTATGGAATGAGATTTGTGTAGTAATGAATTAAGTAACTTAAACACCTAATATGTGAATGAAATTTACTAACATTATTGTCACACATTAGATGCTATGGCATAAAGATTAAAATGGCATGATTTTACTAATAGTGTTTCATAGAAAGGCATGTTTCGATAGAAGGTTACTGATTGTTGATTATCCATGTTGAATGTTTATCTAATGGAGGGTGCATTTTACAGGACGAGCCAAAAGCTTAGAAATGGAAACAAACTCCTATCCATAATTATGACAAGTTGTTGGAGCTATTTGCTAGAGACAGGGCTACAGGTGCACATGTTAAAATGTCAAGGGACAAAGTTCGCAGGTGGGAAAGAGAAGGCTTTGACCTCAATGACAGTTTTGAATTTATGTCTGATCCAAATGTTCAATAGGGAAGTGAGGCCTCCAATTTCACACACCATGCTGATATATTTAATCCTAAGAAAGCTCCCTTCAACTACTTTCAAGAGTATACACCTTCAAATCCCTCTACTCACTCACAAGGAACTTCATCTTTGAAGGTTTCTAAAAGAAAAGCACTTATGGTTGATGTCATTGAAAGAGGGTATAAAAGACTAGACATAGAAATGGAAAAGTTGACAAATGTAATAAGAGAGGTGGCAAACAAACACACCCAGGCAATTAAAGAAAGTGTAGCTATCTTTCAGAGTAGTAGACTTCGTTATTATAGCAAGGCAAAAGTTTGGGGGGAGTTGGAGAACATAGGAGTACCTCAAGATTTCCTACTAAAATGTTATAACTTCTTGTGTGATAATGAAAAGGTCAGGAATAAATTCTTTGGTGTCCTGCCTCATTTTCGTCTGCAATTATTGTACCAACTCATGGCAAATGAAAGAGATGATTAAGTGGCTTAGGATGGAAGGATACAATGCAATCTTGGAGAAAAATATACAGTAATGTCAACATTTATTGTTGTACGTTAAGTTTATGTGATTGTTAATCGGCTTGTATGGATTTGCATCCTCACACTCGCTATGAATTTGCATAGATACATATTCATGCACATTGTTACTATAATGGTTGTTTTCGTACTAATATCATGTCATCACAGGGTTTTATGACTAAGTATTTCTCTGAATTGTAGGTACTTCGGCTTCGCCAATTCATAGAAATGTGCCTGATCTGGAAATGTCAATCCTTCACTAGACTATGTATTGGTCATTGTAAGGTGGGAGCTAGTTCTTGGATGAAATCATTTTCATTACATTGTTATTGGCAGGGACATGTGATTGGACACACTATATAGTGTAATGTATTGTGTGTGTGTGTATAATTGGTTGAATTTGGAACTAAAGATGAGATTAGACTTTATGTAGTTCTATTATGTCTATTTTAAAATTTAGACATGGTGTCATTCAAAGCTTAATGATTTGAACATGGGAAGACAATACTTTGTCTTTATGTGAATGGTATTTGCCTTATGTGATAGGTCCTTATTGTATTTAGAGTTAATGGAGCAAGACAATGTATGTACGTTGTATGCAAGAAGGCAATGATTATCGTTGAAGATTAGTTATGTTGAATGTTATTCCCCCCATTTTTACTTTTAATAATTTGAAATTTATTGCAAAGGTCTGTATATTTATATTAAGTGAATTATTGCTTTTATGTATATGTGTGTATATGTACTGCAATAGCAAATTAATATGATATATATCTACTGCTACAAACAATCAAATTAACAAGATTGGAGAAATGTGTTTTTTATTAATTAATTTTATGTAAAAAAAATTATTAACTTTATATAATAACGTGTTATTTACTAATTAATTTTATGTAAAAAATTTATTAGTTCCAATGAAAAAAATATGTATAATCAATTATTGACTAATGTCATTAGTAATAAAATAAATTAAAATTAATTTAAAATTGTCAAATTACAACATTATCATCAAACTTATACAATTCTCTAAACAAGAATAATATGGTAATTTTTTTTACAATCTCATTTCCTTCCCCCCGTATTTTCACTCATTCCAAACAAGTGAAATCAATTTTACACTCATTTACTTCCCCTCTTATTTTCAACCATTCCAAACAAAATAAGTGAAAATCCTTTCACCCTATTTACTTCCCCCTCCATTTCCTTTCCCCTCCATTTACACCTCTAGCCAAACAAACCCTTAAAAAATGAGAATAATAATTTTTTTAATGAAATTTAGTTAGATTGTTATGTTGATAAATAATATTTTCCTTTTTAACAAATACTATTCTGTGGTACATTCCTAGCCAATGTTTTTAAATTGAATCGGATCCGCAGGATCAATAGAAAAATTAGGAATCAATAATATAACATGTTTGAATAATTTTAAAATTAACTTCTAAGATATTAGTTAGAAAATTGATGAATTGGTAATAAAACAGTTGAATCATGCAAATTAGTAATGACTTTTATGGTTCAATTAATTTTTAAAAGAATTACCATTATTTATAAAAATAATAATATTTTTATTTTATAGTATATATATTTAAATTTTTCAGTAATTAAAATTTATTTTATTTTTATAAATAAGAGTCACACAACGAGAAAAATAAGTTCAATATTTTTTGTGATAATTGAAATTGTAAACTCGTAAAATTATTTGATAATATTTGAAATATTTTTCTATTTTACATATATAGATTTAACTTTATAATATTTTAATTATTTTTATTATATATTTAAAATTCAATTTATATTATAATTCCAGTTTAATTTCAATTCACCTTCAATTATATCATTAAATTTCAAATTGTTTTCAATTTTAATTTAATGGCTGACTCAATTTTTAAAATATTGTTCCTAACGGGAAAGTGATTACCATCCTTCCCTCGTTATTATCATCGTAAATAAACAAATAAATAAGTTTCTTTTAACTTGGAAAGGATGGACTTCTATGGTCACATATAAATCAACGTAGGCTATTATAGTTCCAAAAAAAAAGAAATTATATAATACACATTTTTCTACGAAAGTTTAAAAAGTAAAATAAATTCACATACTTTAAGATTATAGTATATTATTATTTATCAAGACTTATTAATTCAAATAGTATATAATATTTATTAAAAATTTTATTTTTTTCATATTATAAGTTTAATCTTAAAATTTTACATCAGAACTTTTAATGATTTAATAATACTTATCATTAAAAAAAATACATCATCACTTTTTTTAGTGGTGAATAAAGTTTAAATTAAAATTTTATTGGTGGGAGTAACCATGTCATCCACCTAGCACAAGACCATTTTCTATAGCTCAAAAGGAATTATATGTAACATAATAAATTGAGGTAAAGATAAAGGTACAAGGATTACTTTTACGTATTTTTTTATTCACACCGAACAAAAATAAATTACTAAAATTACATAATTCCCTCAAAGTGTGAAAAAGAAAAATGAAAAACTTACACACAGGTCGAATTGTTTTTAAATTCGCATCACAATATCTCCCGTTTATACTTAATTTTTATGTCAAATTTCACCTCAGATTGGATACATCCATTTGTTAAGTCAATTTCGAAACTCAACTTACTACACTAAAATTACTTATAAGTTGAATTGATTTAAGTTTGTCTTAACTTAAGCTTAATCAGAACTAATTTATCTAATTTAAATTTAATTTAATTAAATTTAGAATCGTTCGAAGTTGTTATTAAGCTCAAGTTGAGGGTAATAATTGAATATCTTATAGGCAATTCAACAATTTAGAAGACTCACGAATATAAGCTAGGTGTGTAGAAAAACAAAATATCCGCCTTAGTTTTTTTCTGTACATATTGCTAAAATTACCTAATGCCCTGGGAAACAAATAGAAAAAAAAAATCACACATAAATCGAATTATTTTCAAATTTGTGTCCCTCTTATTTATACCTGACTTTTATGTTAAGTTTCATTCTAAAATGAGCACAATTTCTTATTGGATTAGTTTTGAAACTCAGACTTACTGCATTAAAGTTATCAAAAAGTTAGATTGATTGAAATTGGTCTCAACTTAAATTCGGTTGAAATTATTTTGTTTAATTTAAATTCAATCTAATTAAATTCATAATCACTCAAAGTTATTATTAAGCTCAAATTAATTGTAATAATCGAATATTCTATATGCAAATCAACAATTTAAAATACTTGAAAATACAAGTTAAGTGCATAAAAAAAAAAAGAGCCCCATTAAGTTTTTTCTTTAATTAAGATTTTGAATTGTATAAAAGAAGAAAACTTGATCTAAAATTTATTTATTTAATTAATTTATCAAAGTAAAATTTTAATAAATCTTCTCCCTTTGACCCCTACTACTATGATAGCACGACGTATGTCGCCAGACGTATTCATCTAATTTATAACATTTGCACATAAAAATCTATTTATCAAGTTAAAACCAACCTAAATCCAACCGGAAGTCGCATGCGAGCTAACCCAACCCATTATCATTCTTAATTGAATCTCTACGAGTCTATGAGCTTGGGCCCACTAATTGATATCAAGCGTAGCCCGGAGGGGACAATTGTCAAAGAAAAAATAAAATTATACACATATATATTAATTATAATTATTACCCCATAAATTTATTTAATTAATTAAAAGAGAAAGATCTTACTTTAAATAAAAATGAAAAATAAAAAATTTGACTTATTATATACATTAAAATGTATAAATGAGAAAATTAAAATTAAAATAATATTTCGTTCTTATTAAAGTATTTAGTTATTTTATACTAATTAAATTTTTTATTATATATATATATATATATATATTACTTCCTCAAATCAAAATTTCATGATCTGCCCACACGTAGTTCCAATAGAAAAATAAAAAAGGTTTAAGGTAGCATTGATTCACGTAATCTTATATTACTAGTAAATATACATTCCTAGGAATGTGATTATTGAAAATTTAATTAACAGGAAAATAATATTTTTATATTTAATTCACTATAAATTTTTTTAGAAATATTTTAATATCATATTCCCATTACATGAGAATTTAAAATACCCACCTCCCCCTATGAAAATATTTTTTGAAAATATTGGGCAAAAAAAATTCTTGAAAATGTGATATTTTTAGGCATTTTGTTTAAACTTTGAACTAAATATGAGAATGTAATATTTTCTTAAAATATTTTCGAAAATATTTTAAGGGAATATCACATTTTTGAGAATATTAAAAACATTTCACGAATCAAACGCCACCAATGTATTCTTGATTCTTTTAATAAAAAATTTGATTACATTTGATTCCTTAAATGTAGTATTTTATTAATCACTCTAATATATAAATTAAGATAATATTTTATCCATTTAATGATTTTAGTTAAATTAAATGTCAAAAAAATTATCCGACTTATCAAACTGCAACAAAACTTCAAATTTGTAATTATTTGATGAAAAATTAATCAATTATATGATGTTAATATCAAAAATAAAATATTTCCTCACATTAGATAAATTATATAATTTCACTTTTTTAGATGTAATAAAGTTAATTTCATTACTATTTTCTTTCCATTAATTGTCAACTTATAATTTTGTTAAAGATTTATCAGTTAATTAAGAATTTCTGTTTCAAGTTTGACAAAAATTATTAATTTGAACCTACTTGAATCTAATTTGTATATTAAGAGGGCTAAAATAAAATATTGTTTCATTTAACAGCAACCAAATGCAGTAAATTTAGATATCAAGGGACGAAAATTATAATTAAATCAAAATCAAAATATAACTTATATATATAATATTTCAATTTGAACTTTTAGTAAAAAACTAATAATGCCACACTTTGACAAATAAATAGAATAATTATCTAAAATTATTGTCTAATAATTATCGATATAATTCTTTCATACCGTCTTGATAACATTTACTTTAAATACAGCAGACAGGTCATCTTTGCCATCTTGATGTTATTGTTATCATTATCATTAGTAGTAGTACAATACAAGTTAATAATATTAAATAAGTGTAAAAACTCTACAATTTTTATTATTAGAAATTAGTAATAATATATATGTTCTTAAATATATTTAATCGAATTAGAATAACATTTGCATTATGATATTGCGCATAGAAATTCATATAAGTTAAGTTAAATTATATTTTATTTTAAATATATCATATCTACTTGGTAATGGTCTAAATCTGATTTGCTAATTTATAAAAAATCAAAATTTAAGTTTAACTTAACTTATTAAGAAAGATTATAATTTAAATTGTTTGCTTATTTAAAAATTTACTTGCATTTATAGGCCTTCAAATATGTTTATTAGTCTAAGTTTTTTTTCTTTTTTAAGATTTAAAACAAGTCAATGGCCTAATTAAATTTATATACATAAATATATATTAATTATTAAATAATATAATAAACCTATAATCAAACCAAAAAAATAACTTATTTATTTAAATAAATTTATTTATTAACCTTAACCTTAATATTAGATAAAAAATAAGTTGGCCAGCGCATGGCTAATAACTATTAAGCCAAGGTGTTAGAAGTTAAATTACACGAAGAAGGGCGAATTTCAAAAACCTCATCTGTAGTAGCTTTTGATGTTTCATTGAGTCCAAATTTTTTTATAACTTTTTATTAATCGAACTATTTTATATTTATATATAATATAATTTTAAAAAAATGCACCGTAGATCTTGGAAAAATGGAGTGGTGAATAAAACCCATTTTAAAAAAATATAAATCGATGATGGTTAAAGTGCATTTTCAATCCTCTAATTTTTATTGAAATTTTAATAATACTCATTAATTTTTTTAAATTAATAGTACCATCTAAATTTTAAAACAAATACGGTATATGATATTTTGAAAAATTATCTATTATATTAATCATACTTTATTTTATTTATTTATGATATTTTTTGTTGGTTTCAAACCAAATAAAAATATTTCACTACAAGAAAATAATATGTTACTATTTATTCTGAAAACAGTAATATATTATTTTTTATTAATTTTTATTGTTAATCATGCTTAATTTATCAGTTTATTCTAAGTTTTTATTTGATGTTACTATTTTTACATAAAACAATAATATCTCATTTGGTGTTACTGTTTCCACAAGAAACAGTAATACATTATTTTGTCGAAGTTTCATTATTAATCATATTTTATTTTATCTATTTATGATATTTTTAGGTTGGTGTTACTGTTTTAAACTAAACAGAAATATGTCATTAGAAGAAAATAATATGTTACTATTTGTTTTGAAACTAGTAACATATTATTTTTTATCGATTTTTGTTATTAATCATACTTGATTTGTCAATTTATTCTAAATTTTTATTTAATGTTACTATTTTCATATAGAATAGTAAAATTTTTTTTTGATAGATTAGTTATTAATTAGACTTAATTTATCCATATATTTAAGATTTTTTGTTAGTATTACAATTTTGAAACGAAACAGTAATATGTTATTATCTAAAAAATAAATAATAATATCATCTTCTTTGCTAATTTAGTTATTAGTTAAACTTAATTTATCCATTTATTTGAGATTTTTTATTAATGTTACTATTTTGAAATGAAATAGTAACATCCCTTTCTTTTATAGTATAGTTATTAATTAAATTTGATTTATCCATTTTTTTAACATTTTTAGTTGAAACAGTAACATGTTATTATCTGAAGAACAAACAGTAACATCCATTTCTTTAGCAATTCAGTTTTTAATTAGACTTAATTTATTTAATTATTTAGAGTTTTTCTTAGTATTATTATTTTGAAATGAAATAGTAATATCTTCTTCTTTAACAGTTTGGTTGTAATTAGACTTATTTTACCTATTTATTTAAGATTTTTAATTGATATTATTGCTTTGAAATAAAATAATAACATATTACTGTTTTGAGATTAATTTGATTATTCTTTGATAATTTAATTGTTAATTAGACTTATTCTCTAAACAATAATATGTTGTTCTTTAATAATTTGATTATTAATTATACCTAATTTATGCATTTTTTTTATTTTCAATTAGTGTTACTATTTTTAAACAAAACAGTTACTGTTTGAAGAATAAACAATAACATCTTCTTTTTTTTACAATTTGATTATTAATTAAACTTGATTTATGTATTTATTTGAGATTTTTAGTTAGTGTTACTATTTTGAAGTGAAACAGTAACATATTATTGTCTGGAGAATAAATAGTAACATCCTCTTATTTGATAATTTAATTATTAATTAGATTTTATTTATCTATTTATTAATAATAACATGTTATTATCTAGAGAACAAACAGTAACATTCTTTTCTTTAGTAATTTGATTATTAATTAGACTTGATTTATTCATTTATTTAAAATTTTTAGTTGATGTTACTATTTTAGAACGAAACAATAACATCTTCTTATTTAGTAATTTAATTATTAATTATACTTAATTTATCTATTTATTTTAAATTTTTAGTTAGTATTACTGTTTGAAGAATAAATAATAGCATGCTGTTATTTGATAATTTAATTGTTAATTACTTTTAATTTATCTATTTATTTAAAATTTTTAGTTGGTATTACTATTTTGAAATGAAATAATAATATGTTACTATTTGATTTACAAATAGTAATATATTATTCTTTGATATTTTTTTGTTAAGAAAATTGTTATGGCACTAATAAACACCAAAAGAATTGAGGATCAAAAGTTTAATATAAAATTTGAATAAATTTAAGTTGACAAAAATGATATCAAAGTTAGAAAAATAAAAAAAAATAAAGAAAAATAAAGAAAAGTCATTGAAAAAGGTATTTTTTCACTAATCAAAGCGGGCAAAACACATTTATTTTTTTGTAAATATGTAGATCTCGAAAAGTTACATTGAATAAAAAAAATTCGCCTAAAATAGACAATCAAACATAAAGTTATGATTATTTAAAGTTTTGAACTCAATTTATACGTTTCTAACTAAGTAGATTTCACCGAACATAAATTTTCTTATTTTTCTATGAAAAGATCATAAGAAGATAAATGAAAATAAGTGGTTATATACACAAATTGATTAACTAATAATGAAGTTATGATTTTTCGAAGTTTCTAATTCATAATCGTATTCTAATGCTTAAAAAATATATTTTAATAATATAATAGTAATAATTTATAAAATTACCACCTATTTAAAATAAAGATCGGTACTAATACCTCTTTAAAAAAAATTTAGGAAACAATACTATGATGTAATTTATCATTTTTCTAAAATGTTTATATTATATTTATTTTGAAGGTTAAGCGAGACAATTGCTTCAAATAACAGTTAATGGTATTGTGAAATTTGAATAAAAACTGAATGGTTAAAAGTACATTTTAATACCAAATGCTTGATTTTTCTTAAAAATAATAATTTCAAAATAATTTCAATTTTATAATCAATTGTTTTAATTTTAATTAGTAATAATAATATAATATTGTATTTTATTTTTCAAATTACGCCACATGTCGTTTTTTATTTTTACATATATTTATTTATTTATTTGTTACCAGCAAAGATAATGACAGTGAAAACTCCAACTTTACCAGCTGCCCTGGATTTTCTTCAACTTGTTCGTTTCTGAAAAAGCCGAATAAAAAGCACAGTGTGATATGAGGAATCTTCACGCGCTCCGTCGATCATGGAGGAGAAAGGCAAAGGAACCGAGAGATGGAGCGGAGCAATAACGAATCTGACGGAGATGGCTTCCAATTTGGAGTCTTTGCAAAAGCTTCTTCTCAAGAAAGCTGTCTTTGTCGATGAAGAAACTTTTGCCAAAGCCTCTCTCAGCGCCGAACAAGCCCGGACCATCAAGGTCAGATGCTCGATTTGCACCTTTAATTTTCATGTTCTCGATGATTCTTGAGTTAAATGTTTCGTAAATTACTCTATATAGGATCCGGTTGCTTTTGCTCTGAAGAATTTAAGGACAGATCAATTATTGTTGGAATCTATTTTTGTTGACGATCTCAACCATGTCACGACCTTCTTTTCTTCTTCTTTTATATAAAATTTTAATTTCTTTTGGTTCAGTTGTACAAATTAATTCCACAAGGAAAGAGGGGTTCGATTGATATGTGTACAACTGCTGGAATGGTCCGAAGTGGGATGTGGCCTGCATACTGAGCAAGTACAGAGATGCGTGAAATGAATATAGGATTTGGAATTGGTTCAATTTAACCAATAATCTGTCAAATTCCATTAAAAATATATAGTTTCTACCGCATTGAAGTTCTGGGACTGATTGAAATTTAGATTGCCTATGTACTTAAAGGTCTTCCGGTTCATAGAAAAGCTGTGGATTGAATTCTTTTCCCCTCAATTAGGATCGGCTTTATAAACAAGTATTGTTAAGAAATATGGAACTAACGCGGCTTGATTGAAATTTGGTATCCACTATCATTTAATTACAGGGTGTGCTGGCTTTAGTTACTACTATGATTGGGCAATGCAGAACTAACTGTACCTCTAGATTTTATTTTGGTCATTAGACTGTTGTATAATTTTTGTAGATACAAGCTATGTGGTAGTTGTAATGTTTCATTGTTCTAACTTCTAGCGAGCCATCTTTTGAGTTGATAATATCTTGAGCATGTTCTTGTTTGTTGTGAGTATATGTGCAATGCCTTTGTGCACACATTGTATGAGGGAATACCTGTGGACCTGAGCGTATTCTTTACATCATCTGATTATCTAAGTGAGGGTCTATCATTCATACCTCAAGTTGTTTAAACAACATGGAATGTAATGATTGTCAGGGTAAAAAGAAAAGTGTGTTTTGAGCACGCAGAAAACAAAATCTTGAATGAACCTGATTTGAATTTTGTATATTCTGGGGTATCTTCAAGAATATTTAGATTTATGCTTGATTGAATCCGATTCATTGTCTGTTTTGATCATATAATGAAGGAATCATAAACATAAGATTGAGTTGTTAAACTATATTCTTTTATATATTTTTTTTTAATAGAAAAAACTGTACTCTTTTGTATCTGTATATGTTGGTAAAACTGATGAGAGACAAAATCCAGGAAAGGAGTGAGTGTATTTAAAATTCTTGTTCTGATTGATTGATAATAATGTATGCATTATGAAATGAATTTTTCCATGCCAATAAGCTTTTCTCTCCACTGCTTTCCACTGTATGTTACAAGAGGCTAATGTATTTTGGGGTGCCTCTTCTTTAGGTTCTTGAGCAAAGAGTGGAGACATTGGAAAGAGAACTAGATGCTGCCATCACAGCTGCTGCCCGCGCTCGTTCTGAAAAAAGACAGGCTGAAGCGGCACAGAAAGCAGCTGAATTACGAGCACAAGAAGTTACAAAAGAGCTTGAGAACACAACAAGTATGTTAATTTTAAGTCTCTTGTTTCCTCCATAATAATTTGGCACCAATCTGCTAGTTTAAATGTTCTCTTTTATGTGGGAATTAAATCATTTGTGTTTTCAACTCTCTTTCTTTGCCTTCCTTGAGTAAGATCCAGCATACACAAGCTGTGTTTATTTTTTTTTTTAATTTTTTTCTATTTTTGGTAAATCAGTAATGTTGATATTTTAATTCATGGTTGTATATTTTGAGCATTCTGTCCCTTTAAAGTTTAAAGTCAAAGCACTGCTAGAATGTTTTATTAAAATTTTTATTGAATAACTGCTAAGATTGCCCATTTGCACTATTCGAAACTTGATAAATATTGCTGGGCCTATAAACTAAGCAAGCATTGAAACTGCTTTTACGTTTAAGTTCTTGTTCAGCTCCAATCTTAATGTGGACACACTACGTTTGATTCTAACTCACTGTATATTTATTCAGATTTAGAGAATATGCATAGATGCTGCAAGCTTTTAGGCGTTTCATCAAGAATAGACCCTCGAGATATTTGAAGTAGCATTCATGTACCCTTTTAGATCCATCTCTGAATCTCGGGAAAATAGACTCGGGGGTACAAAACCCTCAGTGTAGAATGAGTGTCTACCTTGCTTGTTGTCTATGATATTTTAATTTTGTCCATGATCTAATGCTATAGAAATGAACCTCCCTCAGAAGAAGTCAGAGTTGTCAGAATCAATGATATATCATGGATTTTTAGATGTAATAAAGTTTCTTAATTTTAGCTTATGGTACGGTGGCAATGTTTATGAAAAAGTTATGTTCTGTCGTGAAAAGGCCTAATATTTGTCGCTTCAATTGCAGAGGTGTTTGAACTTCACATGGAAGAGCTACGTGCAAAGCAGGAAGAAATTGCAAAGCGTGACAACGACATTAAACTCCTGGAAGCTATCATTCAAACACTTGGAGGAAAAGAATCAGTTTCCTCCAGCGTGTAAAAATTGCTCTGGCTGTGATTGTAGACTTTATTTAATTAGCATGTAAATTGAATCATAGTGTATGAAGAAGATTGTTCCTTTACAATACAAGGTAATAAATGTTTTCTACCTGTAGAGATTTCCTTTAACACGATTTTATACTTCTCTCATGAAAGTATGAAGATAACCACTTTATTTTGTTTTATTGTCATTATTCTCTGTCTTCTGCTAATTTCCTTTGATCTTGATATTGAGAAACTAGCAATTTTAAAATTCAAAAGCATTTAACCATATTCAAGCCAAAAGTTCTCTGTTCCTCGCTACTGTGAGCGAAGAAACAGTGGCTGGGATATCTTCGTTCGGTAGTTTGTTTTGTTTAATAATCTTGATTTTCCGGTTTATTGTCGATCCAATTAAGTGGCTTGTTCTCGGTGGCATCAAACAGTGTTTTAAAGTTGTGAATTTAGTCTGGGTCTCTTATCGCAGTTTCATCCTCAAATGTTGTGCTGTGGAATATGCTTCAATTGGAATTAGCTCCTTATTGACAGGCTAGATTTGTATTTTGAATCAGTTTGCTATTTAGGCGGTTTAGTTTGTTGGTGCAGTTGCAAAGATTTTGAATATGAAGTATGAGAAAATTAAATTGCGAATTAAAAAAAGGTCTTTCATCTCAAAATTATCCAAACCAGAATGATAAATTGGAAAGATTACAGGAAAAGAAGAAATTGAAGCATCCAGTAGAGTTTAGGATTGAAAAACCAATGAGCAGTAATCCGGAAATGGTGCTGTATTGTTAGCCATAGAGTTAGAGCAGTTCGAAAATGATTGTTTTGATGAATTTGTCACTTCTTTAGATGTTGTAAATTATCCACACAATGGTGGTTTATATTTCCTCCTTAACGTCTTGTTAGCAGTGCTAAACGAGAGAGATCACAAAAGGGTGATTAGTATTATTAATTATGGAAAAGAAAAAATAAATAAAAATTAAAAAGGGCAAGATGCAACCAATCAGACTGTCGAAATGGAATATCAACTTTAAGACTTGAAAGTCAGGAGTGAATGTTTGAACCAACAATTAGTTGATTTGAGGAGCAAGAAGAGGGAGCTGTTGATTAAAAGTCAGACCTTAAAACATCATGAGGTAAGGCTTCTCATTCAAGTGGATGTGCTTCGACAACAGTGCAATAAGACTCCATAAGGGGGGAATTTAAAGTTAGTTTCAGCTGGTGTTTTAGGGTATTTACTTCATTAGATGCAGGTCATAGCACAATGATTTTAATCAAAAAAGAGAAAAGGTGAGCAAGTTCTGTAAGAATTGTGGCATATTGGACACTTTACAGGGCATTGTCCATTACCTTGCTCTAGCGTTAGCATGGCTTCTAATATCAGATGCTGTCTTGTTTTCATGCAAAGTTTTAAGGAAAAAATACATAAAACCCCCCTAAAGTTTGCACTAGTGTCAAACTTGATATATAAAGTTTCAAAGCCTACAAATTACCTCCCTGATTTTTGGATGAAAGTGAAAGCGTTAGGTTCTGTGTGTGCTTTAACGGAAAACGTTAATCTGGCTAGCTTCCCCCTTTTTTTTCCTATTGCACGTAAGAATCTAACTAAAGCTGACTGAATTTTTTGTCCTTCTTTTTTCCTATTGCACGTGAGAATCTAACTGTAGCTGACGTAATATTTTCCCGCGTCTGGCTCTGTGGAGAAAACGTTCTACCCTTTATGGATTGAAGGAACAAAGCTAGAAACACCAAATTTCATCTAACATTTGAAGAAGGAGGAGAATGAGATTGGTGATCTCAGAGTCTGAGTAAATCATCTTGTTAGATTTGTTTTTCATGCTGCATTATTTTTTTTTATCATCAACTTTGTTTATTTTGAATTTGAAGCTGAAATAGTCAAGAAATATTTATAGGCTTTAAAAAAATACTTTTTTAATTTCTACTTTTTGCTGTAGTTGATTTGTATTTGGGGTTTGGTAGTTGATGAAAATAGTTAGATCAAATGGATTTCAGTTTTACACATGTTTATGCAAATGTAAAAAAGTTTTTCTTTGGGTTAGTTCATCCAAATGAGTTGCTAAAATAAAGCATGACATCTATTGTTATACTTACTGACATTATACACCTGATTTTGTGTAAGATTACTTGAAAACTTCATTTACAATGTTAGGTTTCTACAAAAAAATTTCTGATGTGTGATAAAAAATGGATTTTAGACTTGCTAACTGTTTTTGCTTAGACGAATGGCATAGAGAACAGAGTATGTAAATAGACTGTGTGGACAATACTAAGGTCTCTGTTATTACTTTAATTATATGCTTCTTTGTTTTTGCGGGTAGATATGGCTAACTATATGGCAATTGAACTACACCATGGAGGTTATCTCAGCACTCAACCTCATCATAATTATATGGGTGGTGATGTGGATATAATAGGACATTTTGACCCAGACTTGTTTAGCTACTGGAACTTGTTGGACATTGTGGTAGAGCTTGGGTATCCATTCTCCTTAGAACTATATTACAAATTACCTAATAAAAGTTTAGAAGAGAATGGTTTGGTGTTGATTGAAAATGATAAAGAAATAATAGAAATGATAGAAGATTATAATGGGCAAGACATATGGGTTGTTTATGTGAAGTCTGGGATTGGGCCTTTAAACTTGGTGTTATTGTTTGATGATGATCAAAATCCTAAAAATGATTATGGGAATGATGAAGATAGAGGAGATGTGGGGAATGATGGAAATGAGAATGTTCAATTTGATTATGATGGTAGTTATTTTAATGACGAAGAAAACAATGCAGCTGAGGAGTTTTCATGTTCAGATTTAGATAATGATGGTGATGATATTGAAAGTGATCACGTGTTTGAAGAGGTGTTGCTATGGATGTTGGAAGGTCTTGAGGGCCCAAATGATGATAACATATTTACAACTTTTGCTGATCAACAAATTGTCAAGAGTAGGTAGAATTCCAAGGCTAATCCTACTACTAGCCTTTCAACTAGTAGCAGCATGAAGCCTATTGGTTGTAGAAGAAAATCAGCAATCCAAGGGGAAAAAAAGATAAAAATAAAGGAATTGATGAAAATCAAGTTGAACAGCAAGAAGAAGAACCTGAAGGTAGAATTGAGCTATTTCAAGTTAGGAATAATAAGGGGAAGCAAGTGACAGATTTCTTAACTGATGAGGAAGCAGAATATGACCAGCTTAGTGACAATGATTCAAATGATCATCAAAAGTCAAAATAGCCCGAATTTAATGAGGAAAACAATGTGGAAAACCCTACCCTTGTAGTTGGGATGAGATTTAACAATGCAAAAGTGTTTAGAGATGGTGTGATGTAGTGTGGATAAGAAATGAGAATAAAAGGATGCTTGCTAAATGTAGAAGAGAAGGATGTGATTGGAGAATATATGCTTCACCAATGCAAGGAAAGACAACAATTTAAATCAAGACATTCCATTCGGAGCATACATGTACTAGCCAATTTGAAAACAAGTTAGTGACGTCAATTTACCTTGCTAAAAGGTATTTTGAGGATCTCTCCGATAATCCAAAATGGAGTCTCAATTCAATGAAGAAAACAATAAGACAATAATGCAAAGTTGATGTGGGGAATATGAAGTTATATAGGGTGAAGAGAAAAGTAGTTAATATAAAGCAGGGACATTTAGGAAGTCAATACACCAAGTTGTGGGGTTATTGTGCCACCATTAAGAAATACAACCCAGGTAGTACTTGCAAATTACTAGTTGACTCACCAAGAAAAAAGGACTTTCCTCACTTTAAAAGCTTTTACATAACCTTTGATGCACTAAAGAAAGGTTTCCTAGCTGGTTGTAGGAGAATCATTGGCTTAGATGGTTGTTTCTTGAAAGGAGTGTTTGGAGGGCAAATACTTAGTGCCATGGGTAGGGATGGCAATGATAACATCTATCCTATAGCTTGGGCAATGGTTGAGAAAGAAAATAAAGATAGATGGAATTGGTTTATGGATTTACTTCTCAAGGATCTTGGATAGCCCAGAAACACAAATTGGATATTTATTAATGATAGGCAAAAGGTAAAATTAATTACATTTATAATTACTTATCTGTTAATGTAAATTTATTATTATCATATGCATTTTCTTCTAATGATATTAATTGTTATTTACAGGGCCTATTGGATGTTTTCAAGGATAAATTACCAAATGCTGATCATAGGTATTATATGAAGCACTTATATGGAAATGTGCTTGCCAAGTATAAGGGAAAGGAGTTGAAGGATGCAATTTGGATGGCAGCATATGCAAATACACCAAGGGAGTTTCAAAATTGGATGGAAAGAATAAAAAAGTATGATGTCGATACTTATAAGTAATTGAATGATTTAGACCTTAAATGTTGGTCAAGGTCCTATTTCAATATAGAGGTGAAATGTGATGTTCTAGTCAACAATTTGAATAAGTTGTGGAATTCATATATTCTGGAAGGAAGAGAAATGCCTATGCTGCAAATGTTAGAGTGGATAAGAAGAAAAGTCATGTTAAGGCTCCAAATTAAGAAGGATGGTATTCATAATTACAAGGATCTTCTCACACCTGTTGTAAGAGCAAAATTAGAGGATAACAAACATGAGTCAAGAAATTGTTTTGCCCATTATGCTGGAGACATGAAGTTTGAAGTAGATTATTATGACACAACTAAGATTATGAACCTCACAGTACAAACTTCTCTTGCAGGGAATGGGATCTAACCAGAATCTCATGTAAGCGTGCCATTGTTGCCATTCAATAAATCAACATGAATCCTGAATCATATGTCTCTAATTGGTTCACCACTGATATGTATAAGAAGACTTATGATTTTTTAATGTCTCCTATCTCTGGTGAATCTGATTGGGAGATCACCAAGCATCCCACAGTGATGCCTTCCCACTATAATAAGCCATCTGGTAGGCCAAAGAAGTAAAGGAGGAAGCAAGCAGATGAGCTTAAGTCAACAACTAAAGTGCAAAAGAAAGGCGGCTTCATTACATGTAGCAAGTGCCTTATAGTTGGCCATAATGCAAGGACTTGTAAAAGGGAAGTCCATAAAAATAGCAAGTTCATAGAGAAAAAGGCCAAGGTACTACATGCTCATTTTTTTTGTTTGATAATGTTTTATGTGCCTTCAATACCCATGAAAGCATGTAGTAGGTAATGGTTTTTTTCCACAAGGGAGAAATCCAGCAAATACAAATAAAAGTGTGAAGGCCTAGGACATTAAAGGAACCTCAATGCAGCCACCTCTATCCCAGTCCAGCCAGATTACTTCAAACAATGAAGGAGGAAAATAGAAGATTGAACTAGAAGTTGCTTTAGGTTCTGCAACTAGATGATTTTTTGTGCTGGAGATGTGAGGAATTCTGCAAGCTAGAAGTCGGGGCATTATGAATTAGCCTTTTTTGCTAGTATTTAAGGGTTCTTATTGGTGTTTAGGCCTTTTTTTTATAAAATTGTTAAGAATTTTATAGGTCAGAACTTATAATACAGATGTACACTTACTTCATGGGTTATTAAATTATTTTGTATTTGGTATATAACTATATTTTTTTATCTTAATAACTTGTCCTCTTGTGAGTTGGATGCTAAAGTACTTATGTCAGTGGAACTCATATTGCAAGTATTCTCTTTTGGTTATTGACTAGAACATGCAGTGTCTTTAATCACTTTTCAGTGTAAGATGCTGCAAGATATTGTAAGGCAAGGATTTTAACTATTGGCTGTAGGCCCGGGCAACACAATATCACTTTATGGTTGTTTCAGCTACAAGCAGTTGACATACAGGGAATAAATTAGAAGATAATGAACCTAGAATCATGGCAGATCAGAATATTCGAACAACATAAATATATGATATTGTTTCTTATGACATAACTAATATACTTGTGCAATCAGGATCCTTGTCTTTAGATGCTGCTAACAGAAGAAATTGTCATAGCTTTCAACAAGTTAAGAATAGATTGCTGACTGTATAGGAGATTCTGGAATTTATATCATGTTCTTTACTTTCCAAATTATGCAATTTAGTTATAACAAGTTCTCTTAAAACCAATAGAATTATCACAGCAACAAAAAGTTCAAAAAATTGAATTTTCATTCATAATTTAACAAAGATGTCATCTTACAAAATGTAAGTCAGAAGTAGGACATCTATCCTTAACTTCAGACGTATTCAGAAGCTTATACTTACATATTGCCCTAATCAAAAGAAATCTACTTTTAACCTATAACCAAGTTTACAAGGATTACACCTTTTACATCATTTTTAATAACATTATGAAAATACATCCTATTATAACCCATGTTAAAATCAACAGCTTCAAGTATTTCTCCTCTCTATCATGTGATTCTTTTAGCAATCTTTGCATGTTAGCTAGCATCTCTTCCCCCATCTTCTCTAGTCTTACATTTTTCTTTTTTTGCAAATTAGCTTCTTTTTTCTTTCAGCTCCAACTTTGCTTCTTTCTCTTTCAATTTCATCTCAATTTTTGAAATACAGTGCTTATCACCTTGCCCAGGGGCGTACTCATCTGAGTGCTCGATTGTGGGAGGCTCCATCCAATCAAAATAACCACATACCTATTCCATGTCAAAAGTCCAATTTATCAATACAACTACTAACACAAATGTATAAATCTCCATAAAAAAAAACATAAACCTTAACAGAAAGTGATTTCAATACAATATTTTCAATCAAACATAAACACTTTCTACAAATTAGCAAAGGATAACTTAGCAAAACTGAAATTGAATAGTGTTCATTGTCAAAGGTTATTGCCTTTCTGAACTAATAATGATACAAAAACACAGTTCTTTAATTTATTTTTTGATAAAAAAAAGGACCTGACAACAAATTAATTATTCAAGCTTTGACCAACAACAGGTGCTAGATTGCTTCTGTTCCTTCCCCTTTTTCTTAATGAAACACTCTCAAAGTTAACATTCTTTATGAATTTTTGTCTTGGTTAATCTAGTGATCAATTATGCTCTTCCTATGAAACATATTGCTCAATTATGATCTTCCTATGATGTTCCAGCTATGAAATTATCATGATATGAACAAGTTGTTGCACATGGAACTCTCTGTTATCTTTATAAGGTACTGTAATTTGAGTTCATAATTTCAAGCAATGTAATTTGACTGGTTAGACTTGCTAAGACAGGGATTGGAATTAGCGATGGGCAGAATTGATATATTGTTCTGTTCATTGAAAAGGAAGTTAACTTGTTGTAGCATTGAAGTTAGACTTGACAGCAAATTACTTCTTTAAGTTTCTATTAACTCTGGGACTATTAAAACCCAATTTCCTTATTAATGAGTGCTAGCAAGTTCTAACAACAAGGACAAAAAACTACCTATTCCTCAATCAGTTGGTAGCGTGTGGGAGGTGTCTTCTACACTAAAAAAGATTCCAACAACAAGCATTGCAGCAACAAGGCCAAGCATTCATACTCACAATACAAACTTTTTAGTAAACAATTAGTGTGCAAGGAAGACCAAGCATTCAGAGCAGATGTAAAATATTGACTCTTTTACACCAATCTCAAAAAATTAACCTTACTTATCATTTGTAATCAAAACAAATTTTATAGATAAATAATTTTTTAGGAAAATACCTCTTTTTCGCATTCGTTGTATCTTCGCCCGAAGTTTTTATTTGTCCACGCAGTCCTCATTACGGTTGGCTGTCCACACAAACAAACTCTTACCCCCTGACTGGAGGCAACGCTTAAGGTGCTGCTTGATACATCCATTCTTCAAGCTAGAGATCGATTGTGGAAAAAAATTAGTTTCCTGAAGCTGCAACGAGAAGAAACAATGGTGGAGTTGCTTCTGGACTGAAAAACCAAAGGAGGAATTAACGCAGCCCTAGTAATATGCTTCAGAAGCCGGATGGATAAAAAATTCAGTCAGCTTTAGTTAGATTCTTACGTGAAATAGGAAAAAAACAAGGGAAGCCAGCCACATTAACATTTTCCGTTAGAGCACACATAGAACCTAACGTTTTCACTTTCATTCAAAGATCAGGGGGTAATTTGTAGGCTTTGAAACTTTATGTATCAAGTTTGACATTAGTGCAAACTTCAGGAGAGTTTTATGTATTTTTTCCAAGTTTTAAAGGAACACTGAGTGTGGTAGCCTTGCTCGAGTCCAACTAAGTAGATTTCGAGTCAGCTACACTATTGTGCCATCATTTTAACTGGTCTAGGTGCCTTTATCATCTCATTTTGAGGATAGGGAAATGAAAACCAAAAAATGAACAAAACAAAAAATAATTGGAAGTGGTGAAGAGGAAGGTTAAGGATTTGCTTATTTACTATTTTTAAAAGTAGTTTTTTATTTTTATATTTTTAAATAATAAAAGTTTTTATTTGTTAATTGTTTTCATAATTTATTTTTGAAAATTATAATTCATAATATATAATTGAAAAAAAATAAAAAAAACTTTTAGATATTTTTTAATTTACTTTTATAACTGTTATTAAGTAATAAATAATTAAAAATTAAAAAAATTATAATAGTTATTATTCAAATTAATAAATTTAATAAAATAAGTTATGTTTATTATGAAAGGTAGGTTGTTGTTATTATTTTTGTTTATAAAGCACAAAGAGTCTGTGATATTCATAAAGTGCATTTATAAATATTACAAAGTGTATTTAATCATTTTTCATAAAACAACTTCATAAATAAGAAATATATATTTACCTCCCTTAAATTTTAGTAAAATTAGTTTTACCCCGTACTATGGAGTGGTAGAACATAAATTCCATTAAATATAAATACTTTTATTTATATTATTTACTTTTATATTAAAAATTTATAATGCTTGAAATTGTTCGAACAATTTTTAATATAATTAACTTAATTTATTATTAAAATCAAACATCACTTATAAGTTGTTCTTTTATATTTTTATAATAATATTATTAGTTATGAGAAATTATAATTAATTATATTTTATACTATAATTTTGGGCGAGTCTTTTCTCAACAACTATATAGTTCTAGATGGAACATAAAAAATAAAGAACTAAAAAGCATAATTCTTATAAAACGAATTGTAATAAGTGCAAAATTTCAATGAGCAATACAAATTTTATATGGAGTAGATAAATACTTGGATTACGTTTCAAATAATACTATTTGTTTAAATATCTAATGTTTTCAACTACATATACATATGCATCTTATGCATATTTGAAACTAAAACAGAAATATATGGAATGAATTAAATAGTAGATGACCTATAAAATATTAAGAAAATATTTACAAAATTTAAATAAAGATTTAATTTTAATTTTTAAATATTTTTATTAAAAATATACTAAGTAATCAACTAATTCTTCTTATGTTAAAATTTTAACTTATTCAAAATATTGTTATAAAAAAAATAAAAATATATCATATTATATTTATATTACACAATAATATTAGTATCTAAACTACAAATAAAATAACTAGACGTGAAAAACATATAATAGAACAAATAAAAAGAAAAAAATAATGTTTGAGTGATAAAATAATAAGAGTTAAAAATAAAATATGTAATTAAAAATATAATTGGAATGGGCATTAAAAAATAAAAAAGGAACAACATGTAATTGAGAAAATAAAAGGAGATAAACTATCCATAAGCTATAAAATATTAAAATTTAAAAATAGAATATGAAAATAATTAATTCAATTAAATTAAATTTTTATCTTTTTAGAATATTTTCATAATAAATAAAAGATATATCATGCTATATTTGTATTTAAGTTGTAAAAAATAAAAGTGAACAGAGAAAGAAATAGTATTTGGGTTATAAATTAACATAATAATATAATAATATAATAATTAATTATTAATTTTAAATTATTAATTATTAATTATTAAATAGTATAATGCACACAATAAAAATTAACGAGTATATACATGAAAAAAACGGAAATATGGAAAAGGAATGGAATTTGGGCAGGAAATTAAGCAAGGAAGAGTGCACAAGTGGCAATTAAGAATTTAAAAACATATAGTACAAGTAGGACATTTATATATAGATATAAATACAGATAAATATTCATCTAATTTCAAAATGTACTCAAACTCCCTTAAAACATAAAATAATGCTATATTTAAATTTAAATATAAATTTTTTTCAATAAAATAATAAGAAAAGAAGATTATAAATGCAAATCAAATAATATATGACAATTTAAGTATTTTTGTCATTAAAGATATGCTATAATTAAATTCAAATAGTTAAAGAGCTATGACAATTCCATTAAAATTTAACTTCTTCATTACTCATATTTTAGTTGTATGAACTTAATTGAAATATATTTTTTATAACAAAATACTTAAAATATATTTTATTAGTATATATTTTTTATTTGAATCTATAATTACTGTTTTTTATCATTTTATTAAAGAAAAGTTTATATTTGAATTTAAGTATAGCATTATTTTACATTTCAAAAGAGGCCAGTATAAATTTTGAAACTAAAGAGAAGACCAATGTAATTTTATTAGAACTTAAAGGAAGTTAATGTATTTTTCTCCTTTATAAAATATGAAAGAGATGACTGAAAAATGGAATAGAAATTAGCAAAGAAAAATAATCTTCAAATGCAAACATTGAGAATAAAATGAGAAAAATATTTTTTGTAAATAACCAATTGCCATTTGTCTTTTATCTTCTACTTATAATTCGAGAGAACAAATTTCTCATAAATTTCTATACACTTTTCTCTCTTCTCGATCTTTTTTTGGACAAATTCTTGCATACTTCTAGTATAACAAGTGTCCTTACTGTCAATAAAGAAGAGTTGTTGTCAGTTTTCCGAAACCCAAAGTTGTAGTTTATTAAAAATGGAAATTACCTTTTCTCTGTTAGCTGAGAATAAGGGCATGTGTTATAATCAAAGCATGCTAGAATTTTTTCTCATTTTGCTAACCAAATAGGAGAAAAACAAAATTTCTATTATATTTTTTCCTACCTAATTTCTTTATTCTTCATTTTCTTTGCAATCAAATAATATATTAATGATATTATGAATGATATTTATTTTAATATGGTTATTGTGAGGGAAAGTTAAATTATTTTTATTTCTCTAAGAGGTGGTGTTTAGATTACAAATCATACATTTTTAGAAAATTTAATATTTTTAGGAATGTAATTTTTAAAAATTTAATCATCAGGCATGTAAGAATTCTTAAGAATAATTTTTTTAATTTAAACTAAATATAAAAATTTTTCATTCCCTTAAAATATTTTTAAAAATGTGAAAAAAATTCACAAATTAAACATTATCTTAATATTTTTTAATTTTTATTTAATTTTAAGAAATTATATTTAAAAAAAAATTGCAGACCAATCATAATGGGCATACTGAACTTACCTAAAGTTTGGTCCAATTACACCCTTATCCCCCTATTTTCATAAATATATTGTCCCATTCTTGCATTTGTTTAATTTTGCACTCTTTTCCCTTCTAAATGACAACTTGTTAATATAAGTTGATTGATGTGGGACTCACAACTTCCATCCAATTTTTTTACTACCTATTTTATCCTTGGTTTAAATTATAAGGTTCTCTATATAAATATCTATATCACAAACTTAACCTTTATGAATAATTGTATATGTTTTGCACCTTTTAAGCCAAGTTACCTGGACCAATTTCTTGATTTTAATAAAACTAAATTATTTCTAAAAATATTATTGATTTACCATTATGAAATATTAATCTTCAAAGGATTATTAAAGTATGCTTCTTTATGCCTTTATCCAAATAAATATTTCTTAAAGTTACTTAAATATCCTTCTACTTAAGTTTCCTTTTCCATAATGTCAATATATGAACATGCAGTGAAGTATTAATCCTTTAAGTATAATAAATACTAATGTAGAGTCATCATATTCAATGAACTTGCTTCATTTCTTAAACAAGTTTATACTTATATCAAATTCAAGCAATATTGTAACATTTTTCATCTAAAGAAACGTAGGATCAAACACAAGGGTAAAAGGTATGAGGAAGGAACTTGATAAGCTCTAAATACATTTAACAAAGATTAAGTGAGGAATCAAATATGAAAAGAAATTCATAATTAGGTGCAAAATTCAAGAATGAATGCTCCTTTTGCTTTTTAGAAGACAATTTTCATAGAAAAATCTCATTTCTTTGTATATGAGTGAAAAAGTACCATATTTTTCTATACCTTGTGATTAAAAAAATTATCCTTAAAGCTATAATAGTGAAAGAAAATAACTTCCTTCTTGAAAAAAATAAAAAAAGTTATCTTTTACTAAACTCATTATAGTTAACGTTAAATATATTAATCATTTTATATTATCTTGATAATATATAACTATATTCTTATAAAAGGTATTTTCCACTAAAAAAATGAAACTAAAAATACTCCAAAAAGGAGTTTCCAAGATATTGTTTTCATTCTTAAATGTTATTACATGTTTTAATAAAAAATTTGTTATCCTATAGAAATATATTTACTTAGATACAATAGTGCAAAGACGCAAAACACTTTCAACTTCTTTTGCAACATTAAAGTTCCTTTCTACAACAATTTTAGACATCCCAAACATCTACCACAATCTAAAGTTATAATATCAGGAGTATGAGTAATGGAAGATTGTTACACCCTTTTTTAAATATAATACATTAGAATTTATAGTGAAAAAAGAAATAATTATGATGACCGGTAAATTTGCTAAATTAGAAATTTTAAGTATGAATTATGAAATACAATAAAATTGATAATTTAATAAATATAGGAATACAAATTTTATGAAAATTGGATGAGCAAAATTAAATGGAATCATAAGTATAAAATTTTGAATTGAAAAAATTGAGTATATGAATATAAAGGGGATTTGGGAAATATTTTCAATAATATCCCCAGGCACTATTCTTTTTTTTTTAGACATCTTCATCTTTTCCTTTTCTCATTTCCTTAATTTTAGTTAAACACTTATCAAATCCACTTCCTCTATTCTTTTTTCCTCATTTTTTAACCAAATTAACCAAGAAAACACAAGCTTCTCTTTAAATTCTTCAACCAATTAAGATAAGAACAACAATAATGTAAGAACCCTTTTTCATTTTTTTACATTTGACAAGGAATGAAACCAATTTTTACTTTAAGGAGGAAATAGGACTTAACCCAAATTTTTGTGATTTTAATGTGATTAAGCTTGTGGAATATCAATTTCAAGTCTTAGCATCCTCTTCCATGTTAGGTGAGTGAATATTCTAATATAAATGCATTAATTTTGTTGGAACTTGGTTGTTTTATCAAAATATTGTGTTTGTTGAAATTTCATACATGAATTTGTTGTACAATTGATACTCCCTATCCAATACTAAAATTTCATACCTAAATTTGTTCTAAAACTAATTCTCCTTCTCCAAAATTAAAATTTTATACTTCAATCTATTCTATAATTTATTCTATAACCAATTCCCACCTTCCAATACTAAAATTTCATGCTTGAATTTATTTTACAATTGTTCTCCATTTCCATAATTACAAAATTTCAATTCGAATCACTTCTAGAAGTGATTCATTCAGCCTTATTTCATATTTTAATATTATAACTAACTATATATAATCTTTTAATATATGTTTTAACCATGAGATTATGTGGAAACATACATATGAGAATTTTCACCGCTTCTAAGCATATGTGTGGCTAATATATTATGGTTTGTATTAAAAATATGACTATTATGTTGCCTATGGAATAAAAGAAGACTTAGTGATGATGTGCCACATGGTATGTAATATTAATTGATCTTGTTTATATAATTTTGCAATGAAATATGATATACAACCATGCAAAAAGGCAAATGATATTTAAGATTTGAAAATAAGAACATTTCTAAAAAAATGCTTTGATTGAAGTGCTAATTGAAGCACTTATGATATTATGATAATATTAAGTGTTTGATGTAGTATAAGCCATTAAATAATGTGAATATATGCTATGAACAAATTTGTATTGTTGTTATGCAATAGAATAGGTTGTGTGACTATACATTAAGGCACAGTGTTATGAAACTATGTTAGCTGTAACTCAAGATATAATGTGAAAAAGAATTAAATTGGAAAACATGTGGAAGCCCATGAAAGCTTATCTTCACAAAATGGTTATAGTGTTAAAAAATCATGAGAGATGAATTAATGTCAAAAACTCATATGTATTATCTTCACTAAATGGTCATAGTGTTAGAAGTCTACAAAGTTGTCTTCATTATATATAAGAATGATGATAGGTACTACTATATAATTAAATTTTAATGAAACATGTAGGAGCCTTTAAAAACTTATCTTCACTAAATAGTCATTCTATTAGAAGGTTGCAAGACATGAATTAGTGTTGAAAGATCGCATATGATTGTCTTTATTAAATGGCTATAATGTTAAAAGTTTGTGGGGTTATTTTCATTATACATATATAAGGTTGGCATGGGAGTCATAAGGTGAATATATGTATTTATATATTGCTTATTGCCTTGAATCATGATATAGACTCAAAATATAATTATTTTTTAGAACTTTTTATGGAATACTTGTCATAAAAATGTTTATGTTTGAGCCTCTTAAAGTTACTTGAAATTGAATTAATAATAAGGTTAATTACATGTTAAGTTTATAACTGGTTAATTTAGTTAGTAAGTTATTATATGTTTTCTTGTTTAATTAGAGTATTCACTCACTGAGCCTTGATTCACTCCTCCATAATTTATTTCACCAATATACATGTTGAGCTTTCAACACCATCTCCTTAAAGACAGATTATCTAAGAGTTCATTTAGTTTAGTTGTATGGTAGCATTGGATATTTGTATATAGAATATGTTTTTAAGACTTTATTTTATTGGTAGGCTTAGGCAAAGGAAATACATAAACTAGATCCTTTATAAGTTGTTAGACTAACATATCCTTATTTTAGGAAAATAAGGACTATAAGCAAGACTAACTTTTACATTTTTCATAAACCTTTTTCTTGTTAATATTGAATGAAATAACTTCTTCTTCATTTGTAATCTCCTTTTTTAACACAAAAATATTCACTAATTACTAATAAATGTGAAGGTTAAAGTGGAATAGATTGTTAGAAATCAGAAAGTAAGTTCTATACTGGTCACAATCAAATTAGGGTCATAATAAAGGTAATACAAGAATCAAAGTTTTCTTAAAGAAATTTTCTTAAGGTTAGACCTTAGGAACTATGTTTTTAGCATTACTAACATGTTTATCCATGGAAACATGAATAAACTTATCAATATGATCTTTTAAATCCTTCACAAAAATGACTTGTTCATTTTTCTTCTTCAACGTGAAGTTTTTATTAGTGTAGAGATGATTGGTCAATGCTATTTTTTCTTATTAGCTTTTCCAGTTTTTCATGCCTTCTAAGACTTCAAATAGTTAATACAAAACCTATTCCTCATGTAGATAGATCTTGATCAAAGAAACTTAGCACTAAATAGTATCTCAACAAAGACTTATATATGCAACTTAATGAGTAGATCCACTTTTAACAAAAGTATTTCCTTTATCTAGTTATGCTTTTAGATTTGTATAGTTCCAAACAACTCTTGAAAAACCCCTCTTACATGAATGGGAAGTAAGGTCACTTCTTTCCAAAGCACCATTCCTGCAACAAGATATCCACTTTTGAACATTGTACTTTACAAGAGCTAGTAATTTTGAACAACATCACAAACAACATCCTTTGTTCTTTATTTTCTTGATTTCTTAGTAAATTCCTAAGAATGAGAGGAAGTAATTACTCCTTTGAGCCCTTATTTTTAGGGGGCACTTTCTAGAGTCTCTTAAAGAAAGGATCAAAGTAAGGTCCAATCCCTACGAGTCCTCTCCTGTTGGTCGAGTGGGCTCCTCTTCTAAGATTTTCATTTAAGTATTGTATTTAACACGAGCATGACAATAACATCAGTTATGATGTCTTTTTTCAATCTTTAAAAACTAAAAGACTTAGTAAATTCATTAACTTTATGATATCCAATATGTAAAATGCAATCATTATATGCATTGTATCTAAAAATAATTCAATTTATCTTACTATTCAATTTATAATATCCAAAAGCATAAAATTTGTCCAAGGAACAACTCTCTAGCTTGGTAGAAAAGTTTAGCATCAGTTTAATTTGGATTAGAGAAGAAACTATTAATGGATGGTATAATTTGAGGGGCCTTATTGTGGATATACTTCCTTAGACTATCTTTTACATATTTCTTTGCCTTAACAAAGTGCTGAGCGCTCTAGTAATTTTTTTTCCTTGGTTACCCTAGAAGCCTATTCCAATTAACATATTATATTTTGCAAAGCTTAACTATTTATTACAAAAACAATTTCGTTGATCAAAAACCAAAACAACTACCATTTTTTATCATGCAAATTACCTAAAAACAAAAAATTGCATATATTGAAAAGAAAAGTGCAGAGATAAAATCAGAGTTAGGTTGAAGAAATTCACAACAATCACGAATTCTAAAATTATGTTTGGAAATTTGTACTTAATGGCTTTAATAATCAACCTTTTTTAGAAATGAAAACAATGAAGTTATGTACTCTTCATTTTTTAATGGAAATGGTAAAGATTGTTTGTATTGGGGCAATACTTTGATGGATGCATGATAAATACAATGAATTCATGTCAAGTAGTAAAAAAAAGAAAAGAAACTTGAGTGGAAGAATTAGATATACAAAAGGCAAGGTATAAAATAGGAGCCACACTTAAAGCCATCTTGCTTTTCCTAACCTTCTCCTTTTTCCACCGATCCAAAGCCTCCTTCATGCAACTAATGAACACTAATGCACAAAGGAAAAAAATGAAGAGGAATAGACAAAGAGAAATATAGAAAAATAATCAAGAATGCATTTAGATATGTTTTTATTTTTATATTTTTAAAAATTATTCTGAAAAATTATTTTTAAAAATTATTTTCTTATTTTTAAAATTATTTTTAGATTGAAGAAAAATTAACTTTAGAAAATAGTTGATATTATAAATAAGAAAATATTTTATTTAATTACAAGAATGATGTCTAGAACAAGAAAATAAGTTTAAAGAATAACTAATAGTTATTTCTATTTTTTTATTTTTAAGTTACACATTTAAAAAATAATTTTTAAAAATAAAATTTGAAAATATATTGATAAACAGGTTCTTTTATTTTTAAAAATAAAAAATAAAAACTAATTTTATAAATAAAAAGAAAACAAAGCTTAAGGTTTTGGAAAAAATGAAAGATTTTTTCATCTCAGAAAAGAAAGATTGCAATTTTGGAAAATGAAGCATTGCATTTGAGCTTAATAGGATCAAAAGGGGCATTTTTCGACATTTTGCAGGGCATCCCTATCATCATTGGTCAACGTTAGCTCTAAGGGAGGTTTAGTGAATTTTTGAAAATTGTAGGGAGAGAGTGTAATTAGACCAAATCTTGGACAAGGTTCGTTGGATTTGCCTCTGTTTTTATTTCAAAGCCCAACAATGTGTATATGTGCGCGCCACTCTTGGCGTTTGGTTTCCAGCAAAAAAAATGAAACATTAAAAACAAAAATCCTCAATATAATTGGCGTTGCGTGAGAGGTTTTTGGGTTTATGGCCGCTCTCCCACAACACCCATTAACTTTCTCCCACGAACTCCATTCTTCTTCTTCCTTTCTTCCTCAACCCCTGAAAAATGGTAAAATCTCATCTCACCCTTCTTCCTCTACTTTCATCCTGTTTTCATTCCTTTCCTTCCTTCTTATCATTATAATGGAGATCTATTGTAAATGGTATTCATTTAATTTCTCTGTCATAAAAAATTATAGCTTCCTTCTCTGTTCCCTTATATTTCTTGCTACTTTTCGTTATCATAATATTAAGGTGCCATCTCTGCTGACCTCATTAACCAGCTGATTATGTGCATCCAAGCTACTTGATTTAATGCCCATTTGAAATATGTGAATTCTGAATGCAATCATATTATCTGTTTCAGTTTAATCCTTTTTTCCACCCATTGGATTTTCTCAACTAGATATTATAATATCAGCTTTAAAAATTAGTGAGCCAGCCATATGTGTTGCTCCTGAAGTCAAGTTCTTACTTTGCATTTTCTTTTATGTGAAGGATTCCTATTTTTAATTCATGATGTAATATGCCTGAGAATCATTGTTTGCGTCCCACTTGTCATTTTCATTTTGTTCATCTTGTTGCCTGACTTATATCTTATCCAGAACCTGTTATTCATCCTCTTTCAGGATTGATTTTCGATTCTTATGGAGTCAAAAGACACTGATCCACCCAAAAGGAAGGTTTGTTTTGGTACTGTATTTAGTATCGCACTTTGATCTGGAGAGTGTATATATTCATTCCATTTTGGTATTTTGAATAACAACTTTTCAGGTAAAGTTTATACCAAGAGCTCCTCCTCGTCGGGTACCTAAGCAAGAAGTTAAAACGTATGTACCATTTTGTTTGATCACAATTCACATAAGGAGAAAACAGATTATTTTAACTACTCTCTAATCAATTTTACTTCTATCTGATCTGTTTTATGAAGTGAAGCTGTTGAGGATGATGATGCTGTCCAGGCGAGAGATTTACTACGGCGTTTCAATGTACTCTTGCTTCCAATTTGATGATTCTCCATGATTCAGATTTTCAGTCTTTTTTTTTGCCTCTTATTTTAAAAATTGATGTCTTTCTTGTAGGAGAGTGCACTAAATGTAAAGCCTAAGGCTGAGAAAAAAGGTTTGAAATTCTTTAATTTACAACTTCGATAAATTGTGCATTGACCGAATGATTTTTCTATTTTCTTCATCTTAAATAATTGTGATTAACCATCTTCTTTGTTTTATTCCTCCTGCATTAACTCTAGGAATAGCTGTTAGAGGCTAGTTATTTCAAAGTGTAGCATAAACCAGTAATAATCTCTTATTCCAGAGAATCTTTCCTGCTTTTTCACTTTGACCAAACACATCATATCAAATTTTTTCGTCCTATACTTTTGCATTTCACTCAAGACTTAAAAGTTTAAGTTAGAAAAATTAAATATTTCTAATGCCAGTTCATGGACTTCTTATGACATATCTACAGATCTAATACTGAAGCCTGACATGTTTATTTGTTTTGAACTTTCATTGTTTTGTACAATTTGCAGTGTCATCTTCACAAATTGCCTTTGGTTATGGTGGTTCATCAACTTCCATAAAATCATATGGTAATTCTTGGGGTGCTAGTAATAGTAAGAACTCTCAGAGTTCCACCTTCAGGGGTATGTTTCTGGCAAAGCTTTCTCTTTATCTCTCCTTTTTCCCTTGTGTGCCAGTGGCTTTAACTAGGAAATTTTATTTTACTGATTGCTATGATTGTAATAAAAATTTTGCAGGTGGAGCTTTTACCCCAGGTGTGACAGAGAAAGAATACCAAGAACCATGGGTAAGCATGATTTGAGCTAAGTATAAAAGGAGTATCTGATTTTCCGACTTTTTACCTGTTTTCTGTGTGTCTGGAGGTATATTGATTATACTTGCCATTTTTCTTAGTTATTGGCTTGTTTGATGTTACTACAGGACTACTATAGTTATTATCCCGTAACTCTCCCTGTGAGGAGGCCATATTCAGGAAACCCAGGTATATTTCTATAACTGTGATTCTTATCACATCTATTAATTGTCACTTATTCATTTGAATCATTTTTTTAACTAATCACTTCTAAGTTGGAAGTCAAAAACTTTTATAACTTGGATGTTTTCCTTTTAGAGCTTCTTGATGAAGAGGAATTTGGGGAGGCTGCAGAATCCACTACTTACGAAGAAAATGTGGCAAATCCAGCTGTGGAGCTTGGCCTATTGGTACACAATCTGATACTTAAATATCAAATTTACTATATTGTGTTTATATATTTTATGATGGCACTATTGAGTGCATATTTTTTATAGGATGAAAATCTTGAAGCAAGTATGTTCTTGCTTAAGTTGCCACCAATATTGCCTATAGTTAAGCGATCAGTGACAGCAGAGGGCAAGGCTGTGGCGGGGAGCTCTAAGCCAACTCGTGGAGCACAGGCTGCAGTGAAGCCCTGTAGTTTGGAAGAATTGCCATCCGGCTATATGGGAAAAATGATGGTCTATGAGAGTGGTGCAGTCAAGCTGAAGCTTGGTGATACCCTTTATGATGTAAGCATTGCATTCTGCTGGAGATAATGTACAGGATGCAAATTTGAGTGCTTTTCTGTCATTAAGTATATATGCTTTGGATTCTTTATAGTACAGAAGACCTAAATGTCATATTATTCAACCAAATAAAGAAATAAACAATCGTAAAAAAATTGTATTCTGCAGTTTAAAAAGCTCATGAGATGTTTGGTCATCTACAAACTCATTAAGTTCATTATTTTTATAAAGATTGCCCTTGCTAATTGAGTTTATGTAATTTTATAGTTGGGACGTACAATTTTTGGTTTCTCTTGTAATAAGTTTTATCTTTGTGATTGTCTGCAGGTTTCCCCCGGTGTGAATTGTGTGTTTGCACAAGATGTTGTTGCTATGAATGCTGCTGAGAAGCACAGTTGCACCGTTGGGGAGATAAGCAAGCATGTCACTATAACCCCAGATGTGGATGCCATATTAGATAGTGTGGCTGATTTATGATTTGATTTTATGAATTTCTTTCATTTCGTTTTGTTGCTTTACACGGTGAAGAAATTGTTTCATTCATGTACTTTAATAGAATAAAGAACAAGTTGCAAAAGGATATTGTGCTTTTACCCAAGAGAATGAAATAGAAAATTTCTGTCAAAATCGTGTTAATTTTCTAAGTGAAGCTTCATATACTTGAATGATTAATTCTGCATTATTCTATAGGTGCTAATATTATAAAAAAATCTAGTCATACTAAAACAATTAGACACTAGAAATGATGAATCTCTATGTTCTAATTGTGAATTAGGAGTTTTTTTGGGCAGTTTTACTGTTAACTCCTCCCCCCCCCCCTGGGTTTTGGTTGCCAGTTGTCACTTTACTGTTATTTGGGGCAGTTAAAATGAATTACATGTTCTTCCACATTGTTTTCAATCTGTTTTGGGGCTAGTTTTGGCCAATTATGATGCATTAATTCTAGACAATTTTGGGACATTTGAATGCAAGGGAAGAAAATAGAAAACCACGAAAGAGAATTATAAATTGGATGCTTAGTTGTACTCATCATTATTGGACTTGGCGACAATCCAACCATCATTTAAGTCTTACTTTTAAGCGTGCCATTTGATTCTTAAATAAATTGGATATACTTTATTTTTTGCCTTAGAAATTATACCATGAATTTCATGTTCTAGATAGATTTGAATTAGACTACCTTTATAGGTGTCAAGAGGAGGATAATTCAGGTCCAACTCAAGAAGGTGATTGCAGAGTTCTGCCCTTGAAATGCTATACAACTTTTATTTGTGATAATCATTTTTGGCTAAGAATCCAAAGGTCTTCATGAATTTAGTTGTAATAGAAAATTAATCTTGGTCTTTGAAAGTTGAAAGTGAAGATCAATTTTGGTATATGAAAATATGATAGAATCATTTATTAGGTGGGAAATATGTTTAAAACTTGAACGAGACTCACTTTGAACACGTAATTCATTCTAAAACGTTGAGGAAGATGTGTGATGGCATTATCTCTTTTCTGCGTCTATGTTTCAGTATGAACTGGACTGTTTTATTGGCTTCCTTAGTTCTTGCTTATGATGAAAATTGCCTGCCTTTTTCAGTTATGAATATTCATCAAAATGTTTCCAGTTGATGGACCTCATGCTTCTAGTTATCTTACAGGTGATAGCTTTGCAATCTTCAAGGTGAAACTTAAAACTCAAGAAACAAGTTATACATTTGAAGAAAACGTGACTTTGGACTAAGTTTGGAGGAGGCAACTCTAGATTGCTTCTTTAAATGAATGCGTTTCTCTTATATTTTACTCCATTACACTCTTATATTTGTTGTTATTCTATCATTTTTGTTTTATGTGTAAACAATGTCTTCCATGGTTTTGATTAAAGGCAATTGTTTTTGAGGGGATTTTCTTTTAAAAAAAAAAAAAAACCTTTCATTGGATTAGTAGGTTCATTTTTATTTTAACCCAATGGTTCTCTTGGAGTTGTTGGTAGCTTTGGGTGGTTTACCGAGTGCGAGTAGTGCAAGTCAGAGATGAACTCTTCTACTTTTTCCTTTTTATCCTCTACACAGCTCCTATACAAAACTTGCAGGGAGTTCTGACTTCATTTTTACCATTGTTGCGAACATGTTTGTATAATCTGATTTCATCTTAGGCATTTATCTATGATTATGTAAAGAACTTTCGTTTGTTACCCTTTACAGCGATAATGCTCATTATGAATTTTCTTTCGTAGGGAGCGCTCAAAATCATAGTAACCAGTGTTAAGATGTTCGAGAGGATTTTGGAGTAAGGACATATAAGTGATTGATAATTTTTATTTACTAAGGTTATCAACACTCAGTTAGCATTATCAGAACTCAAGACTTGGCTTTTGATTATTTGGTAAAATTTAGACTTTTTTTTTTACCACCCCTGTCAGCATGTTAGTATACTAATGCTAGAACACCCAAGTACATACATGCAAGTCCTTTTTACAATGACGATGTTGATTTGGTAGTAATTGTTAATTATCAGTCATCAGACATCACATGGTAAGCTATTGTTGCTAAACAAATTAAATTAATTTTTTTTGTGAAAACTCAAATCACATGGACCTCTAAAATCAAGGAGCTTACCACAATCTAGGGACATTTTGACTTTTTGATGCAAATAGTTTTTAGGAAATTATGTTTCCAACGGCCAATGATTGTCATATTTCAAGCACCGTTTTTTTTTTTTTTTGGTCGAAGTTTACTGTTTTGCGTCTCTTTGCTTTGTAGATACCTTTTAGGGTCATAGTTTACTATCTCTTTCATAACTTTTTGTCTATGGAAATTAATAGTATGTTGTATCGGTTGGAATGAGCGTTGAGTACCGGGATTGAGAGTATGTTACATAGGTTGAAATGAGCATAACTAATGATCTACCAACATTTTTATTTTTTTCGTTTGTTTACTATACTGTGTTGTGATATGAATCATATGATACATTGTATTACCAAGTTTTATTATGGTTATGGGGTAACTTTTGATTAATCTACTGTTTTGAGAATATCCACACAAAAAAAAAAGGTGTTAGGATGCTTTCGTATCAGGTAAAAAATCCTTTTCTTTTGCTATGAAAGCAATGGCTAAAAATCCATATTGCATAGGTCTATGCCTTTCAGACAATTGTTGTCAAATTGTGAATCAAATAATCAATTTTCCGAATCTTGAACCGATCTGAATCATGAGTCTTGCGACTCATGATCAAATTTTACATTAGATTAAAATTTTTATTTTACCTATAAATAACATTATATAAACTGAAAAATACTTCCAAAAATAGAAAATATCACTACAAAAAATAGAAATGAGTATTAATCAAAATAACATTCATCTCATGAGTAATAATCATCTCAAAAGTACCCCTTTAAATTTAGTCATTCAAGTCATATAAGGAAGTGATAAATATTTCAAACACTATTAGGCAAGTAATTCCAAAGCCAAAATTCATGAACATCAATGATTAATTTTAATTATCTCCAAGAGCAATATCATTATAATCCTCCTCTTTCTCATCATTTCTCAAGTATGACAACAACAATTTCTTCATCATCCCCCTTTTCATCCTCACAAGCATCTTCAACAAATTCTTCTTCAATTTCAATAGCCTTTTTGTTTCGTTTCTTATTGTGAATGGCATTTAAGTTTCTTGGCTCTACAAATATAATTCATATTTAGTCGTTTAGATACTAATGTAAAATTATAAACTAGTTAATGAACATTTACATTTTAAGTTCAACACAAAATAACATGTACCTTTTTTTCTTTTCTTGGTTGGAGCTACTTCATCAATGTTAAAACATTCTTGAACATCCATTCATGAAACATCCTTTAATAAACAGGCCTTCTCTTTTTCGATAATCCACTCATCATTAAATTTCATATCCGATAAGTAAATAGGATTATATGTTTCTCCTTAAGGTAAAGATTGTATTTCACAAGTACAAGTTCATTTAATCTTTGTTGATCAAGATGATTTCTTCTTTTTGAATGCATGTGGTCAAATGTACTCCAATTCTTTATGCATTTAGTTGCATTACATTTAAGACTTAAAACTCTTATAGCCAAGTTTTGTAACTCCTTACAATCCTCACCATAACTTTCCCACCAAAGAGCTATATAATTGAACATAACATTTATAAATTAGTTCAAAGCCAACTTATTATAAATAAGTATAAATTTCTAATCTTTAACATGTATAATTCTATACTTGGTTGTTCCTATTTCTAGTTGCAATTGCCATAAATGAGCCAAACAATCCTTGAGCTTTATGAATTTTCTGTAGTTGCTAATCAATTTCACATCTTAAGTCTACATCTAGTTAAAGCATCCTATTAATGGTTGTTATTAGTCCCTTTTTAGCATTTTAGTCTAGGTTAAAGCTTGAGTCATACTATATTCTATTGAAAAATTAAAAAGCAAAATGTTAGAATTTTATTAATGAGTCAAAATAAGATAGAATAACTAAGTGGTTAAAACATTACAAAAAAAGTACTCATTTGAAAAAAATAAACTCACCTAAGATTAAGAAAGTATGCTGCTCCATGAATGGGTCTATGAAGTTGAAGATTCCAATGTTTGTCTATAAGACTCCACAATGTTTTGTACCTCCTTTCCACATTATACACTTGAGACAAAATTTAATATATTTCTAGTATCTTTTATCCATCGCTATATTCACTGCTTGCTCACTATTATACTTAGATGAATATGAACTTTTACCCCAGTCCTCTGATACAAATGTGGTTCTTAGTGCAAGCTTTCTATCCATAATGCATTTCAATGTAAGATAAGTAGTAACAAATTTAGTGGGTATTGGTCTAGTCAACTCTTTGCCTTTAGAATAACTTCTATACAAATTAAGTACCATGGTGTGCCTACATATAAAAGTTATGATTTTTTTTGCCTTCATTGTAGTATTAAATATTGAAAGCTTTCCAATGTCTTCAAGAATTAAGTTAAAGCAATGAGTTGCATAAGAAGTCCAAAACAACTTTGTCCTCTTCTTGTCCAACATTAAACTAGTTGCCACAAGAGTAAAAGCACCATTTGTGATCATGTGTACTACATTTTCTTCCCTAATCATTTCCATTATGCGATCCAACAATTAAAACATTTTTTAACATCTTTGACCATATCACTAATATCAATAAATTTTAAGAAAATAATACCACTTAAACTATTGATAAGAAAGTTAATAAGTGACTTTTCTTTTTTATTGATCCATCCATCAAACCTTACAGTACAACTTCATTTTGTTATTCACATTTGTATTTTTTAAGCTCATATGAATGTTGTCAACTTCCTTTTTTAAGTAAGACACTTTTACTTCATGATAAGTTAGGGGTTTCAAGCCCTTGTCATAGTCACTAAATGATTTAAACATCTTTTAGAAAAATGGACTTTTACCAAATTAAATGACAAGACATTACCTACATAAACAAATAACTGAATCACTTATCTTTTAACATTTCATTCATTATTTTTGGTTTATGAATAAATGAGGATCCTCCTTTCCCTTTTGAAACAAACAAATCTATTGTTCCTTTTCTAGTCTTACCACCATCTTGAGTTACTTTTTCTTCCAGACAATCAAATTTATCATATTTTTCTTCTCATATAATTCAATATTTTAAGAAACATTACTTTCACATTATCTAGAATACTCAAGCAAGCAATGATTTCGACTTCTATTTAGCCCACACCAAATTTCATGTAAATAGTAATTGCATTTAATAAGGATTACATGAGGTAGGATTTGCAGATAATGTTGTAATGTGACATCAATATTTTTTTATTTAGTTTTATCACTCATTGTTCATCACAAAACTAAGTAGAAATGATTAATCTATAAAAAATAGGGTAGAATAAAAAAATCACATTGCAAAAATTGAGAAAAAAATAAAAAAGTTGCAATATAGGCTTAATAAATGTTTGCAATTGATTAGAAAGGAGTTTTTGTAGTGATTTCATACTTTAGTAAAAATAAAAGAAATTAAAAAGAGATTGAGTAATAAAAATACAAAACAAAAAAGACATTAAAATTATATATGAAATGAGAAAAATTTACAATTCAATAGCAAAATAGAAAATAAAACTTAAAATGTTTATTCATTTAATAGTACAAAATGGATGCCATAGTACACATTGCAAAATAAAGTCAAAATGAAAAAAAAAAGATCAAAGAAGAATATCTAAAAATTAATAAAAGTAAAAAGTAAGTAAAATTAACTTTTTTTTTTAGTTTGTAATGGAAAGGACCATAACCATAGCAATGGGAAGAAGACAAGGCATAAAAAATAAGGAAAAGATAAATGGTGTTTGGATGTGTTTTTGTTTTTATGTTTTTAAAAATTATTTTTAAAAACTATTTTCTTCTTCTTAAAAATTATTTTTAAATTGAAGAAAAATCATGATTTGAGGGTAATTAATATTGTAAATAAAAAAATATTTTATTTAATT
The DNA here is from genome assembly GCA_020226215.1 of Sindora glabra. Classification (NCBI taxonomy): domain Eukaryota; kingdom Viridiplantae; phylum Streptophyta; class Magnoliopsida; order Fabales; family Fabaceae; genus Sindora; species Sindora glabra. The sequence goes on along the minus strand of CM035225.1, from coordinate 12,959,392 downwards.
ATAAAACTAACATTCAGAATAAGAAAATAAATTTAGAAAACAATTAAAGGTCTATTTGTTTTTTGTTTTTAAACATGATTTTCTATTTTTTTTATTTTTAAAGATAAAAAACACATGTTTAATAATTTATTTTTAGAATCTATTTTTAAAAATTATTCTCTAAATGTATAACTTAAAAATAGAAGAATATAAATGACTCTTAGTTATTTTCTAAACTTATTTTCTTGTTCTGAATGTCAACTTTATAATTAAATAAAATATTTTCTTATTTATAATATCAATCATCCTCCAATCTTAATTTTTCTTTAATCCAAAAATAATTTTTAAGAATAATTTTTAAAAAAATAAAAATAAAAATATGTCCAAACACATTCTAAAAGTTATTTCTATTTCCATTTTAAGTTGCACATTTAATACACAGTTTTTAAAAATAGATTCTAAAAATAGGTTGTTAAATAGGTTCTTCTATTTTTTAAAATAAAAAAATATTTCTAAAAATAAAAAATAAATAGATCCAAAATTTTTAAGGGTTTAAGAGAGTTGATACAATCTAAGATTGTTCATATACCACTTTTTGTCAGACTTTATAAAATTTAAATAAAAAAATTAGTTAAACTAGGAATTTTCGAAGTCAGGTTATGCAGAATTAGACCTAAAGAATTGCAACTAAGCCACTATGATTTAATACATTTTGGAAGTGAATTCATTTAAATAAGATGATTCGAATCATTAATCATCCAATATCTACAACAATGTTTCATACTTAAAAAATTGATGATTATGGAAATTGACAAATGATAGATACTAATACCTTGGTTTAAGAACTATTTTAATCTCCCTTTTCTTTTGGACTATATAAGTTTGAAGGTCTTTAACAAGATACTATGTGTCTATGTAATTGATGATATAAATAGTAGGTTAGTTATAGGATGACTTAACGAGAAACCTATCATGGTTTGTTCCTCAGAAGAAAAGTAACAAAGATAACAATATTGCTTATAAACTTAAGTTTAATTATGTAGGAAAATACTCTAATATAGAGGAATAAGAGTAAAGCTTCTAATTAGCCACTGAATATCTTCTTTGTATTTTAATTATGGCTTATGCTGCAAATGTTGTGTAGGGGAATGTAACCTTTTTTTTCCTTTTTTCCCTTTTTGAGATATCAGGGATTATAGAAAAGATGCAACTGAAGATGTGGATATACTTTGTGATTAGGATAATATTAGGATACATAAGATTTTCCTACTAAAATAAACCTAATTCTCTTATTTACAAGTAAAAATGAAGTTCACACTCAATTAAAAATATTGCAAAGAAACAATGATAGTGGATATTGATGTAAAGTAACGATATTCCTACATTATGAATGTTGGGTTATAGATAACACTTTTAAGTGTCACTTACATGTTAGATCAGGAGATGGAGTTCATTTTATTTGGAGAATCATATGGTAGTGGGTGCAATCATACATTACATAATCAATAGATAATTAAATTCATGCATTGGACATAAGCTTCACTAAATTGGAGAACATTAGTTGTAGATGTTTTCAGAAATATATGTTTTCATTAATTAAAAAACTTTTAAGAAAGCATTAATTTTTAAGTTCTTGGAATTGAGTATTCAAAATGGAGTTTAATTCTTAATATTGAATATTTTTCAAGTTTCATTACACAAGCTATTGTTCATAAAATATTTTAATTCTTAATTCTTAATATTGAATATTTAAAAAGTTTGCATTGATTGTACTTTTCAAAATCAAGTAGTTTAATAAAATGTGTTAATATATTATATATCACAAAGTTCATTTTTAATATCGGCTTGAATTACTTGACATGATGGCTCCAACAAATGGCACAAATATTTGTAAGCTTTAAAAGTTATTTGTAAATCATGTAATATTTCTTCTAAATTAGGAATGTATATGAGTCAAATCATCGGATTTCAAATTAAGCTTTTCTTGTATAATTGTATAAAATACAATGACTCAAGCTCAAATTTGAGCCAATCCATTTAATTTTTAAAAAATTTAGCTCACTTTGATCTTATTAAATTATATATGACTTGAAATTTAGCTCAAAAGTTCATTTGTTTTTATATTCATTATTATTTTAAATAAAAATAAATTTTTTATAAAAATACATATTTAAAGAAATAATAAGATATTTAAGTATATAAAATATTTAATTAAATATTTTTTACATTAAAAATAATTATACGTAACTATTTTAATAATATATTATGCATGCTAAATGAGCTTTGCGGGTAGAACGGGCCTAAACTCATGTGAATCGGGCTCATTTAGGTCTGATTTGCTAAGGCTCGCATTACAGACAAGCTTATTTTGGCCAATTTAATATGCATAAAAACCTATGGGCTTTGCTTTATAAACAAGCTTGGCTTGCGGTTTGTATGAGTCGAGCCTATTTAGGCTTGCTTTTTTATGAGTTTATGTTTGGCAAGCTTGATTTGTGAAAAGCTCACAAATTGGTTCACCAAGCTCTTAGGTTAAAAGCTGGTTAAGCACTCCTATAATATATAATTATATTATTAAAAAATACATAATCGAGCTAATCTATTTTCTATTATATTGATTTGAGTCCGATTTAAGTATTAATCAGATTATGAAAAAAAGTCTAATAAATATTCAAATTATAAAAAAAATCAAACTTTATATTTTTTGAATTAAGTCTTTTAGGTTAAGCAGGTCACCTAACCTATTTATATATCTATTTTAAATGCATTAAATTAATTAATCATATTTACATAATAATTTCATTTATATATTTTTATGAAATAATGTGAACATGTGCATTACATGGGTTAAAAACTATTTATTTTAATATGATCTTTTAATTGATAAACTAATATAGAATTTTGAGAGTTAATCCCCAATTAGTGTTTACAAATTTATACTAAAATAAATTGTTAAGACTCTAATATATGGAGTAGTTACTCTACTTCATGTCTCACAAATAAACTAGTAAGGAGCGACTTATGACTCGATTTGATTTTTTCTTCAATAAATTAAGTTTATAAAATAAATGAACAATATATATTAAATTATTTAACTCGTAATTTAAATGAGCCCAATCTGAATTGAGAAAAGCTAAATTCATTTACATCATAAGTTGATTCAATATATGAATATACAAAATAACAAATAAACATATATATATGGTATATTCTTAAATAAAATATTTTAAAAAATTATATTCTAAAATCTATAATAAAAATAATATATATTTTTATTATTAATGTATTAGTTCAATATTTTTTATAAATATTTTAAATTTTAAATATTGTTTTAAATGAAAAATTAAAAGATTAGATCAACAATGATCGAAAAATTTGGAATTGTAAACATCCTTTTAAAAGTGAAAATTAAGTGACAAAATTTTAATAAATAATTTGATAATTTTACTTTTATAAACTAATTTCATTCTTTCAATTGATTTATTAATTTTACTTGTATCTGACAAGTAATTAAGAACATAACTTTGATTTCAAATTTCATCCCATCAAGCAACTTGTTAATTTTGAAAATTTCTAAGCTATGCACGGAGCAATGTTGTGGCTTCCGAAAGATTGGCTCCGAGAGGGACGCTGAATGAAAAACATCCTTCGGATTTTGAACTTAAATAAATAGAGCACATGGATATCCAAAGGCCCAAGTTGTTATTATTATTATTTCGGTATACATTTGGCATAAATTTTTTGATATATTTAGCATTTTCCTTTTATTTTTAGGATAAAATAATCTTTGATGAAGTAGCAATGTCTAAATTTGAATTGAAAATATACATAAAATAAATATAATTTAATTTGTTATTTATTTAACTGCTAATTGAAGTTTTAATTTTGGGTTTAGCCATCAGCCCTCACTAATATTTTAATTATTTAAATGCCTTTGTGTAAACATCGTATCATATTAATTATATAGTTAAATATGATATATATTGTATTCGTTATTTAACTTATTATCACTTACATTTCTGATTTAGTTATTATGTACTTTTGTTTTTTTATATTTTTCCTTGTTTCCATCAATTTATTTTGAACTATTGTCATATATGCCAGATTAGTTTTATAACGAATATGATATAATATACCAACTTGTCTTCAATTACTTATTTAATCTAAATTTACTTAATAAAACTAAAGTTTAAGGTTATGCCCCTTTAAAATCATGTGGCCTTTTTTAATCTTGAAAGAAGCTGATTGTATAAAGTCAAATATCATTTGATTATATAATTATGGATCAAGAAAAAAATTGTAATTTTTTTAATGTTTGTATAATGTAGTTAATAAATTTGGAGTGAGTTAAAAAAAAAAAAGGAAGAAAGAAAAATTGGCAGAAGAAACAAGTAATTGTTTTATTTATATACTTAATTCATTAAAAAGCTGCATAAATACTTTTAAAATTAAGGTGAAAACTTTTATTTTTAATTTTCAAATAGTTCCTTCATTCTTTAATTGTTTATGTGGGATTTGCTTTTAAAATAAGTGTTATTATTTTATTGTTGATAAAATTATGATAGTGCAACCCAAAAATATAAAGAGGGTTGCATAGAATTCCCCACTAAATTTATTTTGCCAAATAATTAAGTAAATAATTTTGACTTCAAATTTGAATCTTTTTAAAAATTTAACATCCCAATTAAAAAAAATTAGCGAACATCTGTTAGCATCTTTGTTTCTTATCTATAAAATATGAGTAATTATATAATAATATTAAATTTAATCATTTATTTTTTGTACACATTTGTATTTTTTATTTAACCCCATTGTGAAGTTTTTAAATATATTTTTTCCTAAATTTTTAAAATTATTGTTATTTACAAAAATTTTTAATGTTATAATCAATTTGAGTTAATAAATTGAATCTAGCTACTTGTGAAGTTAATTTTAATAGAATTTGAACTAAGAAAAATAGCTTAATTCGTGCTTAAGCTATGAGCTACAAAAATTTAAAATGCATAGAACCTAATTGGTGACTCAATTCATTGTAAATCCTAATCACGAAACAAAAGTGATATAAAGTGTGTTCAGATGTATTTTTTACTTTTATATTTTTAAAAATTATTTTTAGATTGAAAAATAAAGAATAAAAGATGATTGATATTGCAAATAGAGTGATATATTATTTAATTACAAAATTGATATAAAAAATAACAAAATAATTTTTAAAAATATCAAAAAGTTATTTTTTTATTTTTAAGTTACACATTTGAAATTATAATTTTTTAAAAAATTCTAAAAATAAATTATTAGACATATTTTTTATTTTTAAAAATAAAAAAATTGAAAACTATTTTTTAAAAATAGTAAACAAATAAACTTATATACATAAAAAATAAAATTCAAAATTAAATTTTGAATATATTATATATATTATATTAAGTTTTATACATTTATTTCATTATCCTTTATTGAGTTAATAGTCATTAATTTATGTTCAAAATTCAATTTTAGACATCATTTCTAATGCATATTACATTATTATTTACAAATATAAAAAATAATATACCAAAATAGTTCAAAACAACTAAAATAATATTATTAAATTTAAAATTTATTAGGGAAATATTGTGATGCATTATCAAATTTGATTATATATTAAATTTATTTTTTTTAAATTAAATATAATCTATTATATGATAATACATCTAATGGTGTATCATAATAATGGACTATACTCAACTCCAATTTGTTATACAAAAATAGGAGTGTTCTAAAGTGAATTTAAAAAAAAAAAAAATCTTCTTCCATGCTTATCATGAGAAAAAATTGGGAAACTTTTCCCAATTATTTACTTATTTTAGGAGATTCCAACCAGTAAATAAAAATTAAAAAGTTAAAAAAAATATTAAAAACACCCAGAACTAGGGTCTAGAGAAGGAAGAAATTTTCAGACAAGTATGAACGAAAAACCGCCGGGTACGAGTCGCCGACTCGGCACGAAACCCTTTCTCTTATCATCATCATCTCTACAAGACTGTTCGCTTTCTGAATTCTGAGAAGCTTAAAGTGTTGTATTGAATCAAAGGGCCAAAGTTCTATCACTTGTGCAGGAGAAATGGAGGGAACATCATCGCGCAAAAACACGAAGCGCCCCTACTTAGAAGATGACGACGACGACTCTGACAAACCCCCTGCGTAAGTTTTTCCTTGCTCTCTCAATGGCCTAGAAATATACTTTCATACGAGCTCTACTAGATGTATATTGGGAAAAATCAACTTATTGGTAGAACTGAATGCACGAATATAATTGGGTTCAGACATTACCCAACTTATTCGTAGAACTGAATGCACGGATATAATTGGATTCAGACATTACCTTACCTTTTAGTCTTATGTAATTTAAATATAAGGGGTATTATAAAGTGGGTTCGGTCCAATTTTTAAGAAGTTGAATTTTTCATACAAAAGTTAGCTTCTTCTTCTTCCACCCCCCCTTCCTTCTTTGGAGTAGTTTAAGTCCTAATGCTCGTGGATATGCACAGGTGGGAAGTTGTAAAACGGGTATTGATAATCTTAAATGTGTGTGTATGTGTGTTTTTATATTGCAATTGAAGAAGCTGTGTTTTTTTTCCTTCTCTGTACTTTTTAGTCGTTTCAAATTTGTGTGTGTGTTCTTTTGATTTTGTTGTGAGCTGTGGTGTGGAACTAAATTTTATGATACTTGCATTAATTTTAAGAACTCTGGCTTTGCCTGCGTCTTGTGTGTAACCTTCATACAGGCCAAAGAGGGTTAGGTTTCCAAAGGGTAAGAAGGTGAAGCCGGGAGATGAAGTAATGGACAAAGTAGCGGACAAAGGGAATGATGAAGAAGAACCGACTGATTTGATGAATCCCCGTGTTGCAGCCAAAGAGCGGGCAAAACGGAGGAGCCAAATTACTGCTGAACTCTTTACTGAGGATGGTAGCGGTATCCTAAGTGATATTTCAGCTGCTGAAGTGAAATATGAGGTTCGTTATACCCTTGATTCTAGAGGCAGAAAACTCATGCAAGCTTTTACCTTCTGTGGAGGTCAAGATGTTGAGTGCTTCTTTCCTCTATACTAAAAAATGCTGCTAGTTTCATTTGTTGTTAAGTCAATGCAGATAGGTAATAACGGTGAATATCTTTTGGCAGCATAATGAAAACTTTGTTGATGATGGGATTCAAATAGAACCTTTCAACCTCAATAAAGAGAGAGAAGAGGGATATTTTGATGCAGAGGGAAATTTTGTTGAATATGTTACAGAAAATGAGATTAAGGTGTGGCTCCTTTTTCCCCCTTTGCATTCAACACCCTTAAATTTGATTCTTTTAATATATCAATAAAGGTTGCATCCTGCAGGATGCCTGGTTTGATAATTTGGAAGTTGATCCTAGATATGCTGCATTAAGCTCGATAATGGCAAATGATGAAGATGAGGCACAGGACCTTTCTTCTCAAGATATTGGAATAATTAAGAGGCGCATTGCAAATGCTCTTCAGCCAGAAGAAACAGTATGGCTTTATGTTTCTTATTATTTTCCCTTTGGGTTTACACTCTTTGTTCTGCCAAAGCATCCATGTTAGGTTGTCAATTTTGGTGAATGAAAAATATTTGATTTTCTTATCGCTATAGAGTTGTGGAATAGTATATTAAAACATTCTCCAACAAATTAAGTTTAATTTGCCATGAACTAAAGTTTGTTATGCTTGTGCCAGATACAAGTTCTAGATATGTACTTTGTTAAGAGTTGTCTAGTTGTCACTTGTTGCGTTAGCTTAACATCAACTTTCTCCAACAGGTCCTACAAGCTTTGAGAAGGCTAAAGGGTAACTCTGACAGAAAAGCAAAAATGTCTTCTGAGACTAAAATTGTGTTTGACCAGCTAACGGAAGATGCTATGAAACTGATGGAGAATGGTGAATACAGTTAAGTTGTCCTTATCAAGATTCGTATTTTGCAGACTGGAGGGACGCCATATTATTTAACCATTATGATAGCCTGAGGTCTCCTGATTTGCAAGTAGTGTTATTTCCTTGTATTTTTTGGAAATGTATCCCTCATTATGTTTTTAAGTACCTTTTTCTTTCTTACAGATGTCTATCATGACAAGCGGGAGGTCTTTGAGCGTGAGGCAGGTCAGTGTTATTATGTTGCCTGTATTCTGCTTCTTTTATTTCTATTGTGAATTGTGTGGTCACATCTTATGTTTTTACATAAGCATTACTTAATTAACAGCATAATGGTATATACTCTTAGTTTGCTTGCTTAATTGTAGGCTGTTCAGCTATGGTTCTGACTATTGTAATTATTGAACTAACTTTTTTTTTATTATTATTATGGTCGTAATAAAGATATAGAAGTTGCAGCTCTATGGTTGTATTGCTTTTCTGTTAGTAACTTCTACTCAATTTTTCACTTACTGCTTATGCCTTATATGTGTGTGTGTGTGTGTGTATATATATATATATATATATTCATTCAATTTATGAGGGGGCTTGTTTTTATCTTAACGCTAACTGCTTGTGTGTGTCTCTATATTTTCAGAAGGATATGAGAAGTTAGCCCAGGCAAGAGAAGGAAGCACATCTTTGCATTCAGGTGAGCAGTCTTTGTATATGAATGGGAATAAAGATCTGCTCCTGGATGGAATAGATTCAGGTGGAGCCTCTCTGACATTCCCCAGCACTTCTGTGGGCACTTCGAATGCAAATGGATCTACTGCAGAAGTCCCTGGCACTGGTGCCGATGAATATGACATGTTTGCAGATGATGATGAACATGCTACTGCTAAATCATCTACAGATGAAAATAGTGCAGTTAGTCAACCATCATCAGATGCCCCCCTAAATTCTAATTCAGAGGGTAAGAAATTCTATTGGTTCAAGAAACTCAGCATCTGAAATGGAAATAATAGCTGCTTTCATCATTTTGATTAATATGGTTTGTTCTTAATTTCCCAGGTGGAGTATCGCAAAACGAAATGTTACAAAATGACTATGTATACGATCAATCTTCTGGGTATTATTCTTTTCTCTTTCTTTTAAATTTTGGTAATAAGCTATGGACTGCTTTGACAGTTAACCTTTTATGGGAATGAGAAGAAAAAGAAATGCATATATGAACTCTATTAGGTGCCACAAATGTTGAACATTTGGACACCTATAACGTCCCATTTATACAAAAGGCCAAAGTTCATTGGGAAATGGGATTTATGGGAATCGAAATCCTGACACTCAGTGTAGACATAGACTAACATCAAGGCTGGGACAACTTAAACTACTTGTTCGGTGATTATTCATATCAAGTCCTTTCTTCCTGAGTGGTAAGGGTAAACACAGGAATTGCTATGTTGCAATTTGTTAGCGTTGAACTGCTGATCTCATTGTTAGCAGATTCTAAGCATGTGATCTTTGTTAAAAGCCTTATGTGGTTGCATGGGATTTTGGTCATCTTTTTTTTTTTTTTTTGTGGTGTGAATGTTAGAGATTAATATTAATAAGTAGAGATTAGATTATGTTATGGGCTTGCTTATTTTGTAGCCAAAGTTAAGGGTATTGATGTCCTTATGTTTTGTAGTAACTACACACACACACACACACACACACACAGATTGGGGTTAGGTTTTATATAACAATCCAGTCATCTTATTCATTCAATGGTATATTCAAAATTCTCTCCAACTCTCTTGATCCTCTTCCTACTTCTTCCCTCCCTCTAAACCCTAATTATTTTCTCAACAGTAGTTAAAAATGACAAAATGTGGTTATAGTATCTAGGCTTTTCAAAAAGATATACGCTGTAATGCTCTGTCAAACTCAAAAGCATGATCTAAGGCCAACTTATTTGATTGTCCAGGTACTACTACAGTAGCAGCTTGGGCTATTATTATGACCCAAATACAGGATTGTATTGCTCAGCAGTATCAGGGCAATGGTATTGTGCATTCATCCTTGTCTCAGCGTGCCTCTTTTGACACTTCTGGAATATTAACTCCCATTCGCATCTGTTTGAATTCCCAAATTACATTCCATAATGTAGGCTGACGGGAGCTACATTATTAGTGCAATTGCCAATTGAGTTACTTATCGGAATAATCTGTCTGAAAATAGGTATTCATTCAATGAGGAGACTGGCTCATATGATGAAGTTCAGCAGACTACGTTGAATGTAAGTTGAGGGAGGAACTTGTTCCAGTTGATCATGTAGACTATCCGAAGCACTCGTACTAGAATGTGTTGAAACTATATAGGAAAGGACTTGGTCAATCTCCTGTACAAACCGTTTGTTTTGTGAAATTTCTCATATTTAGCAAGAGGTTGTACTTTTGTCACATTGCAACTATAGCAAGTTGCTGCTTGTCTTAAAACTACGTAAAATTCACTTGTTCAGCGAGGTGTTCTCTCTCAATTTTGACATCTGAATCTTTGGCGTTTGCTGTTATGTGTTAATAACTTGTTTGATTGCTTGGAATTAGTGAATAGTGAGATGCCCACCGTAACATCTGAATCTTACGCAATTATTCTTTTAATTAAAATTTTATTTCGACAAGGTACCCAAAAAAATTTATTCGGTCATGCAATTAGATCAGGATTCCTATGAATCAGCAGCACCTTAATTTCTGACTCAAAATACATCAGTATTCTAGTACATTTTTTCTATTCGAAATTTATCATCTCCCGCATAATGCCAGGCTTATTCATAACCAAAAGATAATTACTTCCAATAAAATTTATTCAGCAGAGTTATGGGGGTTTACCCTTAACTCGAGATATTGGGTGCCCGCAGGTGTTGTTAAGTCAGATTTTCATCACGTGGCTAATCCTCCTACAAATAAGAGTGCTGTTTCTCCCAGACACAATGCTTCGCTGATTCTTTGTCAGAATACTCGAGAAATTGAAGCAGGAAGATTCAACACGTTTATTGTGAGTATCCAATGTACAAACTAGGGTATCGTCCATGGTTTATCCTTAACTTGGGATATTGTGGGTGGGCGAGTCGGATTCTCTTTCACATGGCTAATCTTCAAGAGTGCTGTCTTCCCATACACAATGCTTTGCTGATTCTCTGTCAGAGTACTCCCAAAATTGGAGCATGAAGATCCAACACGTTTATTGTGAGAGTAACCAATGCACAAACTGGCTTGCCTCTTACAGCTTGGAATGCGAAAATTTCTTGAGAGAACCCTCAGGGCCGCATATTTTATTACTGTTTTGTTAGGTGATGCTTATTAAGTCTCTACCCTAAAATAATTCGTTTACAATTCCTCTTTCTTCTGAACTTTAACCGTTATTGACCCCCCCCCAAAAAAAAAAATATAGTCCAGAGCGTACTCCTTCTGGTCTTTAATGACTCTACTCGTTTGTGGCTAATCATGTGAGTCATAATCGAGGAAAATAACTTCGCTGTTATGCACTGTTTGTCGTTCTCAGTATTGTAGCCACCAAGAATAAATTTACAATCACTCTCCAATCCACATTTCCTTCTCTCCTACACAGATAGGCAGAGACAAACTCTAGATTTTGCATATGTATATGACAGTGACCAGAGAATGAATATAAAGGTCTGAAAATGCTTCACCAAAAAAAGGTTGTGGGAGAGGCATTACTCTAAAGCTGATATTACTGCACTCAATTTAGTACTATTAGGACACAAGGCGAGCGGCAAACAACCTGGCGTAGCCATGTCCAATACTTTCTACCCCATTATGTCAGAAAACAATGTCACTACAATTTAGAACAAAACCTGAACCCAAAAGAGACTTCTCTCACCAGCATAAAGCCCTCGTTTCTATTACACAAGGACCAATATTGTCACATATATCTAGCATGCCATCAATTTCAATTATATAAATTTAAATTCAGTAGATGAAACTATCAACACACCAGACTTGAAGAGAGAAAATAAACGTAACCTGAACTATATTTTACACATTCCGAACCTTGCCAGTGATTTTATCTGGATGCAAGCACAACGGTTCACTAGATGTTTTAAACCGAAGAATGAATAAGCAACTGCCTAAGAAAACTCTGGTCTAAAGGAAGCAGGTAAACAACATGCATCGCCGGCTATATTGAATAAAGTAAGAAAAATCATCAGACAACATATAGTGATCACAGAATTAAGTGTGTAGCAACAATAAAGCAGATACAAAATGAAAAAATAGAACATGTGAATCTATGAGTGAATGATGGAATGACTGCACAGTTAATCGCCAACCATCTATAACAGCAAAGGTTGTGTGACAGCTTTATATCAACAATAACCATCAAGACAACCGGACACCCATCATCACTGCCAAACTGCTGATACCATTGCCGACCCGACCCCAGCAAAATGGGCAGCAACTACCAGCTACAGGCAGTTATTAGTTAGTTCTCCAAATTATTCACGATCACATGCACATCATACAAAAGCATCAGCTATCACGTCACAGCATCAGCCATGGAGACGTGCTACAACAAATATTTACCACCACATCAAGTAGAAGTCATAATCTTGAAAGATCCAAGTTAAATAAGGAAAATATCAATTTATTATCCATTGAACTACCCAAAAAAAAAAAAAAGATAACCATAGAATTATTACCAGCATTCACCATCACCATGATTTGAAATACTAGAGTGGTAAATCAAAGTTCATATCTTTCTTATCAAATACCCAAATTATGTTTGATATCAGCATCTGTATAAGTGAAACAGCTCATCATCTCCTGTGGAGCATCAGCGACATGTCAGAACACGTTCAACTTGTGTCCCTTACAGCAACAAGAATCCCTTTAAAGATGAAAATTTTTTACCAACCAGAGTCCAAACACAATTACCAGATCAAAGATCAGAATTTTCAGGGAATAGGGGATTGTCAGAAGAGATGAGCTAAACCAAAAAATCTTACCAATGTCCAGTTCAATCAGGAAAAAAAACCAAGTCAACTAATTGTCCTTCAAACAGCATACTGGAAACACATTCATACTTCAAAAACCAGCAAGCTCTTGCTACCAGCATCAAATTCACGACCACCCATCAATAACAAAGAAACAGCATCAACAGCAACAATGTCAACATGCGCCAATCAGACCCCCAACACTTTTCCCGAACATAACTATAAAACCCAATAATTCATTATGAATCAGGTTTTTTTGCCAATTAAGCTTTAACTAAATGATGATCATGCCTTCCCTAGAAGAGAGAAGTAAAAGGGGGGGGGGGAATAATACAGTATAATGCAACACAAGAATAAAACTAAAATGCCAAAATCATTCATAGACTAAGAAATGTCTAGTCTATTCACTAAAAGGTCCAACATCACCAAACATAATGATAGGAAACACAATAAGTCCAAATATGGCAACATTAAACCACAAAGGAAACCAATCCTACCAAACTAGTACTAAGATTATAAAGTCCTTCTTATGCTCCAATAAGATTATGTATGTTGATTTGAAGACCCAACACAAGCAAAATGCATACAGATTCAGTTCCATAGGTTTCCATGAACAAAAATGAGCTTATTCCTGCAAAAGATATAATCACAAGGTCAGACATAAGAAGAACTTCACTAGACTGCAAAACTAAACAAGGAATGAGAAGTTCAGGCAAATATTACTTACATAACCATCCGAATTTCGTGGGGAAGGACTCCGTGAATCATTAGGTCGACGACGTGGTGACACACTGGCACTGCGAGGCGTAAGGGACCGTCCATCACGACTCTCAGGGCTTTCACTCCGAGGACTCTTCTGTGGAGAAATGCTTTGTTGAGGAGATAGGCTCCTGTGTGGGGAGAGACTCCTTCTAGGACTAGGGCTATGCCGTGCAGGGGAGTGGCTGTTCAGAATCAGAAAGATTAGAAATCTAAGTATATGGCCACCAATAACAAATAAGAACAATTTAAAGAGCCAAATATAAATTGTTAGACACCTGTCCACTGATCGACTCCGGCTTTGGCTACGTCTCTCATCTTCATAATGACGACCCCTTCCCCTTCCCCTGTAATCATCAGGAGTAATACTGTGGCTACGGCGATGATAACCCCTGTCTCTCCCACGGTAACTGTCACGTCCGTACCTATCATAACTTCTGCTACGGCTTCTCCTCCTGTAGTTGTCCCTGTCTTTGTAATCATCACGATACCTGCTAACAATTAAGCATTAACTACTGCAAATCCACAACAATATTGCTTGAAGAAAGCAAGAGAAAATACAATGTTTATCATCTTGTACATTAACTTATAGCATCATAAACAATTTCACTAGAATACATAGTCAAGAATAAAAAATCTCTCAAAAGCACTCAACAACAATACTATTTCATTAGTATTACTGTAACAGAAAGGTTTGCCCATAAAAGATAATTATGCTGGTCAATTGTTCCTACGAAAGCAACAAGAACAAAAAAATAAGAATAACAGAAATGAGAATGTTAAGATGAATGTATGGTCACAAAACAAAGGACAAGACACAGAATAAATGCATATGAAGGAATATTACCGTGGCACCTATTGAAAAGAGAATGACAGAAAATTAGTTAAGGTGATTCAGATATATGCAAACAAGGCCATTGAAAACACCAGTAAGAAAAGTCGGTAACATGATCTTTAATTTTGTGAAAAAATATAAAAAGAGGTCATAAAGGACATTGAAGGAAATTATATAAAAGGATCTTTTGATGAATAACATTCCTAAAAATTTAGTTTTAAATAAAGTCCAATTGCATCGCACGATCTATGTAGCCTATCTCAGTTAGTGAGATAAGAATTTGTTGTTGTTGTTGTAGTTGTTCCTACAGGAATGGTGACCAGATATCTAACATTGGAAGTCAAGACTTGAGACCTATCAAGCACTCAACGTTTTATTACTACTACAGCAGCAGAGAAGCTAGCCCAAAGGATATGCCAGTATGTTGTTTCTGCAATTTAGTGAGCAAATTACAAATTCAGATGTCTAAAATAAGCAGGCCAGTTTAAAACAGGAGCTAATAAATCATATTTAATTTCCTCATTGCATTCAAGTAATTGAAACAAAGCATGTTCCCTCAATGTAGAGAGATCCTTTATCAAATAAAACTGTAACTAGTCAAATAAAATTTTCCAATGTCATTAAAACTAATCAAAAAGCACCTAAACCATGCCATCAGAAAAGGGAGAAAGAAAAGATGCACAAACCTCCTCCTCGGACTGCGGCTCCTAGACCTGTACCTAGATCTTGGTATTGGTTCACTAATCCTTCCTTTGTGACTGTAAATAGAACAGAACAACTTAGCAACTAGAGAGTACATTTTAATCAATGACAGAACCACCCACGAAAGATAATATAAACATTAAATTTCAATATTGAAAGCTACTGAATGATTGAAATATACTGAATCAAATTAAAAGAAAATAAATAGAAGTAATAATCTATGGGAGGGGGAAAAAAATCAATGCTGACAACATTTTACTGAATAACAGGTTTCCCAGAAAAGAAAAAAGAAAAACCAAAAAAAAAAAGGAAGAGGTTGACAAAATTCATTGTTTCTTGATGGAGATCCGAATGCAACAGCTAAAAAATGAAGCTAAATCTATCGTGAAAAAATTGAAATGCATGAAGTAGCTCTACATATTTGCTACACAACATCTTATTGTCCCAGTGATATCAGTTAGTTTCAAGTTTATCACTAGAAGATATAGAATAATTAACAAAGAAGTGAAGAACATCCACAAGGAAACAGACACAAGATTAGAACTTACATCCTCTCCGCATTTGGCCCATATTTTGCAAACTGGACAGTTATTTCTCGACCATCTACAACTCTTCCTGAAACATGGAATCTCATATATATTATATTTGTATAACTGTATCAAACTATGAATCAAAGATTCACAACGTAATTGTGTGTGTGCGTGTGAAAGAGAGAGAGAGAGAGAGATCGTGAAATCAGGGAAGTATACCATCCAGCCTATCCACTGCCTTTTGGGCCTCATCTGCATACTTGTACCGCACAAATGCAAAGCCTCTCGAGTCACCACTCCTTGATCCAAAAGAAAAAGTCCATAAGCCAATAATAAGAGCACAGCTTGAAAACATTAAAAGATTTCCTCCCCCACCGTGAAAGGAAAATAAAAAACAAAAAACACAAGAATAACATATGTATACATAAGATGCACTACATGAGAGCATTTATACCATCACAATTGAGAAGATAATAATCCCATTTCTTATAATCATAACAAAGGCACATTATATAGACAAGCCGAATATGTTACTAGCTCTGAAGCATGTTTTCCGCCAGCAATTCAAAAAAAAAAAAGAAAAAAAGAAAAAAAATACTTTATGAACATAGTAATTCTAACGGGAACCCTTGTGGCTTCAAAATTTAAGTTTAATACCGCTGCAATCCCCTATCTCAGAAATCCAGATAATTGAGTGATTCACAGATACAAGACAAGCAGCTAAAGTCCCAGTTGCGTTGCAGTTCCCCTCAAATTCTAAGAAACCAGTGACAATTAATGAACAACTCTTGACCAAAACACAAACAAAATATTGAATTGGTACCTTCGATCTTTGGGTATGAAGATATCGACAACTTTGCCATACTTATCAAACAAGGGAAATAGGTCATCAGCTGTCGTCCCTGACGGTCAGATCAAAGTAAAAATCAAAATTTGCCACCATAACAAATAGCTTGAAGCTGAATTTTAATTTAAAAACAATGAAGAGTACATTCATAAACATAGATAGGTGAAGAGATAACTTACGGAATGTGATGTTCAGTACAAGGAGAGAGTATGTGTCCGTGATGTCGGGAGGACCAGACCTTCCGAAGTGAGACATGTCTTCAATTGCACTCTGGAATGAGGAGAGAAGCTAAAGAGAAATTAGAGATAGGGCTTCTAGCGAGAAGCTTCCTGATTAACGGGCCCTTCCTTAGCTTCTAGATTTATGTACTCCTTGTAGAGTATTCGGTGCGTCGCAGTATCAGTAGTATAAAAGTATACTATCAAAATCCTCTGGAGTACATCACAATTTCAACGGTTCGATTTAATATTAATATGTTGATATATTAGCATATCAATAGTACTTAAAGAGATTTTCCCTATTAAAAATACATTTTCATCCGCTACAGGTTCAAATTTGCTCATGCCATTATTTAAGGATTAGCTTAATTGATTCAATTAGTTGATAAATAATTGTAACATTACTTGATAGTTGATTATATTAATTAATTTAATTAATTAATAATATTATCTATTTAAATAAAAAATTAATTTATAAATAATATATAAAAGTATGAGTATATTTTATTATTCTTTTGAGCATATATATATATATATGTATGTGTGTATACATATATATTAACTTTATTAATGTTTATTTTTAATAAAAAAGAATTTAAATTCATAAAATAATTATATATTAAAGTATTTAATATATTATAATAATTATTTTATTAGTTTAATAATTTATAATTATTATTTTAATAGGGGAGTATTAATTTAGAGGTAATTTAGTTCTTAAGAATGGCATAAAAAGTGTAGCTTTTTGAGAAAAAAAATTCTTAAATCATTTGATTAGTCATTAATCATCAAAATGGAGGAAATAAAATTTCAAAAGAAGTTTTAATTTCTACAAGTAATATGAAGTTGCTTATATATACCTTCTAAATAAGAAGAGTTTCTTATATCTTTTATAAACAAAAATATAAAATTATTCCTACTTAATTTAACTACTATCACATTAACCTTTTATCATCACTATTTAAAAATTATAATAAATATAATTTATTAATTATAAAATATAAATATATATTTATTTAAATATAATTATCTATTATATAAAATTTAATTATTTAGTTAATTATATAATAAATAGATTGAATATTATTTAAAATTATATAAAATAGATATTAAATATTATATCATACATATAGATTGTAAATATAATTTTAAATATCACTATAATAGAAAGTTAATTCTAAATATAATTACATTTTACTTATCATATATATCCATTATATTTTTATTTATTTATTATTTTTATTTTAATATTCAGTTATAAAAATAAAATTTATATATTTCTTATCTATTTTATTTAAATTTGATAGAATAAATTATTTAACTAGTATTTTTTATTTAAATTACATTTCATTTTAACCAAATTAAAATAGTTTAAGATTTACATAAAAGAGTCTTATAATTTTTTATGTAAATCTATTCTATTTTCTTATAGTAAATTAAAATAAGATTTCTAATTTAATAAAAAAAGTTAGAAAGAGAGATTAGAATTATGTTTTCAAAAAAAAATAGAGACAATTAAAATCTATTGATATTTTTTATTTTTTATATTACAATTTTGGAAGGCATATATAGTTATTTTGCTAATACTTTATAAAAAAAATTCAATGTTGAATTAAATAAAATACATATCTCTTAATATGTATTAAATAACTTTGAACACTTTTTAGAAAATTCATGATAAGAGTTTACTTCCTAACAAATTTAACTTTTCACAAAAATTTATATCTTATATAAATCAAATGACTTCTTAAAAATTATAAAAAAAATGACTTCTTAAAATATTTAAGTTAACTCTACTCATAATCTCTTATATTTACAATAAATATATTCATTAAGTGAAAAAATTATTAATAGTGGTAGATTAACTTTACTACCTCAAATTATTTTATTGCCAATAAATTATTACATAATATTTTTTCGTTCAATTGAAAAATTAAATGTTGCTGATATTTATATGTAAACATGAAGATTAACCATCCCAATATAAAACATTAAACTTTAAGCATATTTATCAGGTAAAGGATAAGTTTACAGCTTTAAATGATGAAATTGTAAATTTTTATATTTATTAATGTAATAGGTTTATACGTTTAAATTTTTATAAAAAAGATTACAATATTTTATCAATTGTAAAGGCTCAAGGCACTCTGATTTTATTTCAAATTTTCCATTTTTTTCATTAACCAAATTTTCATTCCGGACAAATTATGTATGAGCTTGCCTTCTCTTTTTGAAATTGTTTAAAGTGCTTTAGAGTCCACGGTGTATTATTTGTATTGTTAAAAGAATTGAATGATGGCTATTGAAGGGTGTAACTATAAATCAAGATTAAAAAGTGTAAAGCAATAAAACACAAATAATTTAGCGTGGTTTGACTTTTAGCCAATTTTATAAGTGAAGTTGAGAAATAAATTCACTAAAAATGAATTACAAAAAGAATATAGAATGTTTTATCGCTCTCAAACTCACACTCTATTAAAAATATTTCACAATCTTACTATAATTAAAGATACATATTCTCATAAAATGGTGCATACATAGGTATATATTCTCATAAATGGTATATACATTATTCATTTACCAAAATATACTTTTCACAAAAGAGTAAGAGCAAAATGTGAGATCTCAAATAGTACCTCTAAATAGATTAAAACTGTTTCATACTCTAAATACATTAAAAATATTTTACAGTTTTACTATAATCAATGACACATATTCTCATAAATGATATATACAAAAATACATATTCTCATAAATGGTATATACATTATTCATTTACCCAAATATACTTTTCACTTATCAAATGAATAAAAGCAAAATATGGGATCTCAAGTAATACCTCTCCATGAAGGCTATAAATACAAACTTTCTCACCACTCAATAAACCTTGCATTAAACAAGTATTTACAAACCAAAATCCTTACAAAAGGATAAGTTTAAATTGATCACAATATTAGGTAATAGGATTTATTTAATTTGATCATGATCCTTTCTCTTCAAAATTCAAACTCAGATATGATGAAGATAAAATTAGGAAATTATCCTACTTAACAAAAATAGGATTTGTATCCTAATAATCTCTACCCTGACACAAATTCTTTCATCAGACTCCAAGTAAATTCAAATCAAGTAAGTTACTAAATTTGACTTATTTTTTCTATAAATAAATAATGTCTTTGAAGTTCTATATCTAAAGGAGCACTACTACTTTATATGTGCTTCAGAGATGATTTCACCAAATTTAATTCATATTCCCTACTAATAAGGAATGTCTTTAAAACTGTCTTACATTAAAGCACTGACATTTTATGCATGCATCAAATAGGATTTCATTAAATTTGTTTCATCTTCTATAAAAAAGGTTATTTCAACAAAATCACTAAAAAACATAAATAGAGTTGTTATGTATACAAAATTTGGAATTGATTGATAATTTCTAAAATAAATTTGTGTCAAAACTTCTTTAGTCAATCTAAACGTAATATGAAATCAAGCAAAATCAGCAAAACATGAGTAAAACCCAAGCCCAACAGAACTGAGCTCTAATACCACTTGCTTTGAAGCATTGATAGATGTGAAACCAAGCTTTGATACCACATTTTAGAAAAATTTTATTGGATGGTTGAGATGATGTGGAAGCCTATTAAAATAAATCAAGATTAAAGAAGAATATAATCAACAAATTAAGCATGGTTTAGTTTTTAGTCTACTCTACAGATGAAGATAAAAAAATCTATTAAATGAATCAAAAGAAAGAATATAAATGGCATAATAACTCTCAAACTTACACCTTAGATACACAAAAAAATACCTTATAGTGTATATATTTTTCACTTTTAATAATCTTGCTAAAAAAGTAGGAGCTAATTCTAAAATAAAATCACTAAACAATACAAATAAAATTGTTATGCATATAAAATTTGGGATTTATTGATAAATTCTAATACAATTTTTTTGTCAAAACTTCTATAATCAATCTAAATGCAATATGAAATTAACCAAAAATAACAAAACATGAATAGGAACCAAAACTAACAAAATTGGGCTTTAATACCATTTGCTATAAATATTGATAAATGTGAATCCAAGCTTCAATAATACTCGTTGGAAAATTTTTATTGGATGGTTGAGATGATATGGAAGCATGTTAAAATAAATCAAGATCAAAGAAGAATAAAATCAACGAACACAAATAATTAAACGTGGTGTAGCTTTCAACCTACTCAATAAATGAAGATAGGAAAAAAATCCACTAAATGAATTAAGAGAAAGAATACAAATGGCATAATAATCCTCAAGCCCACACTTTAGATACATTAAAAAATGCCTTAGAGTAAAAATATTTTTTACTTTCAATAATCTCATTAAAAAATAAGAGCTAATTATAGAATCTTAAGTCACCCTTATAGGAGTGACAAATATAAGCTTTTCAACTCTCTCCGTTTGCAAACAAACCTTGCATATTATTAAGTATTTATAAGCCAAATTCCTTACAAAAGGATAAGTCTAACTTGGTTATAATATTAAATAATAGAATTTATTTAATTTGATTACAATCCTTTTCTTTCAAAATTTAAATTTGGATAAGATGAAGATAAAATTAGAAGATTATCTTATTTAACAAAAATATGATTTATGTCAAAATCCTAACATGTATATAGTATACCACCGATACAATAATGCATCAGTACATTACTACATTTAATCACAACTACATTGACATTCTCATAAGACACATCACATAATGACATGTATATAGTATACCATCGATACAATAATGCATCAATATATTACTACATTTAATCTTATATTACATTGACATTCTCACAAGACACAACACATAATGACATCAATAACTAAATTTAGTAATGTATTAGTGTATCACTACATTTTTTATTAATATTTTAGGCATAAATTAAAATCCCAAATGCAATTGTTTCTTAACTAAATTTAGTACAATTTAGTTTTCTTAACTAAATTTAGTACAATTTAGTTTTAAGAATTATTGTTTTATAATTATTTTTAAGTAAAAAATAATAAACAATTATTACTTTACCATTGGTCTGGCCTTAATTACATGTAGTACTATTAAACAAACTATGATTTATGAATTTTGGCAAACCAAATTGCTACAATTGGGTCCATTTTTTCATAAAATTTATATAGATTGAAATTCACAGGGATTGGTTCAAAATAAACTAATTTGTTAATTTATAATTAAATTTTGCAAATTCATAAACTGAACCATGGATATGAACTGAATTAGACATTCCAAAATTTGATTCTTTTTTTCATGGGTTTATACAAATCAATCCATTTGCACCAAAATCTGTATGGACTAGTCCAGTTTACTTAAGTCCACTTGTCTTATAGTATTACTTATAAGTGACAACAAATTTGACAAAGTCATAAAATTTAAGTTATATGTAATAAAAATTATATTTAATTTTTTATAGTAATCATTTTTAATCTATTTTAATTGTGTATAAAAAGTAAATATGTAGAAAATAATTATTATAGTTATTTTATTAATTTTTGACTAAGTGACTATATTAAAAATGAAAGTATCAAATTTAGTAAATAAAAATGCAACCTAATTTTAGTTTGACATATTGAGAAGGTTTGATGGGAGAAATGGTCATAGGAGACAATAATTATAATTGATTATTGTTAAACAATTATAGGAAATTAGATACATTATTTTCAATGAAAACATATATCTTATGTGTTATTTTATTAGTTAGGTAGTTATTAAGGGTAATTTTATGTAGCTTTCATAAATTATAGTACAAATAGAAGTAAAGTAGAAGTAAAAGAGACCTTTGGCCACCATCACAAATGAATCACATATTGTATGCCTACCTTTTGGCATTTTGCCAACTAACTTGGCACAATACCATTTTAGATTTAATTATAGTTCAAGAACTATTTTTTTTTAATATAAATCCATTGTTGAAGTTTTCAAGCCTTTGTAGCCTTTTGCACTTCTCTTAAATTTATAATAGAGATTTTTAGTTCTATCCTATCTCATGTGTGATTAACATTTTTATTGTGAGTCCCCCTATTGAGGTCTAATGAGCTTTTATTTGTATTTTCACCTTGATATTTAATAGGAATTGTAATTGCACATTATAATTTTTTGAACTCTCTCATCTTTGTTGTGTGTTATTTATTAAAGTTCATGTATATATGATAGTTGCGAAATGATAAGAATTGTAATTGTACTTTATAAACTCTATTACCTTTTTGTTAATTTATTGTTAATTAGATTATCTTCAAGCCAGTTTTTTATGTAATTAATTAGGAGATGATAATTGTGCATGGAAACTTACATATTAACAAAAAAGAATTAGGTTTGCAATAAAAATTTTAGGAACTATAATCCAATCATTTTATTTAAAATTGAAAATTAGGAAAGTGGTGTTTAGAAGCTATGAAAAGTAAGAGGGATAACATCCAAATTGTTATTAAAATTGGAATTCATTTAGCAAGGATGGATATGAAAATAGAAGGCAACTAGAAAACCTAATCAGTGAATGTATTAATTCTTAGGATTGCAAGAAAACTAAAGAAGAACTATCTAATGCAATATGTATAACTAGGGATGCATGTTGAAAATATAAGGTATGTTTGCATTTATTTTTGTTTTTATATTTTTAAAAACTATTTTTGAAAGAAAGAAAATAAAAAAAAGGAGACAATGGTTAATATTGCAGATGAGGAAATAATTCATCTAATTATAAAATTAAAATCAAGAACAAAATAATAGTTTTTGAAAACAGTTGAAAGTTATTTTGATTTTTCGATTTTTAAGTTATACATTCAAATTTACAATTTTTAAATAGATTATCAAATAATTTTTTTATTTAAAAAATAAAAAAATAAAAAAAATTTTAAAAATAACAAACAAATAGACCCATAAGAACTTTTTTTACTAGGTAAACTTTAAGTTTGGTACTAATAGTAGAATTTATAAGTTTAATCTTTTATTGTATTCTATTATTATTAATTTCACTTGTTTAATGATTATACATGTAATAAAGCTGTAATATTTTATTTTATAAGATATTTCTTGAAACTATTGGTTAAAAATATATTAATTAATTTTATCTAATCTTCTTCATAAATAATTAACATATAATTATAATAATATATAGTACTAAAATCAATACTCATTTATGCAATGCATAAGTGATTATCTAATTTCTCTGTTATTGAAGTTTCTAAGCCTTTATGACCCTTTGCCTTTCCCTCGAATTTATAAGAGAGATTTGTAATTTCATTTGATCTCGTATATAATTATCTTTTTCATTATGATGCTCCTTGTTAAAGTGTTTTATGCTTTTATTTGTACTTTACCCTAATTTTCAATGGGAATTGTAATTGTATTTTATAAGTTATAAACTCTCCCATCTTTGTTATGAGTATTAAAATTCTTGTGCATATGTATTCTTTTATAATTCACATCGATTAATAAAGATGCTTAAATGCAATTTTGATCCCTTAAAATATAAATTGTGGGAATTTAGTCCTTTATTTTTAAAATAATCTATTTTGATTCCCCTAAATATTTAATTATTGCAACTTTGATCCTTCTCCTTTCAAATGTTAACATAAAATGCTAATATGTCACCAAATAACTTACTCATTGCCTATGTGGCAGCATACATGGAAGTTGAACATTTCACTTTTATATTCTATCTTTTTTTTTTTGAAATTCTATTATTTCATTTCTTTTTTTCTTTATTCTCAACCTTTAATTTGGAGATTGCAAGATTATATTTATCCTCTCTTCTTTTTCAACGCCACCATTGTTTAGACTTAACAGCCATTACTAGAAGAAGGCTTATTTTCGAGAGTCACCATTAAGGAATACCCAGAATGAAAGCTAAGAAGAGGTGGGGAGATTTTTTGGTATTAGTAGCAAAAACACTTCACTAGGAATTCATTCGGTTGAGTCCAACTACAAGGATTAGCCTTGGTAGCATCTAGTGCGATCGTCATGGTGTCTAGTGATGGCTTGAGAAGAACCAGGAATTAATTGGTTTACGTTGAGTGAGGGAGATTCCAATTTATAGTCTTTAATTATATGATTAACATAAAAGCTAAAAAAAAAAACCTCAACAATAGATAATGAAAGTTCAAGAAGAATATAGACACCTCTAAAGAGGTTTTCATCATTTTCCCTGCCCTCCACCTCACTATACACAAGAGCATTAACAATAATTCCCTTAATCTGTTAGTTTGCAACCCTCGAATCTAACTTGCTAGTTCATGGATGGGGGGCTACAACACTAAATATCTTTATTACATTACCTCTTCTCTTTTATAAACTCCAAGAGGAAAGGTGAAGACTAAGGAGGAATATTTTGTTGGAAGGTAGAAGTTTAAGGAATGGCTTGAAAAAGAAAGAAAAAAAAGAGAAAAAGAAAAATAAGGAAATAAATAAAAAATTCCATGTCAACATTTTGGACGGAGCAGTGATAGAAAGATCAAAGTTGGCTAGTTAAATATTTAAAAGAACTAACATAAGTTATTTTAAAAGAAAAGGACCAAATTCGTACAATTTGTATTTTAAAATGATTAAAATTATATTTAAACCTAATAAATATATGCAATTCATTTACTTTATTTTTTATTTTACTCGCTTTTGCTGCTCATTTTTTTTTTAATTCATGAATGTTTAATTTTCACTTATTTGCTGGAGCATCTATTCTTTGAATATCAAATCAAGCCAATTAATGTAATTTTTTTATCATAAAACTAGACTTAAAAGTATTCATCATAATTTTCATGAACATCACAAAAGTCAACCCAAATCTTTGCTATAATTGCTAAGAGCGACATAGTCCTTCTACATACTTGCAGAGACATGAAGTAGTACACCATGGAAGACCTCGTCTTGTTTTTAAACAAGTGCATTTTATGCTTTAATCCATTTCCTCTCGTTTGCATAAATGGTCAAAATTTTTTTCCACATTTAAATATATAAAAGGAAGTTAGTGAAATGAATTTAAAACTAATTTATAATTTAATTTTAACCTTTTATAATAATAAAATGACTAATTCATTGTATATATATACATAAATCTAAAATCATTGAACATAAAATATAATAAAAGATAAAATTTAGAAAAGTATTAAATATCATTTGAGTAAAAAATTGTCAATTTTGATTTTGATTTTTTGTATCATAAAATAACACAATAAAAATATTTCAGATTTTCTTTTTGAAATTTAATGGAATTAGACAATTATTTCTTCTAATTTCACAAAAGATTGATGACCAGGGATCTACAGTAGAGATGCTTGAACCATACGTTTTTGAATTTTGCTCTCCTCGACGTCCATTCTCGCATCAACCTTTCCTATTGAGGAAAGCAAACACGGTCACTTGCCACGTGAATTTATACTAGCCAGGGCCCCAGTTGGCTCTCCTGTATCCAACACATTCCGGCCATTGTGCCCTTACGCTCACCTTGCTCGACCACACGTGGACCCCACTTACCCACCCCGCCATTTTCATTTTTTCACTTGAGCACGAGCACGATCTGTATGCTTAACTGAATGGAGCCATACTATGATTCCCAACTATGGCAAACCCAGTTCGAAAAGTTCGACCTTTCCCATTTATAAATTCGATTTTGTATGACAATCCCTAACATTTTTCATTCATTTCCGCAGCACATAGATACTGCAATTTATAGTGTCAGATTTGCGTCGGTTTTGTGCAATTCCAAATCTTAAAAATTCAAACTTGAAAGCGACGATGGCGGAGGATGGGGGGTCCGAGGGAGGGGATATCAACAGTGGATTGTCGATGGACTCATCGGAATCCAGGTGGGTTTTTCAGGACGAGGATGAATCAGAGATAGAGGACGATGAGGTTGGTGCGCGGTTCCAGACTATGTTGGACTCGGAGGATGAAGAAAATGGCGGGCAGAGACTGATTCGGACTGGCCCACGAATTGATTCCTTTGATGTTGAAGCGCTTGAGGTCCCTGGTGCGCAGAAGAATGACTATGTCTATGAGGTGAATTGTTGATTTAAATATTTAATTCATTGCATGATTTCTTTCCTTCTATGGATTAATTATAGTTTGTTCCCCTCAGTTTTGTATGGATATAAAGGTTGGTTTTTACTTTACATTTCTGCCTCTACATTAGAAACTTAAAATTATTGATGTACTGGCATCTTCTGTCGACTTTGTAAGAGTGTAGTCTGTTTTCATTTTATAAAACCAAGTTATGTTTCTTCTTTTGCAGGGACCCCCGTGTTTGCGTTTTGCTTTTAGTGAAATGAAGGATTATTTAGATCTTGTTAATGTCAAGTGTTGCAGATAAAGGTTAAAACTTAAATTATACCTTCCTCAGAAAAATGGAGGTTGTTCTTTAACCTAAATTGGAGGGAAATTGGATATGGGGTTTTAAAGCAATATAATGCATTACTGTTTCCCTTGAGGAAAATTGCTGCGGTGTGCAGAGGTTAGGAGTTATATACTATCTCTGTGAAGAAAAGTAGTAGAAGACAAGTATGGCATTTGAGATAGTGGTCAGCTTCCTTTTAAATTTTGATTCTAGGCGATCTTTAAGGGTTTGACTTTATGGATATGTGATGATAAGTAGAATTCAGTGGGAATTATACTTAAGCAAACGTGAGTCTTGCGTGCGTACTCTCTCAATTCTGGTACCTTATTATTATTTATGAGTGCTTGAAAGTGGTTTGCTTTGTCTAGTTTATAGTAAGTTGTTAGCGCTAATTAGTTCTTCCGTTGAATTCCTTTATTCCATCACTTTCAGAACGTAGCTTACTGATGTCTTTTGTTCTCTTTGTACATGGCCCATATTCAATGTAGCTTATTTGTGAAATTATTTTATTGTTGTGAACTCTTTTTGGACAACCTACAAAGGACTGCTATAAACTGGTCTTCCTTATGTTCAATTGCAGGATTTCGGTGTTGGAAGGAAAGTTATGTTGGCTTTTCAGACCATTGGTGTTGTCTTTGGCGATGTTGGAACAAGTCCATTATATACACTCAGTGTTATGTTTAGAAAGGCCCCTATTAATGGAAAAGAGGACATTCTTGGAGCATTATCTCTTGTCCTGTACACCCTAATCTTGATTCCTCTGGTGAAGTATGTCCTGATTGTTCTATTGGCCAATGATGATGGTGAAGGTATAATAAATAGTATAAATTAAATCATCAGTACTTTGTATGGTTCTCCCGCTATTCTCTTCATTGTCCTGTTCCCCATCATAGTTGTTTTCAAACCCCTGCAGGTGGTACTTTTGCTTTGTACTCCTTGATCTGTCGTCATGCTAAGGTGAGTCTTCTTCCCAATCAATTGCCATCAGATGCTCGGATATCAAGTTTTAGGCTTAAGGTTCCATCCCCTGAGCTTGAAAGGTCGTTAAAAATCAAGGAAAGACTAGAGGCTTCATTGACTCTGAAGAAGCTTCTACTAGTATTAGTGCTTGTTGGTACTTCTATGGTGATAGCTAATGGAGTTGTTACACCAGCAATGTCAGGTTATTAAATATTATTTCATCTGCTTCTGTTACTTCTTTTTATATTCCTTTATTTATAATGTGTTTGGAGTCTTTGGGCTGATACAAATACTATGCTTAACATGATATCAAGATGCTTCTATTCATGGACAACTCTTGTAATCAATTATTGCATTTGTTTAGCTCTGTGCTATAATTCCTTGTGTATTTTGTATTTCTTGTTGCAGTACTGTCATCTGTTGGTGGTTTAAAGGTTGGGGTAGATCCAATCGAGAAAGGTATTTTGTCACACTGCTATCAAAACTCTTTATTTCTGCTAGTTATCAACACTTGTATTTGGCATCGTTTTCCACAATGATGTGTTTGGAAAATTCAGACTATAGTATTATTTTTCTTTTTTTTTTTCCTCATTTGAGATAAATTTTTAACTCTCCTTAATTTTTATTTATATGCAGATGAAGTGGTGATGATTTCTGTTGCTTGCCTTGTCATTTTGTTCAGTGTACAGAAATATGGGACAAGTAAGGTGGGACTTGCTGTGGGACCTGCTTTATTCATATGGTTTTGTTCTCTAGCAGGAATTGGGATATACAACCTTATCAAATATGATAGCAGCGTCTTAAAGGCTTTTAATCCAATTCACATCTATTACTTCTTCAAGAGGAATCCAATTAAAGCATGGTATTCTCTTGGGGGTTGTCTTCTCTGTGCAACTGGTAATCACATGAGTGTATAATAATTGACAATATGGTTGTACTAATACTATTTAATATTTATTTTATTTTACGGATGTCTTTCTCCAAGTAGGTCCCTTTCGGTCTTTCTCCTTTTTTTTGGGTTGGTATATAAGCTTCCAAATATGTTTGACAATTGATGCTGGGGTAATATATATATATGCATTATATAAATTTTATCCTACTAATTGGTCCCTTTTTATCTATCTTCACAAGTGTTCTAGCGTGCATGATTGTCAAGGGGATGAATTGTTGGGGTTTTGAGGTTCATTGAACTTGAATATTCTCTTTCGGTGTTGCAGGAAGATAGATACATTGCTCTAGGACAACTTCTATCATTTAGTGAATAGGGCGAGAGGATGAGTATTGTTGTTAAGGATTGTGTGAAAGCGAGATGATCAAGGCCTCTCTTATTTAAACAAAATACTAATAGTGACATGTTCTGTGGTTTCTTTCAGCAAAAAAATGAAAAAATAGAAAAGTTCTATAGTTTCTTCCTTTATTTTCTCAAAGATATTGTGAATAATAAAATTGTCCATAGTTTTGGAGAAGAGTGTTACGGCATGTATCCATCTTGTTTCAAGGACAATTTCTGAGGGTCAATTTTTTTGGAACAAATGGATAGAGTTTGATATCTCTAATCTCAGCTACCATAAAATGCTATATCACAGTAAGTTTTTGCCTTATGGAAAATAACACACTACGAAAGTAAGCACCTCTCTGATGCGCCAGTTTTTGTACTTTGACTTACATTGTTAATTTATAACGTTACAGGTTCTGAAGCCATGTTTGCAGATCTTTGCTACTTTTCTGTACGGTCAGTTCAGGTAAGAAAGTGCGGGGGGGGGGGGGGGACCACTTTTGTGCTTTTTTACTATAATGGTTGGACTTTGCTGTTATTTCTTTTATTTCCTTTGTCTCATTGTCCCCAAAGTAATTAATGAAATTAATGGTGGTTGTTTGCAGCTTACATTCATCTTCCTCGTTTTGCCATGCCTACTATTGGCTTATTTGGGTCAAGCTGCATACCTCATGGAAAACCATGCTGATGCCGGTCAATTGTTCTTCTCCTCTGTTCCTAGTATGTTTTGGTGTTTAGTCCCATATTTAGCAGAGTCTATCAATCTTTATGGCTGGCCATCTTTGCAATTTACAGGACCTTCATATAATAGTTCTCTTTGCAGGTGGTGCATTCTGGCCTGTTTTCCTCATTGCTGTCGTTGCTGCACTAATTGCAAGTCGGACTATGACGACAGCAACATTTTCATGCATAAAGCAATCAACTGCACTTGGTTGTTTCCCTCGCCTTAAAATCATTCATACCTCCCGGAAATTTATGGGGCACATCTATATCCCTGTCATAAATTGGTTCCTGTTGGCTATGTCCGTGGTGCTTGTCTGTTCTATATCGAACATTGATGAGATTGGAAATGCATATGGTAAGATTTAGTTTCAATTTCCCCCATTTTTATATGCTAGATGTGAGCAGGTTTTGCTTTTGCATAATCTATATCATGAATTAGTGACAAATTGACAATGGCGCACCACCTGTGGTTTCATTGTAATTTTTTATTTTTAATGATCCATTGATGTCAAATATTAAGGTAGAATAATTTCATGATAAGCTTTTTTATAACAACAACCAAGTCTCATCCCATTGGGAAGGGGGTCAGCTATGTAGACCATTTGATCCTTTTGTGCTCTATTAAAGGCCACATTTTCTGGAAATCATTTAGAATATGATCACTTTTTATGGTTTACTCCCATAATTTTCATTTAAAATATGATCACTTTTTATGGTTTACTCTCATAATTTTCTTCAGTCTTCTACTTTTAAATGGCCTAAAACTCTTGTAAATCTAATTTTCATACTAGAGCATCCATAGGTCTCCTCACATGTCTAAGCCACTTCAATGTGCTTTCCTCCATCTTTTCATCCATTGATGTCACCCTGACTTTCTCACAGATGCATACATTGCTAATCTTATCTTTTCTTGTATTAACTACATCCACCTCAACATTCTGATCTCCGAAGCTCTGTTTCTGTAATTATTTGAAATTGCATCAGAAACAACAATTTTAAAAAGTAGACAATAACATGTGACATGAAACGGACACACTGATACAGCAAAGTTAAAAAGACACAGGAAATGAAAAGTTAATAAATACAATCAAATTTCATATCATAACATTTACATCAATATTTCTAGTATTCACATTGATATTTCACAAAAACAAGGATGCCAACCTAAAATTTAACAAATTGTAATATCCCTTTCAAAAAAATTTATAGATGTCTCACATATTCCTTTATATTTCTAACCTAATCAATCCTTCTCAAAAAAATAAATAAATAAGAGAAAGTATAATTGTTTTTGGGTAAACTTCAATGTTCTCTTCACTGCCACCATTTCCATCTTCTTTACCACCATAAACTAAATACCTATTTAGTCCCTCAAAGATTGCTTTTGTGTCAATTTAGTCCTCAACAAAAATTTTAATATCAATTTAGTCCTTTACTAATATAAAATTACTTTAAAGTAGTCCCTCTGTTAGTTTAACTGTTAATTATTAACATTGTCGCAGATGGGGCTAATTCGTGATTGAGGTGGCAATGCAAAATTGATATTGATGATACAGCTCTCATGTCACATTTCCTCTCAAAATGGTAGTTTCATTGTTTGTAGAACTTTAGAGCTTTTGTGTTCTCCACAAATTAGCATTAAATCCCAACTTACGTTGAATCTCAAAGCCTTAATACACGTAGAAAGAAACTCAGGCAAGAATATATTAATTGTGAAATTAAAACTGATCTATGGATAGACCCCAAAATAGCCATGAAAAATAAAATTTGAAATCTCCACCATTAAACCTGAAATCTAATGTGGAACAAGAAAGGGGAGGGCTGGAGGGGAACAAGAAAAGAGACATGGTTTGATGAAACTGGTTCAGGGGTTATTACTGTTTCTATTTTAGATGCTAGTTATTGATGGTGCAGGTTCTCCATGATAACTGGTAAATGGAGACAGATGTGTTCGTGGGTTAATGGCCCAAAAATGGTGGTTGTGGGATTGTTGAGAGTTTCGTGGTTGTTGCTTGCTCTTGCTGAATGATGAAGAAAAGGAGAATGAGACAGACGCAGGTTTTAGGTTACAGTACGGGACTGTGTGTTTGGGGCAGTTTAAAAGGAAACGTTACATAGAAAGCCACCTCGTACTCTGTGATTTTAACTGTTAAGCTAAGGGGAACTATTTGAGTGCTTTTACCACAGTAAGGGACTATATGGAGACCAAGATATTATCGAGGATTAAATGGATACAAACCTTATCTACCAAGGATTGAAGCAATTAATCATTCTTATTTATCTCATTGGTTTTCAACAAGAACACAAATTCTGTTTTTTTTTTAATTTAATTTTGGTTTTGAGGAACAGTTTTAAATAAAATTTTGGAAAAATCTACTTAATTTTGACTGAACTTCAACTGTGTCAGTGACATGTCACAGATGTGTAGGAGGCAACACAAAAAACAAAAGAAAAAAAAAAAGAGACACACAATGACATGCGTCCAAGACATAACCATATATCTTTCGGGTGTTCGAAACGTGTCAGTCATGGTGACACACTTTTGAATAGGTATGTTGGTGCTCCTTACACCACATATTGACGGAGTCCTGCCAACCATGCTTGCATGAAAAGGAAGACTCCTGTCCTCAGAGTTAATTATCCTCCATAGTATGAGTACAGGGACTAATTTACAGAGGCGATCAAAAATTGGTGGAGTGCTAAACTTTGGTGAAAGCATTTAATCTTTTAAAGTCTAAATCTGTTATATGAGTACATAGATAATGATTTTTTCCTGGCAACTAGATAGAATAGTGAAGTGAGCTTTCTTAAATTATTTGGCTTTTAAACTATCTGTGATAGTTATATGTGTGGCACAATGCTTGGATTGCTTTTTCCTTGTATTCAGCCACTACCTTTTTCATTTTTTCAGGCATTGCTGAGCTGGGAGTAATGATGATGACCACTATTTTATTAACCATTGTTATGCTTCTCATATGGCAGATACATATTGTCATAGTGCTGAGTTTTGTGGTAGTGTTCTTAGGATCTGAATTGACATTCTTTTCATCAGTGTTGTGGAGTGTGACAGATGGAAGTTGGATAATATTGGTATTTGCTGTGGTAATGTTTCTTATAATGTATATATGGAATTATGGAAGCAAACTCAAGTATGAAACTGAAGTCAGTCAAAAACTGTCAATGGATTTGATGAGAGAGTTAGGTTGCAATCTGGGGACAATACGAGCTCCTGGGATTGGTTTGCTCTATAATGAGTTGGTCAAAGGAGTTCCAGCTATTTTTGGCCATTTTCTGACCACACTTCCGGCAATACACTCAATGATCATATTTGTGAGCCTCAAGTATGTGCCAGTTCCTGTGGTGCCTCAAAGTGAAAGGTTCCTTTTCCGGAGATTGTGCCCAAAGAGCTACCACATATTTCGATGTATTGCCAGGTAACAAGCTTAATTTTTTTTTCTTTTTTAAAAAAAAAGAGAGAAATGGGTGATTTGCGTACTCTATTTTATCTGTGAGGATGTGAAAACTTAACAATAAAGGCTGAGGGGCTTAAAATAATAAAGCTTGAATAGAATGTGAATAAGAAGTCCTGCTTTGCTGTGTTAATCCAAGGAAAAAAAAAGTGCAGATTCTTCCCGTGACCCTTGAAGATCTCTTAGGAAATGAATCGAGGATAGCTTGGTGTATTCATATAAATTGTCTTCATGATGTCTTTTTACCTCACATGACTAAGATCTTACTTGTAAATAGGTATGGTTACAAAGATGTTCACAAAGAAAATCACCAGACTTTTGAGCAGCTGCTAATTGAGAGCCTAGAGAAGTATATTCGCCGAGAGGCTCAGGAGCGGTCATTAGAGAGTGATGGCGATGATGATTCTGATTTGGACGATGAGTATTCTGGTTCTAGGGTTCTCATAGCACCCAATGGGAGTGTTTACTCACTTGGTGTTCCTCTTCTTGCTGATTTCATTGATACAAACAGGCCTACTATGGAAGCAAGCACATCACGGGATGTGGACCCAGCAACTCCCCACAATCCACTAGTGTTTGATGCAGAGCAGAGTTTTGAAAGGGAATTATCTTTTATACACAAGGCAAGAGAATCCGGAGTTGTCTATCTTCTTGGTCACGGGGATATACGGGCAAGGAAGGATTCCTGGTTTATCAAGAAGCTGGTTATAAATTATTTTTATGCATTTTTGAGAAAGAACTGCAGGAGGGACATCACAACATTAAGTGTACCTCACTCACATATGATTCAGGTTGGCATGACCTACATGGTTTGAAAGTCAGTCTTACAACCCAAATGATACAAATGTCAAATAGTTTTGAAGTACTGCTTTAATAGCAGTGTGTGGGGCTTGGAAAGATCTATTATGCATAGTTTAATTACTTGCTTGGTCATTCCATTTTGTTTGGATCCCAGAATCATCAAATATCTTTCCAGCTGATGAATCAGAATTATTATGCTGTTTCTTGTGGGCTTCTGCATAGGATCTGAATATATGGTTTTAAATAGGCTGAGGAGGGAAAAAAAAGAAGAAGCAAGTATGCAGAAAAAGTATTTTGGTAGTTATATAGACATTCCATAAAAATGTGTCAAATTCCACTTCAATGTAAGATGAGCAATAGAACAGTGATGATTTTGTACAATGGCATTTGTCCATTAAGAACTTAATTTCACAGTTTTCCTTTCTCTCTTGAGAAGTTCTCTGGTTTTTTGCTTGATTTTCTTTGAGATGTTTTACTCATTGTACCTCAAATGGTGGATCTGGTTTTTATAAGGGAACTATGGGCATATTTGATTATCGATAATTGATTATGAGTGAATATATTGTATGATCAGAAACATCATTTTAGAATTGATTTTATTGCAAGTATGTAATTAATTTTGGAGAACTTTTTATGAGATAATTATATGACGCAAACAGGAGCTACTCTCTATAGTTTATGATCTAATTTTGAGTTGAGATATAATTGATTTGGGAACACATCTACAATCCTACATATGTTAAAATGCATATTCCAAAACTGACAAAACCAACAGTTCTGCAGGAGATAAGTTTAAAGGGAATCACGTCCATACATACTTTGGAAGAAATTTTTATAAATTCAGATAATAACCTTTTTATATTCTAAAATCTGGTAATAACTTCATAGTTAGAGCTACTTTAATTAAATTAAATTGTGGTTATATTAGAAATTGAATTAAATTAACTATATCTTATTATCCAGTATTAAGATTTAGTTAGATTTATTCTTTGGTTAAGATTTTGAATTATAAATATTTTGTATCATGCAAGATCCCAAAAATATATGCATCATTTACAAGAATAATATATAAAAAATGCATAAAAAATATTATAAGTAATAAAAATAAAATTCAAAATTGAATTTTAAATTTTTTATATGTATTAAATTTAACTTTATAAATTTACGCTGCCACCATTCTATATTTATTAACAACTATTTATTTACTTTCAAAAAATCCAATTTTGTTGCATAAAACAATATAGCATTGTTGAAAAATATACCACCAAATAGAGGAAGATTAAGAAAAATCTACGATCGGTGATGTCTAGGGAGGTTTTTTTTTTTTTTTTTTTCCAATGGACCTACGCACCTACCAGACAGACCTAGCCCAGCGGAAACAGCCTGAGGAAGACCTAGAAGGGTCTGGAGACATAACCTCAGTTGCACTTGGGACATGAAAGGCGGCGTCTTTGAGGAGAACCGCTGCCGTTATTTTTCGAATTCATTGAAAGGCGTTGTGTGCTGCGTGTGAAAATCGCAAACAAGATGGGAAGCGCAATTCACTCACCGAATCTCCCTGTGGAGTTCATGATGCCTGCAGCTTCATCCAACAACCCCAGAGACATTGCGTTCAAAACAATTCCTTCTGCGACAAAGGTATATCTTTTCTAATTTCACTGCTCTTGTTTCATTCACTTTCTTTCCGACTCTGATTCATTTTCCATTCCTAGATTGACATTAAACGAGTTTTGGAATCGGCATGTGGATTGGAAATTGAGAAGGTACGGACATTGAACGTGAAGGGCAAGAAGAAGTGGAGAGAGGGTCGATTGATAGCGAAAAGTCCAGATTACAAGAAGGTTTATGTGACTTTGAAGGAGAATTCATCCATTTCACCTGCTCTGTTTCAAAGCCGTTCGGTTGAGGAAGGAGCAATGGCAATGAGTAGATAGTCAAAATTGAAGCTCACTCGTCGTAAAGAAGAGGTCAATTTTTATTTTACAATGGCATGTTTGTTAATCTGATTATGAACATTCATGTCTTGAAAATCAAATGAAAGTTAGATGCCAGTTGATTGAGCAATGGTTGGAAACATGTGTTATCCGTTATGGGTTCATTAAATTCTGATTTTCAGAAATTTAATTTACAAACAATGAACTTCCATTACTCCCTGAATTCTGCGATCTGTTATCAAACATTTCTCTTATGGTCAATGGTATTTGAATCGAGGCATACAACTTCATGATTGTTGAAGTTAGTAAGCTTGTTGGAACGCTAATCTAACATCCCTAAGCATTCCCTGCCCGTCAGCAAGCCATGCCAGGAACGAAACCATAAGTTGTGTTGAATGTACGTGTTTGCATTTTGATTTAGCTAGTTCAAGGATGCAGTTGAACCTACGATGATGTGAACTATGGACTAAACTTTAATCAATCTTCCTCAGGTTCTTTCTATTAATGCTTGCGTTACATACTAGGACGCCATCCCATCGGAGCAAAGATCACCCTCCTTGAAGTAAGAATTGGTTCATGTGTGGTTGGCTAGGATGGTGTAGAGATCTTAATCAGTTTTCCAGTTAAGAAAAAATTATACTGAGAAACATCTCACTCTATCAAATTAAAATATTGTTCCCTTGAATTTTCGCAGGTTGATGAAGCACATGATATAGATGTACAATTCCAATAGAAAATACCGTGGAAGTCTCATGCTCAACAATTTTAAAGGTCTGATTGTTGATACAGAATTCTAGAACAATAAACATGCTGACCCTGCTTGCTTCTTAATGCACAAGAGGGATTAGAATGTGCTCAGGTTTGTTTTTTATGTATAATTTGATGACAGTATTGGCTTAATGATAACCAAGAGGAGCTGGTGCCTCCTTCAGTTGTTTCCCCTGATAATGTATATCCTGCATAATAAAAAGATCACAATCTTATTAATAAACCAGTGAAACCTAGCAGAAATATATCACTGCCTGCAGAATGCAAAGTGGATAGAAATAAGACAAAATTAGTCTATTATTCAGGCTTCGTGATTAACAAACTGTTGGATCAAAATCCACTTGATTTCCTGCAGTGGCATTTTGAAAAGAAAACAACTCATTTCAACAAGAATCTGTGACATTCATGCAGAATTTGATATAAAAACTTATGTAATAGTTTCTTATATTCACACCCAAAGAATTAAGGAAATCCAAATCCGAATCTGTCAAATTTTGTTCTGAACATAAAAACATTGCAGTATTTTAAGGCCTCTTGTAGCAATAAAACCTAAATCTTCGGGTATGAGACCTATAAGTCGCTGCTGTGTCTGGCTCTTTCCTTTTAGAATAAAAATATTCGCAAACTTCATTAGTAAAATAGAATTTTTGCAGAAAGAAAATTGCATAAACAACTGATGATACTCACAGAAGCAAAATGGTTGACATCCCGATGGTGAGCCTCATCAGCACGAATCACAGTTATAACATCTTTCAAAGTGGCATCTTTAGGAAGCCTCCAGTAATCTATAGCAATGGCAGGAGCAGGAGCATTTTCAATTTTTCCACTATTAATGTCCTTTAAATACTCTGTATATGAATGTATGGCTTCCTCCTCAAGATACCCAACAATTCTATGAGCCAGCTTTGGGGAGAGCAGATAAAGCACAAAGAAACCATTGAAGAAAACACCCTGCACAGCAAGAACCAGCAGCCTCTCATACCATTTTGGCTTCACAAGTTCAACCATGGTCATTAGATGCATTCTCTCATTCTCTGCTTCTTCAAGCAACGCTTTGATCCAACCACCGCTCGGCTCAAACTTGCGGAGTGATCTCAGGTGCAATAGCATTCCTCCTACCATTCCAGGGACAGCCGCAACTGTTTCAAGCATCATTGCCCGGCAGCCGTACCTTCGCTGCAAATATAATTCATGGGTTTATGGTTAAAGGCCAATAGACACATTTTCCTGTGATAATGCCTGTGCAAATTTCAGGGAAGAAACAAATAATACAAAACCTGTCAAACATGTACACCAGCAAACACACAAGACATGGAGCAGGCGCTACTCATGGACGGTTAGAAATATACAACACGACATGTAAACATGTTTCAAAAAACCACATAGGCCCAGAAAAATTAATATGTAAATATGCAAATATCATAGAATTACTTTGAAGATTGTCCAAGACTTATTTTGTGTTTAAATATATTTCAAAAGTATCTAAAGTATCTAAACAATGTTCAACAATATCCTACATGTCAACGTCTGGAATTACTAGACACTCATTTTTTGAGATGTACGTGTTCTTACACAGAAAATGAAAAAAAAAAAAAAAAGAAATATGGGGAGCCATGACTCATCGTATCTATTAGCCAGGAGAATATAGATAAAAAAATCATCAAATCAACTTCAAATGACGGGAAAAAGACAGAATGGATGATTAAGCCAGGTGTGGTTGAGCAGCTCCAGAGGCAAAAGGAGAAAATAAGTGAAATAGTTTTAAACACAACCTGAAAACTCTTTCCTTTTTCTTTTGTTTCGAATTGTGGTAAGCAAGACAGTACACACCTGAAAAAATAAATCTGTTGGAACTCTAAGGAGCTTCACCGTCCTGTATGCAACTCTATCCAAAAACGTATTTGGCACGTGATGCTTAGTCAGATCAATGGACAAGTCTGCTTGGTAAGTCTCCCATGGCTACCAAGCAAAACCAAAATCATACTAATCAATTCAGAATTCAAATAAACCAAATTATATAAGCGAAGCAGTCGATGTTAAATTAACAAACACTCCCCCCCAAAACCAAATTTAGAAATAAGTAGTCAAATTGACGAAAATTTGGAAAGTGCACTTTAATCTTATATCCATCAAAATCAACTAACTCAAAGAAACAGACATTGAATTGATTCGAAGTCAGAAAACTTAATCCCACACCATAAAGCAGTTCCAAGGCCACTCTGTCCCGTCCTCTCTTGTAATCTTCGGCCTCGAAACGCCCCAATAACTCGACACCATCACGCTATTGTCCTTCTCTTTCTCCTTATCCTTCGTCTCTGCCTCTGTCACCGGACTCCCTTTCTTCTCCGCCAACGGCGCCGAAGCCATCATTCTCCGCCAGTAAAACCCTCCACAACTGCGGTGCCCCGTTTCCGCCGCCTCAAACCGCCTAACTGCCGAAATGCAATGGTTACCATTCCAGCTAGCAATGAAACCTCGTACCAATGACCTCACAACAGAGTGCTTCATCTTCACTGGGAATTTAGTGGAAACTTTCTAGTATTCCGTACTGTAACAAATGACGATGAAGAAGGAGAAGCCAAAAGCAGTTATAAACGGAGGGGAGGAAGAGGCAGCGGGAAGGTTACAGTACCGTGCATGTTTCGAGGGGTCTTGTCCGAAGTTGTCATGAGCCGTCGATCTCACCAGGGTGATTTAGTTAACGGTCGTGATGATATGATGGTGATGGAGTAGTTTGGTACATTAAGTCGCGATGTTTCGGATAAAAAGATTTTTCTATTGGTAAATGAGGCTTTAGTTGGAGTATGGCGGTTGTCTCGGGCAGTGGTCTTCTGTGACGCCATGTACGTACAATTCGAAATTACGCCAACCAGGGTAAGGTTCGCGGAGTTACCTAAAATTATTGATAAGTATTAATACATCGAAGTACGTTAATATGATAATAGTAATCAGTAATAAATAAATAATTTATTATTATATATATAATTTTTATATAAATATTAAAATAATAAATTTAATATATTAAAGTTATATTTTAATATATATAATATTAAAATTAATAAATTTTTATATTTAATATTATTAATATATATTATATAAATTTATCAAAATAAATAATTATATTAAAATTTTAATTAGTATTTTAATATTAAAATTTTAAATTATTTAAAATATTTAAATAAATAATTTTAATATTAATTTTAAATATATTATATACATATAATATAATACATTATTATTTATTTATTATATATAAATTATTATAATTATTTTTATTAATATATTATTTATATAATTATTTATTTTTATATATTTGATAATATATAAATTATTAAATATATTTATTTTCATATATAACACATATAACTTATTAATATATATAACAAAATTTTAACTCATAAGAATAATAGATAACAAACAGTTAATATGATAATAATAATAATAATAATAATAATAATAGAATGTAATATATTATAAAAATTTGCTTGCATCTATCTAATAAATATCAATTTGGAATTAAGATTGAAACTACGTCAAAATTAGTACGGTAACAACTCAATTTAAATCTAATTTGATAAAAAAATAATCAAACTAGAACTAAACCAAGTTCATTAGATTAATTAATGATAGAATTCTGTCTCGCATCGCTTGCATTTACGTGCAACGAAAGTGTTCAAAAATGTTAGTTACTCCGTTCTTTTTATCTTGGTGCGAGAGGATTGGCTGTTCCAGTCTCAGTACATTTTATTATTTTAGATATATTAGATTATATATAGGACAATTCTATTAAAAGCCTAAGTATGCATATTTTACCAAATAATAATTATAAGCATTTGTTACTCATAAAATTTATATTATTTATAATCTAAATAAAATAATAAAGTAAAATTCTCTTTGTTATCTCATTTACTTTTTATATTTATTAATCATATACTTTAACAAATTAGATGTAACATTTTTTCTATTTTATTTTTGCCAAACAGATTACACAATTTTATTTTTTCTCGTTTTTAGTATACATTCTACTTTAGTTTGTGATGTACAAAAAATTGGAAAAATATAATTATTTAATAATATTAATATTAAAATTTTATATTTTCTATTATTAATGAAAAAAATTATGTATAAGGTGTCATATTATTAAAAAAAAGCCTGATCATAAATCATTATTTTTAGTAAAAAAATTAATAATTTTTCCATACAATAAAAAGATTATCCAACCTGCAAATAAAAAAATTG
Organism: Sindora glabra; assembly: GCA_020226215.1. Lineage (NCBI taxonomy): Eukaryota > Viridiplantae > Streptophyta > Magnoliopsida > Fabales > Fabaceae > Sindora > Sindora glabra. Next base: position 12,918,093 of record CM035225.1, on the reverse strand, counting down.
AATTTAATTAACTTCTATAAACATCAAAGTTCACATCTATTTTATATTTTATTATATAATTATGAATAATGTATAATTATTATATTATATTTACACAAATGATTCATTTTATGAAATATGTTATCAATATGTAAAAGTAATTGTAAATATATTAATTAGTATTAATTATATTAAGAAAAATCATTGCGGATATCTTCATAATTTATTGATAATAATGCGATGATGAATGAGACAACCTTATTTTAAACTTTATTTCATTTCAAATATATTTATTTACTTAATCAAATTTTTATATATTCAGATATTTAATAAGTGTCACAACAGAGTAAAAATGTAAATATAAAATTTTTAATCAAATTTAAATTTAAGAAGAGGTAAATTTAATTAAATAGTTACTATATAAAGTCATATATTAAGATAAAAGTAATTTTTAATAATTATTTTAAGTAAAGTTTAATCTTAATTTATCTTATAAAATTTTAAATTTTCAATCACCATTAATGACTAATCAATCAAGTTTTAGATATCATATAGGATATGGTGAGTCCATGCTCTCATTTTTACTAAATATAACGAAATTCTAGTAGTTTTGAACAATATGATAAGTGATATTACAAAATTTTATTAATTTTTTTAACATTTTAAATTAAAAATTTTATTGAGTAAATTAATTTTTAGCATCAGGAATTTAAATTGATTTATTAATATTAGAAAAAATAATTTTACACTATTATTTATAATTTTAAAAAATTATAATAAGTATCATCTCTAAAAATAATAATTAATTACTATATTTATTCTAAATATGATTTATCCATTAATTTTAAAATTGTTATAAAAACTAGCTATATTTATAAAAGTAATATATATTTTATTTGATATTTAAAAATATTTTAAGAAAATTTGTTTATATTTTTAAATTAAATTAATATTTGATTTAAAGATAACAAAAAATGTAGAATTTTCCTCTAACTTTAATAAGTGAAGCAAAGATTTGTATAGATGGATGGTGTATGATAAAAAATGAAAAAAATTGTTAATAATAAAATATTATGGGTATATCTATAATATTTATAATTAATTAATTAATTAAGTTATCAATAAAATTATCATAATCCTTGTATTTGTTGACCCAAAAATTGAATAGTTCAAAATTTATTATTTATTTAAAGCATTTATATCCCAACTACTACTTTAAGTACGGAAGAGTTATTCTTATATGTAAGTTTTAAATTGTTTGGATACAATCCTAAAAGGTACGAGAAGAAAATAAGAAAACAAATAAAAAAAGAGTAGAAAAAATATGTAGAGAAATATTTTTATTTATTATTTAAATGTATAGAAAATTAGTAGATAGAAAAATATTAATGCATTAATTTTCAATTCAATTTGATTAAAAGGTAAAAAGTAATAACAGAGCAATTGTTAAATGATAAAAGTATTCGTAAGTTAACAAAATTGTTTAATAACTTCTATAAAAAAATGATTTTAAGATTATAAGATTTTTTTTCAGCACCTATTAAGTGCAAGGAATTTATTTTCTAATTCTTGAAATACTTTTTTTTTTCATTTCACCTCTAAATTTTCACAACATTCAGGTATTAAAATTCATTTTGCCTTTTCTATATATCTTCTTTTTACTTTTTTTCCCCATAAATTCAATCAAAGGGCAAGGGAAGGGGGAAATAGTTCATCTAACAATTGGGGAAAAATGTCCGTTATGTTTGATGTAAATAATTAATAAATTAACTAATGATTAAAGGGTTATAACTAGTAATTGAAAAGTTAATTGATTATATTGAAAGTGTTTAATAAAACTATTTATTGAATTAGTTGAAAAATATAAAAAGATGGATTAACGTAAATAGATATATTAATTAAATATTTATATTTATTTTAAGAATAAATTATATTAATGTAATTAAAATATTTAAAATAAGAATATAATTACTTAAAATTTAATTAATTATATTTATGACATTACATACTATTCAAATAATAATATAATAACATAAAATTTAATTAATTATATTTTATAATATCACATATTTATTTATCATTTATATTAATTAATGAGGATATATTAAATATTTATTTATATAATTATAATATAAATTGTTATTTAATTAAAATAAAGTGAACACATTTAAAAAATATTGGAAAGTTACTGGCTTATAAATTATAAATTACATTGTGAGGTTTATTAAAGAATAGCCTATAAGTGACTAACTTCTAGTGCGCCAAATACAAACCTATGGTGTAAGAAACAGTCCCGCTCGTTAGTAATTGAAAAAGATAATTATTTTGTAATTTATAAATTATTATAATTAGTGATAATTTACGAATTTAATTTAATAAATGCACAAACAATATAGTGTATTTATTAGGTTTAAGTTAGTGAACATATTATAATTAAGTTTTATTTGAACACTCAAATCTCTATATTGATATTTTATTTTATAAGCTTTTATTCTTATATTTTTTATGATAGGTAAGTTGATCCGACTTATTTCACGAGGTTACAAATTTCATACTATATATACTTGTGATTATTTCATTGAAATAAAAGGTTTATAATATATACTAGGGACTCCCTTCTAACTTTTTATATTAGCTTTGCTCTATCTTTCATATTGAGGGAGGACAAATGAATTTGAGATAAAAGGATATTTCATGATCAAATAATACATCATATTCATTGGTGAAGCTAGAATTTTTGACGTGGGGGCTAAACTGATTGTAAATAAAAGAATTTGTTTAGATGTATATAAAAAATTTATAATTATATAAAATAATTTTAATTTTTTGATAATTTTTATTTAAGATATTTAAATTTTTATAAAAAATTAAGATAAAAATATGAAACATTAAATAAAATTATAAAAAACTTATGAGAAAAATTTTAGAAACTTATTTATAAAGGTCATAATACATAAATTATTCAAATTCTTATAAAAAAGTTATAATAAAAATTTATAAAATTTATATAAATATATTTAATTTAATAAAGTTCATATGTATGAATAACTTTTTAGATCTATATAAATCTTTTACTATAAAAATTTGGGATGAGAAAATCTATTGCAATTATATTATGTGTATAATAATATAAATAAAAATATAAAATTAAATTTATAAAGGTTGTAGCACATAAGTTATAGAGTAAAAAAATACAATAAAAATTTATAAAATGATAATTAATTTAATAAAGTTCATATATATATATATATATATATATATATATATATATATATATATATATATATATACATATAAAGTAAAAAAAAATTAATGTATTTAAAAATGAGAGAGAAGATAAAATTTTAATATATAAATTATTTATAATTTTTAATTATAAAAATTATAACCTTACACTTTATATTTATATTTTTTTATAAAATTTATTGTTGTCATATAAGTACATTATTTTTTTTATTATAATACATTTTCAAATTTTAAGAAGAAATATATATATATATATATATATATATATATATATATATATATATATATATATATATATATATATATATATATATATATATATATAGGAAACACCGAACTTGATTTCATTTTTTTTATAAAGAAAATAAACACAAATGCCAAAAATGGATTATGCACAAAAACTTGTTGGGGGCTTGGGCTTTGCGTGATTAAAATGAAATGGCTCCCGATCAACGGGAGATGCGGTAGTCAATGTCGTTTGTGTCCGTGGATGCGACATAGACACGTGGTTGGCTTATTTTCGTTTGTTTAGCATACCACAGTAACATGCATGGGTGCCAAAAGTCAAAGGAAACAAATTAAACAAAAACCATTTTAACATGGTCGAAGACTAACTTAGAGTAAGAAGTGCATTGATTCAGGACGTTCAAATAGGGGTGCAATTTGCAAACAAGTTGAGCTCGAGTTCAAGAAATTCGGTTCGAATTCGAATTTTAATGAATCAAACCAAAATAAATTCAATTTGTTTAGCTCATTTATTAAATGAGCTGAATTTGAACTTTTTATTATTCGATTCGAATTATTTGCAAGTCTAAATAAATTTAGTATAAAATATATTTTATTTTTTATATTATATATAATATAAATATGAAAAATTCACTAAGGCCTTTTAAACCTATTTAAACTTGTATATTATATATCATATAAATATAAAAAATTTATTAAACTCTTTTAAATTCATTTGGGCTCGTATATTATATATAATAAAAATATAAAAAATTTGCTAAACTCTTTTAAGCTTGTATAAATTTATTTAGGATCGTTTAAGTTCAAATATAATTTAAGCTTGAGTTTGAGTTTAAATATTTGAGTTTGATCAAAAATTTAGAGCAAAGAATTTAAAACTCGTTTAAATTTAAATAAGTTCGATTAAGTTTGTGTTTGAATTGAGCTAGAACTTGAGCTCGACTTTTTCAAGTTTAATGAGTTCGAGTTTGAGTTTGAGTTTGAGTTTGAGTTTGAGTTTGAGCTTGAGCTCATTTAATATTGGCGAATTAGAGCTTGAGATGCAGATGTTAAGTTCGACTCGTCTCGTCTCGTTTACACCCCTACTTTCAAGTAAATTTTAATTCTCAATCAACGCAAATTTGAATCAGAAGGGGGAGAGAATTTTGTTAATATTTTAATTTTTAAAATAATTATCTCATTTGATTATAATTTTATAAAAAAATTAATATTTTATTCTAAGACAATTTAAATTGATTTTTCATGAAATCCAAAATTATATTTTTTATGTACAAATATAATCTTTATTCTTTATGTATAATTATATTATAATATTTATATACAAAATATAAGAAAACAATATTTTAGTCAAGAGGGTGATATTAAATAAGCTGTAGTTAAAAAACTAATGTTAATACATTTTATAACAAGAAAAATATTTCAAGAAGTGAAAGTATATAATTTTAAAAAAATAAAGGATTTTAAGTATAATTGAATTAAACCTTAAGGGTAATCAATACAATTTGTCCTTTATTTTAGATAAGATTATCAACTTTATCCTTAAAATTATGAGATGTTGATAAAATAATTCTTAAATATTATAAATTTATAATTTTATTTTTAAATAATAATTCATTATAATTTCTTCCTTTTATATAAAGTTTATTAATAATTTCATTTTTAAATAATATGGCTAAGAGATGAAATTAGATGTATAAATTAATATTATTTATGAATAAGATTAAAAATTTATATGATTTATGAATCATTTTATTAATATTTTATAATTTTAAAAATAAAATTAATAATTTTATCTATTTTATAAAAATAATAGAAGGAGAATCAATTGAAATAGAATGATGGTACGTACATTTTCCCTTTCTTTTTCATCTCTCATTCTTTTTTTATATTAAAAAATATAAATTGACTTTGCCCATTTTCTTACTAATCCACAGAGCATTTTTTTTTTCCTTTTAAAGAAAAGTGTTATTCATTAAAATACAACGATGAACTAATTAAACGGATCAGTTCGAAGTCGGAACATTCTGGAATGACAGGCTGCTGAGACAATGGTTGTATTTATGTATTAAATTAATTAAAGTGAAATATATCGCATTTGTTAGATATCGGTGTATTATTTTTCCTTTATTTAACAGTGTAGGGATCGAGTGAGAAAATTAATAAATTAGCGACACCATTAATTCTGATTAATTAGAGAATTTGTTATTATAAAAGGAGGGAGCGGGAATTTTGCAGCACTCAACAATGACCGACATAATTATGCCTGATTGGGGGTGCAAATAAACAGAACGGTCTATTGGGGCTTATGACCCGATCTAATTAAGGCCTAACTCGACTCGCCCTATTTAACTAAATGAATCAGGTTAAGGTCAGTATAAAAGTCTTTTTAATTAAATAAGTTGGACTTTTTTATTTTAAACTTAATTTACAGGTCTGACTTATTTAATATTTTTTATTTAAATTTATTTATTATAAAAGTAATAATATATGAACTTTTTTTTTCAAGTCCATTGTATAGGTTAAATATTTTGAATATTTGTTATATAATTTATAATGAATTAATTTATCCTCGTAGCCATTAATAATATGAGAGGCAAACAATGGCCCTGGGTCAAATTTCTGATTATACTAAAAATAAATCAACACGAAAGATTTAATGCTATTCTTATATAATTTTTATGAAGTATATTAATTTTTTAATTTTGTGAATTTTTGAATTTTATTTTAAAAAACAATTTTTTATTTTTAAAAAATAAAATTATAAAAAATTTATTTTATAAAACATTTTTAAATTTTATTTTTAAAAATTGTTTTAAAAATAAAAAAGAACAAATTTTAAATATTTATTGAACTTGTTCTTTTATTTTTAATGTCTGTTTTAGATATAAATAAAATTTTTACTTGTCAATATTTTTTTATTTTTATCAAATTTAAAAATAATTTTTAAAAATAAAAAATAAAAATATATTCAAACACACACTTTCAGTATAAAAAAATACTAATATCCTCGGTCAATAAATAATAATTTCCTCCGTGGCATAGACCTATCATATATAGTTGGAACTTCATTTACTATTGTGACTATAAAATGACGCTTTGTCACTGTCAATACTTTATAGTGGTTAAGTTTGATTTATTGTTTATATAATTTTTAATAATATTACTAATAAATAAAAAAATAATACATCATAAATTATTAATAATATTTTATTAATAATAAGAGTATTTAACTATTTTTTAATAATATAATTATATATAAATAAGTGATTGTGTAAAACTGTTTTACAACGTATTAAATCAAATTTAAATCTTATTTTATTTCTATTAATATTCTGTTGAAGAATTGCCGAAGCCATACTGTTGTGGCCAAATCTTAACTGGCAAGATAATTTGATAATCCTATATAAGCCGCAGCTAAAATTGCAAAAACAAGAATGTGAATATCAGTTGTAAATAATTCAAGGACCAGATATGGAAATCACCTAAGGTACTAAAGAAACAAAAACTATAACTACTAGTTCATCGGCTAATATATTTCAATTAATCTTCATATTTAAATATTGTTATTGCATAGATAAATTTTGTTGTGAAAAAATGAAATGAAATTTTTTGAAACATCATAAAAAGTTATTGATTTTGTCATTTATAATTTTTCCTTCGTATAAAAAAAAAAATTATAAATGACAGAACTCAAAGGGAGCAAGTGCTGGATTAAAATGACCAGTAGTTTTCTCTCTTTATTTATAGAATCTCATATCAGTAGAAATCTTAGCATCAATCCACAAAAGAGACACCTTTTTGTGATCTCCAAGAGCTCAAAAGAAATTATATTTAAGACAATGAAATGGAGAAAATAATTACAAGAATTTTTTCCACAAAAAAAGGTGACTTAATGATAGCCAATCGGAGCTGGTGCGTCTCTCAATTCCTTTCCTTGGCACTGAATATCCTGCAAGAAAACAAAACAATATTCAGTAAAAAACCAAACCAGCCCAGATGAACTCTAAAAATGCAAAAAATATCGGTTCATAATTTCTCAAATTTATTAAAGAATAATACTATTTATACTTTTAACTTACAATTTTCTTTAAATTGAATATACGATACAAGTCAAATTAATTTTATTCATTTTAAAATCGAGTGAAAATAATTTAACATACATTAATTCACATATTCAATTATAAAAAGGGCCGTAAGTCTCTCCTCATCAAAACACAAAATTATAAAAAAAGGATATTTCAGTGTTTCGGTAATATTTGATGTTGCCTTGTGAATTTTAGTTATAAAATATATTTTAATAATGTAGTGATATTTAATATTATCTTAAAAATTTTACTTTTAAAATTTAAATCCAATATTACGTATATAAGTTAAGTGGATTACAAATCCCACCTTAAAAAAACAAAATTAACATGAAGTAACACTTACAGAAGCAAAATGATTGACATCACGATGGTGAGCCTCATCAGCACGAATCACAGTGACAACATCTTTGAGAGTTGCATCCTTAGGAAGCCTCCAATAATCAATAGCAATGGCAGGAGCAGGCACATTTTCAACCTTACCACTCTCAATCGCCTCCAGATGCTGTGTGTACGAAAACACAGCCTCTTCCTCCAGATAGCCAACAAATCTGTGTGCCATTTTTGGGGAAATCAGGTAAAACACAAAGAAAGCATTGAAGAAAACTCCCTGTGCTGTGATAACCAAAAGCCTTTCATGCCATTTTGGATTCACAAGCTCAACCATTGTCATCAGATGCATTCTTTCATTCTCTGCTTCTTCAAGCAAGGCCTTGATCCAACCTCCACTGTGCTGGAATTTTCTCAGTGATTTTAAGTGAAGTAGCATTCCTCCTACCATTCCTGGAACTGCCGCTATTGTTTCTAGCATCATTGCATGGCAACCGTACCTTTCCTGAAATTATAAATTGTAACCATGATCGCCAAACAAGTTAGCCCATGAATTACATGTTTTCCTTAATACAGGGTAATCAATCATTAATCAACAATATATTTATATGTATGTATATGTCACACACACACCCATATATATATAATTAAATCATACGAAAATTCTATGCACTTTTTTCTGCTTTAGGTTACATTTTCATACAAAAGATATCCAATTTTTTTTTATAATTCTCATTTTATTTTCTTGATTTAATGGGTAGATCAATTTTCTGAAAGCTCTTGAAACTTCAATGTTTCTAATTATTTTTATTACATGATAAGTTATTGACCTAAAAAATTGGAAGGCAGCAAAAGTCTTGGGTTCAGACTCGGAGGGGAAAAAAAAGGTAATACCAAGTGCTAGAGTATCACTAAAATATAATTAAAGGCGTCGGTAGTATCCATCCTTTGATTAGATGAGAAAGACAAGCCACTTTCCGGCAAAATTTTGAGATTGAATCTAGCATATGAAAAGGTATAATTTTCAAATAATATTGTATATCATAGGAACCTTGGCAGAAATCTCCTTTGTAGAAGACTACAGAGTAGAATCTTTCCAAACTTCACTCTCACAAACATTTGAGCTTCATATTTTTAAGATCAAGCACTAAAAGCTTTACATGTGAAAGAATATGCCGCACATACCTTAAAATACAAATCTGAGAGAACTCTGAGGAATTTAACACTCCTGAAGGCAGCTCTATCCATTAGAGTCTTTGGTTCATGATGCTTCTTCAGATCTACCGACAGATCAGCGCGATAAGTCTCCCATGGCTGCAACAAACAATTCAAGCTACAAATTAGCACTTAAGTACCATAAAACGTTTGTTTTAATTAATTTTACGGAATTTTAATCAGATTCTTACCATAAAACAGTTCCAAGGCCACTCTGTTCCATCTTCCCTTTTGAGTGTAGGCCTAGAAATCCCCCAGTAACTTGCAACGGCGGCGTTAGTACTCTCACCCTCCCTCTTCTCCTCCTTCTCTTCCTTCGCAGGCGGCAGAGACGACATGCTCCGCCAGTGGAAGCTGGTAAAAGCGCCACCAACTTGCTGGTGGCTCAGCTCCGGCGCCGTCTGCCATTTCCTGGCAAGGGCCGCCGTAGAGAAGTGGCGGTGAGAATTCCGGCCGGCGATCAGAGCTCGCGTCAGGGACCTGAGTACGAAAAAGTGCTTCATCTTGAATTCCTGATGTATGATGAAAAATGGTGAAGAAAAAATGATTTATACATACATGTGGACGGAATATTCTAATTTCGGTATTCAATTTTGAGTCTGCTTCTTCCGGGTGACGAAGAGCAGGTCAGAGGTAGCAACTAAGTGGGAACCTGCTTTGATCGGAATTAGCTGTAGATGGGAAACCAGTCTTTTATTGGGTCAAATGATCATAAATAAAAGAAGGACCAACGCGATAATTACAACTAATCCGGAATGCAAGCCCCCACCTGTATTGTATTTGTATTGACGATGCATATTATAATTTGTTTTGGAAGGAGGATTACCCGTAAGTTCTGTTTGGGGCAGCTGTTAAGTTAGGTCGTTTTTAATCGTTATTTTTTTGCGCAAATTAAGAAAATAGTTTTATTTATTTATTTTTATTAAATTTTATTAAATTATATTTGAATTTAAGCTTGAAATTTATCTTATTTTTTATTTTATGTACCAAGTTTAAGAAGTTGAAAATAAAAATAGATATATAATAGAATAAGTTTATGAACATTTTTTAAGATAGATGTATAGAATAATTAAATATTTTTAGTGAAGAAGAGGCATAAAATTTAAAAAAATGATATTTAACATTTTATTAGATTTCTAAGATAACAGGAAGGAACAAAAAATTTCTTTCAAATATGGTAGGTAATAAAACATAAGTAGAGTAACTAACAAATGACAATTAAAAATTTATATTTAATAATTAATAAATTAATTAATTGTATTAAAGCTTTGTTTCAAGCAAATAGTTAATAAATTAATTAACTGTGTAAGAAAAGTTTCACAAAATTTGCTACAACGGATAGGATAAGGGATTGTGATCCCTTAATGATGAGCTAATTCCAAAAAGTCATCCTAATTTTCAAACTAGTTGAAATTATAAATAATATAAAAGGATATATTAAAAGAAATAGATATAAAAATTTAAATAATTTATATTTATTTAAAAATTAAATTATATGAGAGTAATTGAGATATTTGAAATAAAAATATAGTATTTAATATTTAATTAATTATACTTTATAAACTTACTTTTTTTTACATAAATTTTATTTTATTATTATTTATAATAAAAATATAATTACTTAAAATATAATAATTACATTTTATAATATTACATATTTATTTATATATATTTATAATTTAAAATAAGAATATAGTAATATTAAAATTAAATTAAATATATTTTATGACATCATAAATTAATAAAAAATAAGGATAAATTTAAAAAAATTGAAAGGGTAGTAACTTATAAGTTATAAGTCATCCAAAATAACTTTTTAGGTTAAATCTTATTTTTTTAATAAGTTAGCACATAAAACATATTTAAAGGTTAATTTATAATTTATTAGTTAGATCAATAGATTATAAGTTAATTTATTTATTATACTAAATAGAATCTAAAAGTATTTAATAAAATTAGCTGTGAAACTAATTAGAAATAAAAAATAATACAAGAATATACATTAATATTTATATATATACTCAATTAATTTAATTCATATTTATTTTAAGATCAAATTATATTGATATAATTAAAATATATAAGATAGAAATATAATTGTTTAAAATTTAATTAATTATATTTATGATATTATATATTATATATTTATTATTTAAATAATAATATAATAATTTAAAATTAAATTAATTATATTTTATAAAATTATATATTTATTTATTTAAGTATTTTTATTTATTTATATTAAATTGATAAAAATAGATTAAATACTTATTTATATAATTATAATATAGATTATCATTTAATTAAAAGGTAAGAGGCAAATTTACAGCCTTTTTGAAAAATTACTTACTTATAAGTTATAAGTTACTTTAAGAAATTTATTAAATAAAATTTATATGAATGTGTTTAGATTTATTTTTATTTTTTACTTTTAAAATTATTTCTGAATTTAAGAAAAATAATGAATGCAAGATGTTTGATGAAATAAATAAGTAAAAATTTTATTTAATTATAAAATTACCATGAAAAAAAGCAAAAATTTAAAACATCTAAAATTTGTTCTTTTTTTTAAATAAGGAATTCAAAAATAGTTTTTAAAAATAAAATTTTAAAATAGTTTGCAAAATAGAAATTTTATTTTTAAAAATAATAAATAAATAGACCCTAAATTACTAGTTTCTAGTATGCCAAATACCTTTAAAAGTTAATTTATGATTTATTAATTTGATTAATAAATTATAAATTAATTTATTTGTTATATTAAAAACACACACATGCATATATAGAATTCTAAAATTGAATTCAAGATGTAAAGAAAAATAAAATTTACAAACAACATTGTAGGTCATTTGAGTGAAAGGATCTTAGCACATAATATATATATATATATATATATATATATATATATATATATATATATATATATATATATATATATATATATTAACTTTGATAAAATAGTCTGAGAATAAAATAAAAGTAAAAGATACGAAACATGAAGAGTATTTCTATGTTGGTGATGTAATTAAAATTATACTACTGATAAATACGAAATGTTGATGTAATTAAAATTATACTGTTGATATATAATATCTAGATTCTAACAATATTACACTAATTTTATTTTTTTATTCACAAGTTTTAGTTAGCTATGCACATTTTACAAATTGTATGGGGGGAAAGATCGTCTGCGATGCTTGCACTGTATACACTCATCAAGCGGTTGCGTTGAGAATTTGTCCAAGATGCACGGCATGAGACTTGATTGATGTCAAGAAATTGCGTATGACAATAATTTGAAAGGTAGGGCTGCGTTGTCAGCGTTGACCTGCGTCAATGGGAACGGCAAGTAACATTGCATGCTGGCAATACGCGTTAAACCCATTTTTTTCTTTTCTCCCTTGGGTTGACTTGTCAAAAGAGGACTTTCTTTCCCCACGATTTGTTACATAACTTTGGAAGAGACTTTCCGGCTAAGCTCAATGTTAATATTACCAAGAGGATATGAAAGAGGGGAAATTGATAGTATTATACTGATTTATTATTAAATTTAATTATTAATATATTTAAAAGTATTAATTTAATATATAATCCAATATAATTATATATTAATATACTATTATATTAATAATATATTATAAATTCTTACCTGATTGATGAAAAATGATTTTTTTGAGATATTATTGAGTACCGAAGGTAGGGACTTCTTTCAAATAAGAATTTTTTTACGCAAAACCAACTTATATCAGTGCTAGAAATTCTTTTTGATTCCATTTCATACATTGTAAAAGAAAAAGACTATGACACATCAGCAATGCAAATGGTGTATAATCTATTATCAAACCTCATTGTATATTAATTTTTTTAAGTCAAATTTGATATATTATATAGGTAATATATTAATAATTAAATTTAATAGTGGGACTAGTATATTACTATATTAATAATATATCATAATTATTTTCTTATAAAAATTAAAGCTTTTAAAACCACGTTTTGTATAACGACTCGTTAACTTCTGACATGAATTATAAATAATTTATTTTTTACTCGCTTAAAAATATATCAATTAAGCCACTGTAAGGCAAATTAATAATGAAGGACTTAAATAATATATTTAAAGTTTTAAGCTTAAAATTTTGATCATCGATGCGGAAAAAATACTCTCATAAACATATTTTTAGGGGTTGTTAGATGATAATTAACAAAGATCTAACCTGCTGTGATTGTTGACTGATTTACTTCAATAAAGACGAAATAAATATGATGAAAATTCAGAGTGTGGTGCCGCGTCATTCACATTTATTGGAGTCAATTGTGGCTTTCTGCATGGAAGAAGTCAATTTGTGCTTTTCTCGCAGACCGACGCGGATGAAATGAAGCTTCCTTGCTCACTTCAGTTCCATGCTACCAGCGCCCGCCAGCTAGCTGCCTGCCACAGTATATTTATTTTTTTACAAAATTAAATTTCATATATTTAATTAATAATAAGATACGGTATATTATTATGTCAATAGTATATTATAAAATTTTTCTATCTAAAATTTATAGGTTACGAGGGATGATTTTTACATATAATATTTACATAGTATACAGTGCCGCAGTATATATATATGGATAATATTTACATATAAAATAAAACTAATTTTATTATAAAAATTTTAAATAAAAATACTTTTTAATTCATTTCATTAAAATTTTTCTCAATTAATGTAAAAATAAATTATAGAAACAAATTACTTATATTCATGAGATTGATATATATAAATGTATATTGTTTGTGTAATATTACCCACAACATTATTATTAGATCCGCCTTTGTACTATGCGCGGCCGACAAATTTTAAGGCACTTGCCGCGGCAACTTGTATATTAAGGTGAAACCATCCGCAAATCACCAGACGTTTGATTGGGATATATTATAATTTTCAGCCGCACATTTAAGGCTATATGTATTTCGTTCAAAAATATTTTTCATAAAAAATATTATTTATATATATAAATAAAAATTATGAATTATTTGTGTTGGCAGTAAAAATAATATTTAAAACTATAATGATAAAAAATAATTTTTTTGATTGAAAAATTTATTTTTTTTGAATTTTTTGTATTCAACATTAAAATAATAAAATATTTTATATAAGTATTTATTAAATTTTATATTCTTAGATGGATTTATTAAATTTTTTTAGTAATTATACATACATCCTTAGATGCATATCAATATGTAAACACACATATGTACATACGTGTTGATAAAATATTTTATATTAATATTGTTTTATTACTATAATGTAAGTATTTAGTTTATATATATTATCATATTTTTTGGAAAAGATATTTTTGTTGATAGGTTTTTTTATTTTATAATAAAGTTCAAATTCATTTGGAACAATTTTATTATTTTTTAATATCAAAGGTATTTTAATTAAATTAATTATTTTTTAAGCCCATATATTATTGTACTAAATGACAACAAGTAAAAGATAAAATAATTTTATACAAATTTTCATCATATACAATAACAAATTAAATGTTGTGTAATAAATTATTGCATCTTATACAATAATAATTATTATATTATATTATACGGTATTACAAATGAGACTTAATTGTGGTATCATTTGTATGTAATCGGATAAAACACAAATAAAAGTGTTGGTTGTAGTGCTATTCACGCTATCATCATTCGCTTTTATTTTTATAATTGCAAGAATACAAATTTCATTCAAATCAGATCAATTATATTACATGAATAAGTGATGGTATAAACAAAATGAACCAATAATCATGACACAATTTAACTAAAATTCATGAATTATGTAATATATAGTTAGGAAAAAAAAAGATTCATGATAATCTTTTTTTTTTCATGAAAGATAAAAAAAGTGAATGCAACTTAAGTCTAATTATAATCATTTTTCATTATTGATACGAAAATAAAATAATATTAACAATTTGTTATTTATTTTACAATAAAAAATATTAGAATTATGTCCAAAAAATTTGATTAATACTGATTTGAAAGGATAAGTAGTTTTATTTATTAGATACCAAAATTATATATTTAAATTAAAATTATATTTTCCATTAAAAATATTTTTATAATTAAATACTCGTTCTTCATTTCATTTCTATATTATTTTTGTA
This sequence comes from Sindora glabra, assembly GCA_020226215.1. Taxonomy (NCBI): domain Eukaryota; kingdom Viridiplantae; phylum Streptophyta; class Magnoliopsida; order Fabales; family Fabaceae; genus Sindora; species Sindora glabra. The sequence goes on along the minus strand of CM035225.1, from coordinate 12,902,845 downwards.
TCTCAAACATAATTATAAAAAGATTTTTTCTTTCATTCTCATTATTTTTTTCTCATTTCATTATCATAAATATTCTTTTCTTTTATCATTATTTTTTATTATTATATAATTATATAAGTTACACAAAGTAAAATTTAAAATAATAAAAAATATATATAATTTATATTTTTAAAATTTATTCTTTATATAAGTTAAATAATATATTTTAATATGTAAATAAATTATTATATTTTTTAAAATTATATTATTATTTCTATTACATACTAGCCTGTGCAGGCTTGTTTTACTGGTTTGGTTTGAGTCAAATCAGACCAATTATAAGTAGTTTTAAATGCAAAAGATAATTTTTTTTTATGTAATCCAACGACGGGCAAAAAAGGCAGAGGGGAAAGACCAGTAGACAAATTGTCTTTTTAAAAATAGTAATAAATTTCCTTTAACAGCACCTTGAAATGTTGTGGTCTAAAAGAAGTAAGATCTTAGAGTACAGAAATTATAAATGAAATGTCACATTCCAATCCCAAAAGGGATTTTGATTCAACACAAAGTACAATTGGTAATTTCATTATTATGAACATAAAGTTTGGGTATTGCTAATCACGAAAAATGATTACTTTAAATCTAGAATATGTTTTGGAATGATCATTTTCATTTATTTGTCAGACATCAATCAAACAAATATTAAAAAATGACTTAACTATTTAATGGGAATTAATATAAGTGGTTGAATTTAAATTTTGTAGTCCTTTTTCATTTGATTTAATAAGTAATATATTTATTTTATTGTAAATTTTATAAGAATTTTAAACTTTTCCTGACTTTGAAAGAGGGGAATCATCTTTACCCCTAAGCTTATTTTTACAAAAAAAAGATAAATAAATATTTTTATTTCTTTTGACAAGATCTAATTTTTCTTTCTCCTTTTATTTGGCTTTTTTTGTCACCGTAAAAAATGATAATTCTCTTCACATATGCATATCAAATCTTCCGCTCAAACTCCAAGCCCTAATATCATATTACAACACCTCCCTCTATTTTACTTTTCAGTTGCATAACTAACCTACTATTGTAAATCATTGGTTCAAGGAGTGTCACATGATTTCAAGAAGGCTTTATCATCCAACCTAATTTTGGTCTAATTTTTTATTTTTGTGTGTATAGCTCCAGTATATATACAAAAGATAAAATTAATTTTTGTTTATAAAATTTTAAAACATTAATAAAATAATCTTTAAATTATAAAATATTTATAATAATTTTTAATAACATTTTTCTATACTATTTTGCCACTTTATACTTATATATTTGCTTCTAAATAATATGATGAAAAGATACAATTGTAAATAAAATATTATTTAAAAATTATTATTTTATATTAATTTTTATGGTCGAGGGACTATTTTATTAATGGCTTACAATTATAAAACGTAGATTATTAATTTTGTGGGAAAGAAACTAAACAGTTACCTGAGACTTTCCTGCAAGATTGAAAACTTTTATGTACTTATTATTATGTTTAAAGGATTTTGAAATTTACGATAACATGGTAAGTGTAGGGATTGAATTTCTTTAAAGAATAAGATGAATTTAAAAAATAAAATATAAAATTTTAACATTTTATTTCCAAAATAAAGGTTCAAAATTTAATAAATAATGATAAGTAAATAATTTTTAAATTTATAATGACTTGTTCTCTTAATCTTAATATTACAATTAAAAATTTTATATTTTATTTTTTAAAATACATCTTATACATTAAAAATTTTTAATTTATAAATATAAAAATATTAAATTATAATTATTTATTTTTAATAAATATTTTTAAATAATATTAATTTAATAATTTTTAAAATTATTATATCACTCCAAATTTTAAAATATCATAATTTTCACCAAACTCTCACAGTTCCACGCGGATTTCCGTGAGTCCGGATATCCATTTGACCCGCCAAATGTCCAAAACCTATTTGTTAAAAATCATTTTTAAATTTAAATTAATCTTTCATTTTATTTTTCCCTCGAAACTTTAATACAGTATTTCACCTTCTTACGTCACCTGAAGAAGCTTACTGGAAACGAGCGAAAAGCTGGAAGTAAAAGGGACTCTCTTTCAGACTTTATCACTTCCCGTTGTCACCTCTTTCTCCGTGTTGATCTCTATCTGGTTTAGGCTTCGCCATGGCGGAGCGCGGTTCTTACGGATTAAATCCTCGATTAGGTCAGATTTGTATTTGTATTTTATTTTATTAGTTTCAGTTTGTGTAATTCTTGGATCCAGTAATTTCATTTTAAAATTTTTGGAACGATTTTATTGTGCGGAACTTTTCTAAAATTTGCCCATTAGTTCTGGAATTGTGTTGCAACGGAGAATGCGTTTTTGTTTTTGGAGCTAAGCGTAGCTGGAAATGGTGTATGTGTGATGTGAGTTTCGGCTATCGGGCAGTGAAGGTTAATTAATTACACTTGATAGCAATTGAGATGAATTTCAAGCCTTTTATGCTATTTTTTTGGGTTCCTATCAAAATTAGATTTTGACCTGTTTTGTTCAAGTTATTGAGATGGGCTAGATGGGTGTTGAACATCCTTGAATACGTATCAATGGTATAGGGTATGGAGGGGTTCAATTCAAATAGAACTCATCTATATTTACTGAATGAAGTTAGTATTTTGGAGGAAGATATGGTGAATTTTAATTGTGAGAGTGAATAAAAAGGTTGCTTAGGTGTGCAGCTGCATTAAGTTGGCTTGTAGCAGTTTGCATCTAATTGTTGCAATAAGTTAATTAAGACTTGACTGCATCCAGACGGCAGTGAAGGCAGGGCATCTTGGGATGCATCAGTTGTTTCTATTAGCACCAGAGGAAGTATTCTTAAGCTTGTCAATGGCAAATGTGATAGGAACCCAGAGAAGGAAATGTTAATAAGTTAAAATTTATGGTCTTCAATAACTTCAAAGGCACGTGGGAAAGTTTGATTGGGAGGAAATATATTCATATCATAACTAAAGTTTGATGATTGATATCTCAAAGTTCTGGTCATTCAATGCCTTGGTGTACATCGTTCACTGTGACACCCTACTTTGAAAAGCCCGTTCAACTTTAATGGGTTGTAGCAGTCATGAGAAATATTTTACAAGATTCCCAGCAAAGACATGTTGATGTTGCAGTGCCTATATTCTTTTTGCTTCGGTCTCACTATTTTAAGAATAACAAATGAAATAATGAATAATGGGTAATTCATCATATATCACTTTAGCTTGGCTCAATAATTGAGACATGCTTTTATTTTTATTATGAAAAGTTAAACCTATTGTTTTTAGAATTCTCATAATATCTAGCTTATGCTTACTTAAAAAAAGAAAAAAGAAAAAACTAGTGTCATCTTAACAAGAGGACAAGAAAACATCTGAAGTTAACTGAATTGAGGAGGTCACTAACTTATTGGTTCATTGTACTTCTTGCATCTCTCTGTTTCCTGTAACATGTGTTCTTTATTCTTAGGTTTTTCTCATCAACAAGCAGGCACACATGCAAGCAATATTCTTGGTGGATATGTTAAAGTCATAAAAATTAAAAATATGCTATTTTTAATGGAAGCAATGTGGTTGTTTAAGCTTGCTTTCTTCATTGTTATTGTGTATATAATAATATGATATTCAAATGTTGAGCTAAAAGCCTAGCTTCCAATTTGCAGATATTGAGCAATTACAACTCGAAGCCCGACATCGTTGGCTGAGGCCTGCTGAAATTTGTGAAATTCTTCGTAATCATCAAATGTTTCAGATCACACCAGAACCTCCAAACAGGCCACCAAGTATGACACTGAATATGTTTCTGATTTGTTTATTGCTGCCTCATTAAATTTATTTAAGGGTTGAATGAATTTCCAGAGAAGCTTGAAGTCACCAATCTTCTATGAATTGTGCGTTCTCTATTGCAACTCTGGTTGTTTGTCTGCTGTTGCATCCCAACAATTGGGAGTGGGTTGGACACGGTCTCCTTGCCCTCTTAATATGCAGCTAGATGCATATAATGATCAATTTCTTTTAATGCTGTGTGTGGTTCTTTTTAATAGTTTATCATCTAAAAGTAAAGGTTTTCCACATTTATAGATTCTAAATTTTAAGGAATTTGAGCACCTCTTGTCAAGCTAGCAAATGAAACTTCCGTGAAATTTGGGAGAAGGAGAGCACTAATTTTTAGATATTATTAGTAGTTTATTCTTCTTCATGCTAAGATTCTGCTTTGTCCTTAAACTATGTGACAGCTTTTGGCTACCTCTATTACTGCATGCTCATAATTTCTTCTTGATTTGTATTTCACTATTGCAGGTGGTTCCCTTTTTCTCTTTGATAGGAAGGTGTTGAGATATTTTAGAAAGGATGGACATAATTGGAGAAAGAAGAGAGATGGAAAGACTGTGAGGGAAGCTCATGAAAAATTGAAGGTAATTTTGTAATGTAATATACTTTAATCATAAGTTTGTGCTTGATGAAACCATTTATGTTGCATGCTACAGGTGTTCCAGTTGGATTTTCAATTATTCTATTATTATTATTGGAAAGTAAGTCCTTATGTCCTTAGATAATTATATGCTGAGGTTTTAATGTCCTTCAAGCAATTTTAGGTTGGAAGCGTTGATATGTTACACTGCTACTATGCCCATGGAGAGGAAAATGAAAGTTTTCAAAGGCGAAGCTATTGGATGCTTGAACCGTGAGTATGAAATATTTTACATTTCAGTGTTTTGTCCAATAGCTGATCTGTCTTGCACATGAGATTACACACATATCTAATATGGTAGTTGCACTTTAGGCTTCTAAGTGAGCTGTGCATTTGCACTATTCTGTCGAGTCAATTTGTTGATTTATATCTGTGCTGTTGACATTCTCCTATTTCTTAATGAATTTTAATGTATTAAATTTTCATCAATCATTGCTTGAAGGCCCAAAATGGAAACCATTGTATTTCCTGAATGACATTAATGTTGTTTCATTTTTTTTTTTTTTTTAAAATTGAATAGAATATGATTCTTAGTGATTTGTTTTTACTGCAGGGATATGACGCACTTAGTTTTTGTCCATTACTTGGAAGTTAAGGTATGCTGTTCTTTTTCGATTGCTCACCATTATCTTTATTCTTGTTTATGATTGCTAATGGCATTCTTTGTTATCAGTTTATAATTACTATGACTGTGATTATATTCTTATTCAGTTTTTCGATTATGCTTCTAGTGAATTGCAGACTTTATCTTTGACATAATAGGAACACACAGTATAATTATTATTATTGAAAGATTAGAATTTAACTATTGAAAATAGTGAGAGAAGACAAATTCATTGTACAGGATCTATGCTAAGCTTTAATTTTAAATCTTCTCTGGGTACTCTCCCATCTCAGTTTGTCTATGGTCACAGTCAAATAGCTGAAATTACAACTAGTATATCTGCTAATGTCAGGCTAAAGCAAGTATACAAAGTTGAGGTTTTTGGTTCTCTTAATGATGGGAAGGCCATTGCCCTTTGTCTGTTACATAGCGCTTTTCTCTTATTATCATAAAAAGATTCTCGACTTTTTTCTAGTCTCAAAAATCTTAGTTCATGATATTTCATAAATTATATGACCCTAATGAAAAGAAGTTCAGGTCAATCTTTATCATAAATTTTTAGAGTGGTTCCCTGCATAGAGTATCTTGATTGGAAATCCGGCAGAAGGCCTGAATCTGTCTTATATAAGAATTTTATTGTTTTATAAGTCCGGTCTTGACTGAATTGTTTGTTTCTGATGACTTGCTCACATCTTTCAGGGTAACAAGACAAATATTGGAGGAAACACATATAGTGATGAGATTTCTTCTGATTCCCAAAGGGGCAGCCCTTTATCTTCCAGTTTTCCTATGAATTATAGCACTCTGCCTTCAAGAAGTACAGATTCCGTGAGTCCAGCTAGCACTTTGACATCCTTAAATGAGGATGCTGATTCTGGTAATTTTGGCTTTAAAATATCTTTTAGGTTCCTTTTTGCTTATTCCCTTTGACATGAATTATATAAATTCGACATTAATTTAGCCCATTTGGTAAGCCCTAATGGCTTTCTTGGATTTGCTCTTGGAGGTTATTCACCAAGAATGTTTTTTATTGCACCTAATATAAGGAATGATTCTCTTGTGTTTTATGTGATCCTTTCTCTGGGTACTGTGCTTTGGGGAGGATAGACTCTCTTGGAGGATACTTTGTGACTTCTATCAACCTATCACTTAACTTTCTTCAGACTTTGGCAATTGAACTTTAACAAGCTCTTTAAAATCTTTTCAGGCTATCACGGACAGTTGTCAACTTCTGGATCAGATTATATCCCCACCATTGAGGGAGATAAATCTAGAGAAGTCGAAACTAGTATTTCTTTCGCTGAGGGACAAAATGCGCATGGCAAGGCATCCTGGGATAATGTCTTTGAACAATGTACAGATGGATTACCTATTGATCCTTCTTTTCAATCATTTTCTTCCATCCCATCCAGTTCAGTAGGGGATATCCCTGAACAAGACCATACTGTTCTGGGCGAACTTTTAGCAAACAAGAGTGCCCACAACAGGGAGGCTGGGAATGCCCTGTCACTCCATTCAAATTGGCAGGTACTGTTACTGAACGTTGTATCTGGTTATCACGTGCTTGAGGAGCCCCCCCCCCCCCCCCCAAAAAAAAAAAAAGAAAAAAGAAAAAAAGGCTGGATAAGTCAACCTTTAATATCTGTATATGATCCAAGATAACGGCTAAATATGTATGTGCTAATGGATAAATTTTATAAAAGATGGATTGATTTCTGTTCAGTTTTCTTGTCAAACTTGATGCCTTAAGAGTTACAAATATTGGTTATTCCTGCATTCCAACTTATTTTACTTGTCAAAACTCAAAAGTTCACAAGACTAGTGGTAATATTAGCCAGTTTAAGTATCTCACGGATCAGGATTAGCTGATTCTTGCTTGTGGACGTACCCTGGAAAACTTAGAAGAGTGGTATGTATCTGATGGAAATTAGCAATGCTTGAGCCATGTTATAGGATGGGACAATATCTGGAAATTGCTGCCACAGATGTTCACATGATTAGTTAAAATTAGAGGCGCATGTTATCTGAATATGTAATTTGATAATGTCACATGTCCTTGAAGATTTAAGTGCACGGTTGAACATAAATGAGTAGAAGTCTTGCTGAATCGGTAGATTGTGCAAGCCTTGTTTGATACTTTTTACTTATCATTTAGTAACCGTGATTAGCTATGCTATAGCGGCTTGATGATTTATCTTTGATTTCTTTATTAGCAATGCATTACTCATTTGAAAGTTTTAAACTACACTGGGATATGAAATTTCATATAATACAATTTCTCGATTTAGATTGCTTTTGAAGACAAGCACAAATGGCCCATGTCACAATCATGGAATCCAGATTTCGGATCAGACAACAATGGTTTACTGCAGCAAAAAATCCATGATACGAGCCTTGGAATATCTCCTGACCTGTTCAATTTTAGTGATCAGCCAAATGACCAGCTTGCAAAAGAGAACTTTCCAGAACAGCATGGTGATGCACAATTTCAGTATTCAATGAAACCGAATCTTGAGAAGGAAGCTTCAGCAGAAGAAAGTATCAACTATAACTTAGCTGTGAAGCGTTCACTACTAGAGGGGGAGGAGAACCTGAAGAAAGTTGACAGCTTCTCCCGGTGGGTTACTAAAGAACTTGGAGAGGTGGATAATCTGCATATGCAGTCCTCAACTGGTATTTCATGGAGCACAGTTGAATGCGATCAAGTGATAGATGATTCCTCTTTGAGCCCCTCCCTCTCTCAAGACCAGCTCTTTAGCATATATGATTTTTCACCTAAGTGGGCTTATGCGGAATCAGAAATTGAGGTACTGATTATGTGGCTTGTATCTTTAACCAAGATGAAAGAAATAAAAAAGTGAAAAGAAAAGGATGAAAAAACTTACTTTTGAATTGAGATTCCATTACAATTCACAAATATAATAATTTAGCTGTTATCTGACCATCACATGCTATTTGTTGTTCTCTAGACCTTTCGTTTTTTGTATTTGGAACTAGTTATTAAAAATAGGTTGCCCTGTTTTGGTAAAGAATACATTTTTGGTTAAAGCTTCTGCCAATCATGTACTTTAGGTATTTGCTGCTCCTTTCTTGATCAGATGCATCTAATTTTGTTATTCTATAAGTCTTATTGCATGTTCTGGTGGCTCCATCTCAAATTATTAGTTTCTCTTTTATAGCATTTCAGGACATTTCCTAAGAACTATCTTATATTTGAATATTTTTTTATTCCTTACATTTATTTGGGCTCTGGTGCAACGTGAAATTCACAAACAGAACCTTTAATTTGACTGACATCCTATATTGTACTAAACTCTTTCAGGTATTGATCATTGGAACATTTTTGAAGAGTCAACCAGAGGCGGCAAACTGCAACTGGTCATGTATGTTTGGGGAAGTGGAGGTTCCTGCAGACATTTTAGCCAACGGAATTCTGTGTTGCCATGCTCCACCTCATAATGTCGGACGGGTCCCCTTCTATATAACTTGTTCCAATAGGTTAGCTTGTAGTGAAGTACGGGAATTTGATTATAGAGAGGGTTCTGATAAAGATGTAGATATTCCTGGACTTTTTAGCAGTTCAACTGAAATGCTTCTTCATTTGCGACTGGATGATTTGCTTTCCTTAAAATCGAAGCACCATTCAAATTACACATTTGACAATGACATGGTTAAAAGGAACTTAATTTGTAAGCTTATCTCCTTAAAGGAGGAAGAGGAGTATTCCAACAAGGAAGAGGCAGGCTCTGAGTTAGATGTCTCTCAACAAAAAGTGAAGAACCATCCAATTCACAGGCAGATTAAAGAGAAGCTCTACTCTTGGCTTCTTCACAAAGTAGCTGAAGATGCCAAAGGACCAAATGTATTGGACGAGGAGGGGCAGGGCGTGCTACATCTAATAGCTGCTCTTGGCTATGATTGGGCCATAATACCAATTATAATGGCTGGAGTTAAGATTAATTTCCGTGATGCAAATGGATGGACGGCTCTGCATTGGGCCGCATTCTGTGGCAGGTGAGGGCTCCTGAATTTTCCCCTATGTTGTTTTGATTGATCATAAATTGTATCAAGTCCTTTGGATGCTGACGCTTTCATAATGCATATGGATTTGATTGTGTGGGTTATTTACAAGTCTAGTTCGCCTTAAAATATGAACCTGTTAACTTTGGTCTTTTCCTGCAGTACGAGTGAGACGAACATTCTTGCTCCGATGCCCTATATGAATTATACTTTCTCCTTATATTTAAACCGTCCTCATGCTAAACCTCAAAACTTTTTTATCTGCACCTGAATTGCTATGGTTAGTGAAAGGTGGATAACACAAGTCATTATATACATTACTCTCTAGGCCGCTACATTCTGTGCAAGTCAAAATGTTCCTTGTTTGTTGTGTGTTCAAAGTTGTGCTAAATCTTTTGAAATAGATAAGATTAGATTAGATTCTGCATAGCACATTTAGTTCCTCTTGATATGTTATTCCTTTTTCTCAATTGATCAGGGAGCGAACAGTTGCTCTACTTGTGGCCTTGGGTGCAGCTGCTGGGGCATTGACGGATCCATCTCCAGCATTTCCTTCTGGTAGAACTCCTGCAGATCTTGCTTCTAGCAAAGGACACAAAGGAATCTCTGGTTTTCTTGCCGAATCTTCTCTAACTAGCCACCTTGCATCCCTCACAATGGATGATCTAAAGGGAAATGGCAGGCAAGAACCTTCAGGAATGCAAGTGGTACAAACAGTTGCAGAACGAACTGCAACACCTGGATTTTATGCTGATGTAACAGATGCCCTCTCCCTGAAGGATTCCCTTACTGCTGTCCGTAATGCTACACAAGCTGCTGACCGTATACATCAAGTATACAGGATGCAGTCATTTCAGAGGAAACAGCTGGTTGAGTATGAAGATGAAGAGTTTGGATTGTCAGATCAGCGAGCTTTTTCCCTTTTAGCTTCAAAAGCAGCCAGGGCTGGACAAGGAGATGGTATAGCCCATTCAGCAGCAATACAAATACAGAAAAAGTTTCGTGGATGGAAGAAGAGAAAGGAATTCTTGATAATTCGTCGAAGAATTGTTAAACTTCAGGTCTGTTCCTCTGTTTCTCAAGTTCTGGATTTCTTCCTTTTTCTTTTTTGGATACTATAGAAATAGGAGCTCCTTTAAATTTATTTGATTAATTTGTTGCTTTTTAAATTATAATTTAAACGATCCCATCTACTATTCTGCTGTTTGAGAAGTGATACTGAGAATCTGAATACACGAAACATCAGTTTTTTTCTTATGATTTGAAATTCCAAGTGCCCTGCTAAAATTGAATTCGCAAAACTGTACTTTTGGAAAGCTAGAAGAGACTATTTAAAGACTGTCCTCTTTTCCTTGTTTCATTTGTCACGTGCATTTGATTTGACACATTTTTATACTGAATTTTGAATTTTGCGGTGTCAAGGCACACGTGAGAGGTCACCAGGTGAGGAAGAAGTATAAATCAATCATCTGGTCTGTAGGAATCCTGGAGAAGGTCATATTGCGTTGGAGACGCAAAGGCATTGGTTTACGTGGATTTAAACCAGATGCACTTAACAAGGCCCCCAACCAAGAAAGCAATCCTGTGAAAGAAGATGACTATGACTTTCTCAAGGAAGGAAGGAAACAAAGCGAAGAAAGGTTACAAAAGGCACTTTCAAGAGTGAAGTCCATGGTCCAGTACCCAGAAGCACGGGCTCAGTACCGGCGACTGCTAAATGTTGTTGAGGACTTCCGTCAAACCAAGGTATTTTTCTAACATTTGGAAGATTTGTAAACTGTACGCTGATTAATGTTTGGAATAGTAAATATGCTCATCTAATATCTGGCAGGCAAGCACTATGGATTCGACCAACATGGAAGAGACAGTGGATGGTGTAGAGGACCTTATTGATATTGACATGCTTCTAGATGATGACAATTTCATACCTATAGCATTTGATTGATTCTCTGTTGCGGTTGTTTTGATTCTCCCTGCTGTAAGTCGATAGCTATTGTTCTCTATTTATCACTGGGGAAATTCCAAGTTCTAACATCATATTGGATTGTATATATCTGATCAAAATACTTTAGATTCAGGGCTGTCTATGAATAGGTCATGAAGGCTACCATCCATTCTAGTTTGCCAGTTTTAGGGTATTGTAATCTAAAGAGACATGGTTTGATTTTATGTAATAATTTTTTACATATGACAGTATGTTTCTATTTATTATTGGTTGGGGATTACGAGATAATGTTGTGGCTTGCTAATGCTTAACTTGCAAGTTAATTCTAGCTTTTAACGTGCATTCCTTTCTCTGGGTAGCATGTTCCATTTAAATGTAGATATTGCCTTCATAATTTCTATACCTTGTTTGCATTGACATAATAGAAACATATTAATGTGAGGCTGTCTTATGTGTTGGAGCAATCCATTCATGGAAAATTGGGCACTTCGATGAGCCAATGTTAGACTCGCAAGAGTGTGATTCACAAAGGTTGTTGCCACAATTCTGGGAGCTTTGTTAACCCAACTTTCTTTGGTTGACCAATTGTCGTACAATCAAAGTTGTAGTTATCATAGTTAGCCAAAGTTGAATTAGATCTGACATATTGTCAAAGAGCTTCACCTGCCTCTCCTGTTGTGAGCCAGTGAAGAAGCAATTAGTTGAGGGATATGAGTGCATCCTATCTACTCATTGCAAACAGAGTAAATTGTAACATTGGAGTTTTTTTTTCCCTTTTAGTGGTAGCAGGCGTGATAAACCATGTATGAAGTTCTGGATTCAAACTCAAAATATGAGGAGGAAAATTTTCAATAGGCAATATTGGGTGTTTGCACTATTAAAGGTGCCGGCCGACATTGACGGTTCAATAGAATAAATAAGATTTGTTTATCCAATGTCTGATCAATTTGGATGGAGTTATGATTTAATCACGTACCTATTCGGAACTGGGGGACTCTTTTTTGTTTTTTTTTCTCTCAAACTCCTGAGAGATCATGCATGAAGTTAAGAATTAGACTAAAAAGGTAAACATGTTTTTATTAGATTCCGATAGAATAATATGTGGAGTTGAGAACCAATTAAACGAGTGCATAATGCATGTTCCAACCCATCCCAAACATATAGAAGTTAGAATTGTGAATGTTTAATGCTACTTTTGTACTTCCTTTGTCTTTTTGATAAAAAGTCTCCATTTTCATTGCAAAAGGAATGTCTTTTTGATAGATTAAATACACAGTTAAAGAATCTCAAAGTTGAATTGGAACTAAATAATATTAAGTGAGGACTCATTCAAACCAAGTCTAACCCAACGAGTGAAAACATCATGGCAAATTGCTATAGCTTAGGTATTTGAATTTGAATTCAAAACGCATAGCAATTGGACCAAAGTTGAGACTGACGTGAAACCAAACCACGAGTCATATCTGGAAAGAAGGAAGAAAATTCTCTTCCTTTAAACACAAAAAAAAAAAAGAAAAAAGAAAAATCCTATTTCTAACATCCAAAACAACAGCAATTTCATGTATACTGAAAATAAAATTTGAAATTCAAGTTTCAAATGTGAACGGAGGACTGTTAATCAATATAAGATGATTGATCAAATTTATAAAGTTCAATGAATATAAAAGATTTAGAATTTAATTTTGAATCTCACATTCAATGAATATAATATTTTGGCCAATATAATGCCTAATTATAATTACACTTATCTTTATGCATGAATTTGCTCACAACCCCACACATAAGTTTTTGTTGCGTATCTAGATGTAAGGAAAGCTGTGGATGATAAGTGCTTATATATCACTACCCTGTATAATAATCATTGGTTTTATCTACACTCTTATTTTATTACTACAGTAACATTAAGCCATGCCGTTTGGAAAGAATTATTTGCATTTTTTTTTCAAACCACACTTCTTTTGTTTTTTTTTTCCTAAGCAGGGAAAAAAAGGAAAATTAAAAAAAGATAGTGTGACCAATTTTAGTGGGCATTTTATGTTCTTGCTACCTTCCTTTATAAAAGCATAGAAATCCAGGCTAGTAATATAGAAAAACCAATTAGTGTACATTCAATGAAGAAAAGTATGAACATACACAACAGTAGATAAACAAAGATGGACCACCTCAGATAAATTTTTTAAAAAATATATATATGAGAAAACTTAAAAAAAAATTGGAGAAAGAGGGAAAGATGTTGCCTGCTAGAAGAATACTCAGCTCATTGAATAGGGAGATATTGATCAGATATACGTTTTGGAGGTAGCTTTCTCAGAATAAGTAGCACCAATGCTGATGGAACTATCTCTTCCTACTTCAGTTCAGGGAAAAAAGGAAAAAAAAGGCAAAGTCAATAAATAAGCAAATTCATCACAAGCACTAAAAATGAAAAGTTTTTATAATGCAGTTTGCACAACAATGAATTCATCTCTATGAATTATCGAAGCAGTTCAGTCATTTTCACAGAGTTTCGCAAGAGGAAAGGAGAATGATGTTTACCAATTTGATTAAAAGATGGATTAATTGCAACACTAAGGTCATATACATATGTGATTATTGTGATGTAAATAAAAAGTATTAATTAATTTTTTTAAAGAAGTTTTTCTAATTATAAAAAACATTATAATCTTCAAATCTTAGTGTGAGGGCATCCTTATGGTCATTATCCTCGTAATCTTTATGTTGACTAGGTGGTTGCTCCAATTATATATTGCAGAACTGCACCAGAAGTGTTGATATTTTAAGATTTTAATTTTTATGACATATTTAAATGCTTTAAGTTCAAATTATTAAAAAGATTATAACAAAAAAGGAAGAGACCTTCTCACATGTTTGGTATATGCCCCTAAGTTTAGGCATCAGTCATAAATCCAAGAAGGCCAAAGTTCACAAATGGTTGTTAGATGAATTTTTCCAGAATGTGCTAAGCTGTTATCTGCTTTCTGTTCAATATATAATAATCACATCCTCATACACCAAACAAGGTAAGCTTAGTGAAAGAATCCCATCATTATGCATCTTATCATAAAACAAATGCAACAAATACTTGAATTTGATTGTAATTAGAGTACAGCCTGGATCAATCTACAATATATCCTTTTAACTTTTCTATCAATGTACAATGAAAATCTTTCATACAACTCCATTTTTCATGAAAAAAAAAATGCTTTGTTTCTGACAGTAACAGCATGATTTGAATTTAACCAGACACACACAGATACAAACCTCATAAAGCTTTTTCTGACGACCTTGAGACTCGATTGGGAAGTGCCTTAGTAGAATAAACCATCTAACATAAGATTAAATATGTGAGTGTCAGTTGACAAAATGGACAAGGACATTGCTCTTGAGCAGACATCAGCTAACCTTCCACCATATGACAAGAATCCAAGGGCAGCACAGAATGGCATAACTGCAAAAGAACATTAGAACTCAGGACGAGGTCTACGGAATCACAGTACTAGACAAATATACTTCCAAGTTTCTAGAAATGAGACAACAAACATATGAATACTAATTGATAATGAAAATATTGAAAGCAATGACCTGCAAAGAAGAGCTTAGCAGCTTCTGGCACAGCAGCAGTTCTGCCTATTCCCATGTAAATCCATATACACCAAGAAGATTGATTTGGGGGGGAAAAAGCTGCAATTGAATTTAAGTGGAAAATGGAAAAAAAGATGCTCCTTATTTTGTTTTGGTTAAAAACATCTTTCGTAGGAATATAGTTATAAAATATCAAGATTGTAAAAGATGGTGAAAAATAATTTGTAGGGTCTGTTTGATTTGGGGAAAATGAAATTTTTAGAAAATGCTTTCCTAAGAAAATATATTTCTAAAAAATGAATTGATTTTCTTTTATTTGGTGCATAAAAAAAATATTTTCTAGTATTTGGTACACAAAAAGAAATTAATTCCGTTTAAAGTAAATCAAAATTATTTACTTCAAAGTTATTATAATTTTACTTACCTTCTAAAAAAAATTTTTTTAATAAAATTTTTATTGTTCTTGGTGCCCAATAATCCAATAATGATTGGTTTCTAATAATAAAATATATATTAAAGGCATTATAAAATCTTATACATAGATTTACATAGTTAGTTCAATTAATTATTATGAAATATTATATAATAGAGTATTCGTCATGAGAAAAAAAAGGAAGAATATTTTAGTAAATATTACATAAAAATATAAACTTAAATTTTAATAAATAAAAATAAATTTTATAAAAATAAAAATAGAGCATCCATCATGAAATATTTAATAAATAAAAATAAATTTTATTTATGATCATGATTGAATAATAAGATGAGAAGGTAAAAAGTTTGGATTCGGGTATGGATGTATTAAGTAATAAGAAAAATGATACAATTGTTTGGTTGACCAAAATTTATTTTTTTGTTAACCAAAATTTTTGAATATCCAAACAAAGGAAAATTGGAAAATGAATTTCAAAAATTCATTTTCCTCCCAACTAAACGGACCTGTATATTCAATATTAAATATAAAGAATTTAATAGAAGATAACTTCCATTTTTTCCTTTTCAAAGAAGAAGTTGTTTTCCTCTTTTATTGTGGCTTTAGGTATCATTTTTTTTTCATAACAAATACATATGATACTCCCTTATCTATATACAAGAAAATGAAATTTTCTCATAGAAAAGATCTTCCGAAAAACAAACGGAGCCTAAAGGACTAATATGATTGAAAAGAAGATCAAAATTTTATACTTGCCTGTAGAGGTGATCATCGGTCGGTTAAGAGTGGTTAGGACTGTTTTTTAAACCGACCAAAATTAACTGGAAAGTCTTTTTTTTCAATCGACCGAACTCGATTACTTAGCCTTAACCGAATTTAACCGAAATTTTGATTTCGGTCGGTTAAATTCGGTTTAAAACAGTTTAAAATTTTGAATTTTTTTAAAAATACCTAAATAAATTGATTTAAATATTAAAATTAATTTATAAATACATATCAATATCATAATTTTATTAATATAACTATAATAAAAAATAATTAAGTATTAAAATATAAAAATGATTAATAAAATTTTAAATATGAATTTTTAAATAAAAAAATTAATATAAATTTTGATTAATATCGATTAAGTTCGGTTAATTACGGTTAATAATTTACACCCGAAATTAACTGATCATCCAAAATTTACAATTTTTTCTTTTGATTTTAACCGATAATAATATATTAACCGCTTTTAACCGACCAACTTTTGGTTCGGTCGGTCGGTTAAGAGCGATTTGAAGGATTTTGATCACCCTTACTTGCCTGTGTCAAGTAAATAACTCCATTGATGACAAACTAGGCATGTCTAATTTTATGTGCAAGCGTGCTTCTTGCCTGAAATTAATTTCAAAGTTCAAACACATAAACCAAAAAAACTAATAGCAAAATAATCACAAATTTTTTTTAAAAGATTTGATTCTTCCAAAAGAAAGCATTTGCACCTGGTGATATATCTCAGCCCAGAATAAGACAAGTACTGTATAAGTTGAGAAAAACAGAAGGCCAGGAAGATCAATTAGCACCTGTTCTAGTACCTATAAGATAATAAATTGGGCTGGAATTAGTCATAAAAATAACCATGAGATGAAATAATCAGCACACCAAAAAGATATTATAACTAAAATTTATGCCATTATACATAGTTATTAAGGTTCAGGCAAAAGTGCATTCCATTTGTAACACCAATTTATGCTTATTGGAGCTCGTCAGGCTTCCTAAGTACTATGCTAAGAGCAATAAAGAATAATGCTAATTTCAATCCCTTGAACTTACTCCTTCCTTGCAGTATCCACAATTTTTTGTATACCCCACCATCTATAAGAGGGAAATGTATGACACACTACCAAAAAAGGGTATATCAAGCATTCCCTAACTGTGAAATGCTATGAAAATATCAATTGCTTACTAAGAAAATTTTCCTAGAACTTTAGATGAACAAGATATTCTACATGTATCTTACTCTAATGTCATAATTTTACACAACCAGACCTAGGCCAAAATAAAAGATGAAGATTGCGTTAAGAAGTTTTTAATCAACACAAATCTTTGTCAGATCTTTTATGACATAGATTAAGCATACTCGAATCCATTTAATGAGATAAACTTTGTCAGATCTTTTATGACATGAATGAATGATATTTGGACCTATTTAATGAGATAAAGTTGTTGTACTTTTTGAAATTTGACAAACAAGCAAGTATGAAAAGCATGAATTTTGAGTATGTACAGGACAATACCTTAGGTCTAATAAAGAAAACACTTTTGTGAAGACCAAAAAGGACAGCCCTCACTGATTTAAGGAAAAATACGTGGTGTGTCAGTTTCAGCAACATTAGACAATGTTTGCCAAACAAGTAACAAAACAACAGCAAAGATTTTGCAACTCTTACATCCATTGAACACAAAATTCATTAAGTGGAAAACTTTATGTGTTATCCAACCGGATTCTGGTACTCTCATCTGAATCCGCACCAGTTGTACCTGATTATCAAAAAATTATATCAACCTTAAGAAATTCAAACTGGAAAATTAAAAGAAAAGGCAAAGTCAGCATGCCCTTTTCAGCCAATTAGGCTCTAATTGGAAATCAATTGCTTAATCATTAAAGTGGAAGGAAACAAAAAATTGCTATTATTTTAATGCCTAAAGAAGATGACTGTGATGCATCGCTGTGATATACCAGATCTGATCGATGATTTATTATTATATTACGCATTATATTTAATTTTCAAAATAAATAAGTCTAAGGTCCGATTGTACGTCGGTACATCATTACGTGAGTAGTATAGTCTCTTCCATCCCTAAAATATCCCATTAATCTATCATTGGGTTCTTAACAATAATCATAAATTTGAAATTTAAAGTTGAGAGAGAATATTGCATTAAGAGAAGAAGCTTTATTTTTATCAGCTAAACAGGACCAAAAGGATTACATAAAAAATGCAGCTAAATTAGATACAAGGGATTCATGATTCAATCCATGGAAAACAATTATGTCTCTACAAACATCTTGTCCAATTTTCTCAATCCTTAGTTGACAAAAACTTTCCCAGAAATGGAAGGGTATTACATACAAAGGCAGCAAGAGAAATAGAGGCATAAGCAGCACACAGAGTATAGTAAATGCCTCTATGCCATGGACGTGATTTATCAATCTCATTCCACCAGGGTGTAGCAACAATCTCATTTTCTGCAAATCCGATATATATGTTCCTCAAAGTCCCCGACATTGGAGATCCACAAAAATGATGAAGACGAGGGACAGGAAAAAGCAACAAAGCAGAGGTAGTTCCTCTGTGTTTCAGAAACAGAGCACCAGATGGCCGTAGTGGTGGAAACAGGAGACATTTGCCAATAGAGTTACACGTGTCAAAACCCCACATTGTGCCCGTGCATGGCTTGCTCTACACGTGTGATTGAATCAACAACGTGCTGTACTCGTCCTGGACGGGAGTGGAAAAATTCTTAGCATGGACTAAATGAAATAATTTAAAATAATTATAAACAGGAAAAATTTATGGCGTCCGCTGCTTCAGGAGGTGAACGGTCAGGATGCGTTGAGTTATTTCATGTGGTAAGGACAACATGGAAATATTTATGAAATAATATCGAAAAATGATAAATTATAATGATAAATTTGAGCCTAGTTTAATGATATAGCCTAACTTGGGTGAAGCAATTGCAAAATAAAGTGAGGAAAGATAATAGGTGACTGATGGTGAAAGAGCTGTTGATAACTAAGGCGTTGTCAATGTGGCAGATTGAAGAAAGACAAGTAATATTCATTTAGAATTTGGTTCTTCATTATTGTATATTATACGAGTAGGGATGGTGGTAGTTAGTATTATGAATTTTTAAAATATTAAATATGTAATCTTCCAATTTTCAAAGTTTATGGAAAAAAAATCCAAAGCTTATAAATTTATAAGATTATAACTTCTCATGTCTCTTCACAAAATTATAACTCCTATGACCTCTTATGTTGCTTTACAAGAATGGAACTTTAGAGTTTTTTTGAAGAATTATGTCTGTTTTATGTATAGAAGTAAATTCTTTTATAAATAAATCATTTTTGAGTAAGTTTTTTGAAGGAAAAAAAAAGAAAAAAGAAAACAATTTCTCATACTCCTACAATTCTCTCTAAAGATTAAACATTATATTGTCCCTATCTTTATAAAGTATAAGGTCCAGATTTCATTTTATCTTAAAGGGAATTTACGGATCTCTTGTTGCATAAGGTTATAAATTTATAAGGTTATAACTCTTCATATCTCTTCATAAGGTTATAACTTTTATGATTTCCCATGTCTCTTCACAAGAATAAAACCTTTAAATTTCTTGATGAATTATGTCCCTTCATGTATAGAGGTAAATTTTTTTATAAATAGACCATTCTTGAGTAAGTTTTTTGCACACTCTCATACTCCTATAATTCTCTTCAAAGATCAAATACTATATTATCTCTATCTTCACCAAGTGCAAGGTATAGATAGACTAGGTTTTATTTTATCTTGAAGGGAAATTACGGATCCCTTGTTGCACATATTGGGGCCAAATTTATCCTAAAGAATAGTGGCATTGTTATGCAACTTGAAGTAAATCACTTTCTAATTTTCAATCATTTGTTTGCCTCTGAAGGTAGCATCAACAACAATTTTTAGGCCAAATTTTTTAACATACAATAGTTGGAACGTTGAAGGATTTTGCTTCAAACTTCATTAAACTTGAAAGGTTTGATAGTAGAAATTTCATATGTTGGCAAAAAAGAGTGCACTTCTTGTTAGTGACTTTTCAAGTAGCATATGTTTTGAACACCTCGAAGCTTGTAGAAAGCGAGAATGAAACTATGGCAGACACAAGATGTAGGTAGAAGTGGGAGACTAATAATGAAATATGTTGAGGACATATCCTCAACGTAATACACGACTATCTGTTCAACATTTACCATATTGTTCCTACTGCTAAGGAGTTATTGAACAAATTGGAGATGAAGGATTTGGTTAAAGACTTCATAAGCAAGAAATTTCTTATTTCCCACTTTAATAATTTTAAGATGGATGATGGTAGATCTATTATGGAACAATTTTTTGAATTAGAGAGAATTCTGAATCATTTCACTTAACATAACATACATATAGATGAAATAATTATTATGAGTTCCATAATAGACAAGTTACCTCCTTCCTGGAAAGACTTTAAGAGAAGTCTGAAACATAGGAAAAAGATATTACTCTTGATGGTCTGGCTAACTATTTGTATGTAGAAGAAGAATTCTGCATGCAAGATAAGACTAAAGATCCAAATGCCTTAATGGTAAATATAGTAGAAGAAGAGTAGTCTAGCAAGGCCCCATCTAAGAGGAAGAATCAATTCAGTGATAATCCTTAAGGCAAACAGTAAAAGAAGGATGGTAAATACTTCTTTTATCATAAAGAAGAACATTATAGATTCAAATATCAAGCACTTAATAAGAAAAAGGAAGAACAAGGATCTAATAATATTCCTTCCAAGGATTTTGTTGCAATGATATTTGAAATTAGTTTTCTTGAGGATGATGATGCATGATGGGTTGATTTTGGCATTGCCTAGCATGTGTGTAAGAATAAGAGTCTGTTCAAAACTATGAAAACTCTAAATGATGACACTATTCTATACATGGATAACTTTACTACTGTTCTTATCCTTAGGATAGAAAATTCAGAACTAAGTTTCACTTCTAGAAGGGTGTTAACATTAGCAAATATTTATTATGTACTGGAAATTAGAAAGAATTTGGTGTCTAGTGGTTTATTGAATAAGTTTAGTTTCCAACTTGTATTTAAGGCTAATAAGTTTGTACTATCTAAAGGAGGAATGTTTGTTGGAAAGGTATATCTGTGTGATTGTATGTTTAAGATGAACATTAATTATTATTTTACCAACAATAATAATAATGCTAGTTTTGTTTACATGGTTGAGCCCTTTTTCCTTTGGTATCAAAGATTAGGATAGGTACACTTTAAAAGATTATATGAAATAATTAAATTAGATTTGCTGATATATTTTGAAAATTCTAAAAATAAATGTAAAATATGCATGATGACAAAAATCACAAGAAATTCATTTCTCAACGTGGATAGGGCATCGACCATACTTTAACCTATTCATAGTGATGTTTGTAACTTGCATAATACACTAACACTAGGAGAAAAGAAATATTTTGCCACATTTATCGATGATTGCATAAGATATTGCTATTTTACTTATTGCATTATGAAGATGAAATATTAAATTAATTTAAGGCATATAAAACCAAAGTTAAGTTACAATACATCAAAAGATTAAATGCTTGAGATTTGATAGGAGAGGAGAGTATTATAATCCTTTCTATTTTAAATCCATTGGTGTTATTCATGAAATTACTGTTCCTTACGCACCATAATAAAATGGTATGATTGAATGCAAAAAATTATGTTCTTGTTAAAATGGTAAATTCCATGTTGACAAACTTTGGCTTAAGGCCAAGGATTTTGGAATGAAGCATTGTTTACAGTATGTCATATTTTGAATAGAGTTCTTAATAAAAAAAAACAAGATAACCCCATATGAGAAATTGGGTGAAAAAAGTATTTAGTGCATTTTCTTGAGATATGCACTAAATAGTAAAGCCTATTAGTTTATGGTTATTAAACCAAATGGCTCAATATCGATTAATACCATTATTAAGTCATGAGATGCTATTTTTAAAAATAATAAATACAACTCTATTCCTCATGTTAATAACAATAATCAAAGGCAAAATCAAAACCTTGGTAAGGACACAAATGCATTAGAGAATTAACATGAAAATGAAGTCACTAAACTTTGAAGGAGCAAAAGATAAAAAACACCAAAGATATTTGGCTTTCACTTCTTTATATATCTTGTTGAAGGTATAAGAAAGTTTGTAAGTAATAAGATTCCTTATTACTTTAACATCGAGGTTGATCCTAAAATGTACTAATAGGCAATAAAATCACAAGATGCTACATTTTGGAAAAAAGCTATCAATGATGAAATGGATTCAATTATGGGCAACAAAACTTAAAAATTAGTTAATATTTCACCTAATTTCAAACCAATTGATTGTAAATAGATTTTCAAAAGGAAAATGAAGATAAATAGAATCATTGATAAATTCAAAGCCAAATTGATTGCTAAAGGCTTTTTACAAAAGCATGACATTGATTATTTTGACATATATTCTCTTGTGGTAAGAATAAGCAAAATAAGAGTTCTAGTTGCACTTGTTTCAATTCACAACTTAGCAATTCACCAAATAAATGTTAAAATAACATTTCTTAATGGTGAATTGAATGAAGAAGTGTATATGGAATAACTTGAAGGCTTTGTTATGCTTGGTTAAGAACACAAAGTGTACAAGTTTGTAAAGTCCTTATATGAATCAAAGCAAACACCTAAATAATGGTATCAAAAATTTGATAAGGTTATTTTTGCTAATAACTTTAAGATAAATAAATTTGGCAAGTGTGTTTATAGCAAGTTTGATAGGCAAAAAGAAGTTATAATTTGCTTATATATGGATGACATGTTAATATTTGGAATTGATTTAGAATAAGTTGAACTCATAAAATCCTTCTTGTCTAAAAGATTTGACATGAAGGATAAGGGTGAAGTTGATGTCATCCTTGGAATAAGAATTATAAGAAATTAAAGGAGTATTGTGCTTTCTCAATCATATTACATTGAGAAAATTTTAAAAAAATTTAATCATGAGAACTATATTTCTGTATTAACACCATTTGATCCAAATATGAATTTTATAAAGAATACTGGAGATCTAGTATCATAACTAAAATATGCAAAAGTAATAGGGTGCTTGACATATGCAATGACATGTATTTGATCTAATACAACTTATGCTATTGGTCAACTGAGTAGGTACATAAGTAATCCTAGTGACATGCATTGACATGGTGTTAAAAGAATTCTAAAATACTTACAAAAAATAAAGGATTATAGCTTGAGTTATCTAAGATTTTCTTTGATACTAGAAGGATTTTCTGATGCTAATTAGATTACCCATAAGGATGATTATGTATCAATAACTAGATGGATTTTTATGCTTGGTAGAGGTACCATTTCTTGGGGATCTAAGAAGTAAACATGTATAATTAAATCCACAATGGCTATTAAATTTTTAACTTTAGCTTCTATATGTAAAGAAGTTGAATGGTTAAGAGATCTATTATATGAAATTTTCTTATGATCTAAACCAATAGCTCCTATTTCTATCTATTATGATAGTGCTGCAACCTTGGCCAGAGCATATAATCAAGTGTATAATGGCAAGTCTCGGCATATTGGTCTTAGACATAATTATGTAAAAAACTTGATTATAAATGAAGTGATCACTGTTGACTTTGTAAGGTTAAGTCATAACATGGTTAACCTTTTAACAAAAAGGTTAAATTGTAATCTTATGAATATTATTTCAAAAAGGATAGGTCTCAAGCCTAAAAAATTAAGTCAATATCAATGGAACCTCAACTGAACGCATGATACAACATCATGTCTTGAGTTCAATGAGTTAAAGTACATCAATAGTGTGATTGAAGCATTATAATAAGATAACTGTTTCCATCCCAAGATGAATAGTGCTTGTTTTCCCATAGTTCACTTAAAGGAGATTGTGTTGACATAACACTTAATAAACTTGATAAAAATACCAAATAGTAAAGGTATTTGAGTTTGCTTATGTAGATATGGAATTTGGCTATTCCAAAGAACTACGGGCTTGGCTTAAAGTATCTATAAAAAGGATATGAACATAAGATCTTAAATATGTTGTTTCTTCTATAGTTGTTTACATCTTAAATCATATGTGTAAAAATTTATGTAGCTTATAAAAAAGAATAATTGGTTAAAATTTTATCTACCATTCTATTTAGATTTGTTGTGATGAACTTTTATAAAATAATAATTCAATTGTAAGATATCATTATTTTTGTATATGATATGTTTCACAATTATTGATAGTCTATTGATGCTATTTCAATATTTTAAAAATAGTGGGAGATTGTTATGAATTTTTAAAATATTAAATGCGTAACCTTTTAATTTCTAAAGGTTATATATTCATAAGGTTATAATTTCTCATATCTCTTCACAAGGTTATAACTCTTATGACTCCCTATATCTCTTCACAAGGATAAAATCTTTAAATTTCTTGAATAATTATGTCTCTTTATATACAGAGGTAAAATCTTTTATAAATAAACCATTCTTGGATAAGTGTTTTTAAAGAAAAAAAGTAAAAAAAAACTCTATCATACTCTTATAATCCTCTTTAAAGATCAAATACCATATTTTCCTATCTTTATTAAGTGTAAAGTACAAATAGACTAGGCTTCATTTTATCTTAAAGGGAATTTACGGGTCTCTTATTGCATATATTTGGGGCAAAATTAGCCTAAAGGATAGCGGTATTGTTATGCAACATAAAGTAAATCACTTTCTAAATTCTAATTATTTGTTCACCCCTAAAGACAACATCAATAAAAATTAGTATGGTATTTGAACTATTATAATAGGATAAATGAAAAATGAATGGAATATGTTAAAAAGTTAACATTATCTTCGATGTATTTGGAAAGAGTGAGATCATTTACCTAAAAACCCATGGAAGGATGCATTCTTTTATGGTTTTGTCATGGGATGGAATATTTATGCATTTAAATGGTAAAAAAATGTGAAATGATTTGGATGATGATGGATAAAATTGTATAAGTCCCTAAAATTTGAATTAATAACCATTAAAGTTTGATTTACCTTGTGCAAGTTCATATAATGCTTGTTTTTGTACTATAGAATCATGTAGGATTATTGTATTTGGAATCAATTGAAATTTTATTTAATTTTATTTTGTGTAGTCTATTAAAATAGTTTGCATGCATATTTGTGGCTTTTATCAACATACTTTTTGTTCAATCTTACTTTAGGTTTCTAAGGAATATAAATTAGTAAAGGATAGTTTTTATTTCACCAAGTATGTCATAAATTGGTTCCTCTTTAAAAATTACATCAAAAGATAAAGGTTTTAAGTACTTCGCACCATCTACATGCTTATCAACTTGTATGTTTAGAGATGCAAAAAATTGTCTTCTTACCTTATGATGCATATTATTGAAATTCATTTGTATGTGTTAGAGGTTAAATTTGAATATAGTTTTATTGGAATTGATTTATGTTCTTAAAGTTATTGCTTTTTTATTGCTTGAAATCTAATATAAAAGTCCAGTTTTGATAAAGAATGATTTCTTATGAGTGCATTTATTCAATTCTAATTGTCTGAGCTTATGGTATGAGTTTCGTGCTATACTAGGCAATCACATGCCAAAGGTTAACTAATTTATAAAATGGTGCTTATAAGGATAAAAATTTTCATCCTATGCTATACGAGATAATGTTTTCATTTTTGTTATAGTTATGAATCACCATAGTCATTTAATGTGCATTTGTTTAGGATTTTTTTTACCAATGGTAAGTATGGCCTAAGTTAGGGGTTTAAGGTGTATTTGGAATATTGTACGGTGTTTGAGGTACCAAGGTGAAATTATTTAGAGTTTAGAAATGTTATTAATCGTGAGTTGATACTAGATAAGGAAACATTACAAGCATGATAATATGTAAAGTATTGTATAAAGTAAATATCATACACATATTAGCTAGGAAGCATGGTTAGGTAGAAGATGAGTTTTTATGGCCAATCTATTATGCAAAAGAAATTTAAGGGTGTATTTCCATACATTACATTATAAATTTTAGTAAATATGTATGTTGTGACATTGGGTGATGTAAAACATGTAGAGGTGCATACCATATTTGATGCAATTATTTGCATTAAAGGGTATATATAGTCCTGTCATTAGAAAGAAATGTAATTAAATATGAAGAAGGAAGGTGTTAAGAAATCATGTATAAATACAATGCATTGCTTTGCAAGAAATAAGAGGATGAGGATTGTAAACATAAGTTTATTAATTTTGAAGGTTTAGCAATGGAAGATAAAGAAGATTGCATATGATTATAGGTTGACGAAAATACATTAAGTTCCATATTGTCAGTGGTAAAGGTGTACAATGTGGATTAGATAAGGAAAGTTATTAATGATAAGTCCATGTTAAAAATTTAATGTTACATTTTGTATTGGAGCATATGAACATGACTTTGTTTAAGCTTTGGGCTATTTATTAGATGGAGATAGTGTAATTTTAATATGTAAGAGGCTAGGCTGGATAAATAGAAAATTATATATGGAAATAATGTACAATGATTGTAGAAATTGTTGAAAGGACATTAATTTGTGAAGTTTTCTTAGCATACATAGTGGTTGTTTGAGTCTAAATCCTTATATGATGACACTTTCTTATGATAAGCAAGGATGATTTTTGTCAACAGTGTTTGATGGGAGTGTTTAACATTGTAGAAGGACAAATCGAAAGGAAGGAGATAAGAGATGTTAAAAGGATTAGGTTATAGATGGAGTAAGCCTAGGATTTGAGCTACTTTAATTATATGCATTAAAGGGTAAACATAATTTAAACTTTTGTGGATTTATGTGGCACGTATAATACGAAGAATACAACAATGTATGGGAAGCCTATTTGAAATTCATCTTCATTTAAATGTTGTTTCAGGCCTAATGAAGGCAGATGTAGCTTGTTTGATGGAATGATGTAGAAATGAGGCTTATTTGATGTTTACATTGTAATACAATTGAAGAAAAATTAAGAATATATTGTTGGAATAATGTATAGTAATTTTAGTTAATAACAATTATTAAAGATGAATTTCTAATTAACATAGTGATAATTATGGTTTAATGGGGGAGAAATAGTCATCCAATGAATATTGCTTGGTATTAACCTAAAACCTATGGAAATGATGATGCAAGGTAATTGTTTATAACTTATAAGTCCTTAAAAATGTTGACATTGAAATGCCTCCTTGATAATAACCATGTGGACCTAAAAATATTTATTTGTGGCAAAAAACTAGTAATCCTTTGAAATTAGTTTAAGAAAATAGTTGATTAGGCTAACTATTATTGATAAAATTAGTCACTTTTTTCATAAGAGAAATATATGGTACATTATAAGTTTTTATTTGATATATGGCTTCCATTCAAAATATAGGTATATGTCAATCCCTAAGTATTCTCCATTAACTTGTAGTGTTACCTAGGTGAAAACTTCTCACTTTTAGTAAATATTCTTTTCCAACCTATGCATATAGAATAAGATCTTGCATAATCTAATTCGCTATAAGTTAAAAATAAGAGCCATGATCAATGAAAAAATTTTGAACAATTAATTTTGCTTTGTTTTTTTTATTTAATATGAATTACAAAAATGAATTGCAATGACACTATGAAAGTGAGATAAAATATGAACATTTGTGTATATATTACCACACATATTATTGATTTATTTACATTTGGTCTCTTTATTAAGTTTACTTATGTCAATTCCATTCCTTATAGATGTCTTCTTTCAATTTTGTCTATCATAGATGATAATTTGATTATTTTAGTCCTTTTATGATTATTTTCATTAATAGGTTAAAAGGAAAGGCCTAAA
The DNA here is from genome assembly GCA_020226215.1 of Sindora glabra. Classification (NCBI taxonomy): domain Eukaryota; kingdom Viridiplantae; phylum Streptophyta; class Magnoliopsida; order Fabales; family Fabaceae; genus Sindora; species Sindora glabra. The sequence continues at coordinate 12,875,098 of CM035225.1, read as the reverse complement.
ATAATAGATAAATAATATATGTGGAATGAAATTAATGTTATAAATTCATGGGAGTCAAATTCATACAACTTGTACTTTGTAAGGGATCTAAAGTAAAATGAACAATCAAAATTAAATTAATCTATAATAGCTTAAATATTAATTGTTAATGCACACTCAAATATGTATTTTTATGTGTCATGACCCATCAAGCTTAGTCTAACCTAACCTTGGTATCATTATATAGTTATTAATTAAAAGAACAAATTTATAAACTTTATTAAAATATATTTTTATATAATAGTTATACTATACATATCCATAATTTCTTACAAGGCCCAAAATGTATCGATATGCATGTTATCATCAACTATGGTTGCTCTTATGATTATGCATTAGATATTTTCATTTTGAGTATATAAGTGGGAGAGGAAAAGCTTTAGCAGATTTTTTTGTAAAAAAAGAAACAACTGTGACAATAAGTCCTAAACTTAGTAAGTAAATAATTTATTTAATAATAAGTAAATAAATTAAAAGTAATTAAATTGTCAATCCACTCATCAAAACATAAGTAAGTAACTTCTCAATAAAAAATTCATCATTTGTAAATTTAACTATGTTTCATAGAAATATCAAGGATAAATGCAAATAGAAAAGAATTAAATCACTTTGTAACTTTTGTTTTCCTTATCTATTCATAAGCTTAACCTTGTTCATTCAGGTGTCTTGTCCATTCACAAACTAATTTTTAGATCTCATGTTATTTCATTTCATCACATCACTATCCAGAAGTTCACATTTTCTATAATTATATTCCAAGCTCTCATTTTCATTATTCACATATCAATAAATCAAATTGCCATTAAATCATGATCATATGCATAAACATATACTTTATAACTTCAATAATATCATAAATAAATATTTTATAATGAAATTTATGAGGGCTTAATCTAGTTTGTTAGGTAAATATAAGTGTCAAAGACAAAAAATCATATTCAATTACCATACTTGATTTTATCCATCCATAATCAAACTTAGAGGCTAATATTCGAGTATAGTATGCGAATTCAAGCCTCTAAGAACTAGTCCCTAAGTTATATTTGGATACTATATCCCATTATAGGCATTTGGAAGCAAAATATTATGCTTATAATCAAGTATGATACTTAAATATAGACATTTTGAGAGCACACTTTAGAGTTATAATTGAGTACCTTACTCGAATATGGTTTTGGATTTTCCAGAATATCCCTAATTTCTTAATAAATATGATTAATTTTTATCCATCCAACAACATACTACATCCAATCCCAACTTTCAATCATCATATAAGCATTTTCACACTTAGCCAATAATAATCAATTAACCAATATGAGTTATAACATAATTTTATCATTAAAATTCAACTTTTATCATTCTAAATTAAATTAATCAAATAATGCTAAAATAATTAGATTAAGTAGATTATCTACTTCTTTGGTAATGAAGGAAATGAGGAGAAATAAGACATTTGATTTGTTTACTCCTATCAATAGTCAAACAAACACACTTACACTAAATCCCTAATTTTCATTCTTAAAATTATAACTCATCAAAATCTTGATTTTAAGAAGAAATTACTTACTTAAGAATGAATGGAAAGTGATTACTTTAAATTTGTTAATTCAAACTTGATAAAACATGATGAAATTAGCCTAGATGAAACTAAAGGAAAAATTTAAATTAAAGGGAGGAGGAGTCAGTTAAGACTTCTAGAGGATATGAAGAACATTTAGAAAGAAAAAGGATTTTAAGGTCTTAAAGGCAATGTTATAATTTTGATAGTTCTTAAAGATATAATAGAAAATTAATTTCTTATATCTTTTCATTATACCTCCACTTAGGTCTAACTATACCCTAGCTTTTATTTAATTTTATTATTTCTATTTATATCATAAAAAGCCTATTTTCTTTGATAAGTTCTCACTCTGAGAGCATTCACAACAAGCAAATAGTTAATAATGACAGTAGTAGTAGTAGCAGTAGTATTAGTAGCAGTAGTAACAGTAGTAGCAGTAGTAGCAGTAGTAATAGTAAAATATATCTTAATTTTTTAAAGGGTTTAACATTTTGTATTTATAACACATCAATAAAATTTTAGTTTATAATTAGCTATTAAAAATTATATATATATATATACATATATATATATATATATATTTGTCCATTTTGCAAGTCACATTTTTAAATGTGCATGACAACAATATCCTAAATTAAATTGTGAAAAAACATATTCAATTTGAAAGAATAAAAAATTTCAATTAATTATTATCATTACTTAAGTTATTACTTTAAGATAAAAATAAAAGTGTTGCAACATCTTTTGAGCTTTTTTTTATTATTTAGACAATTTTTGATCCAAAGTTGAATTATTTGAAATGAAAATCTATTTAAATCATATTTTCAAACTATCATACCTTACATTAAAAAAATAACTCATAACAAAAGTCAATTCCTAAAAAATAAGATAATAATCTAAAATAATTATATATATTTTTTCCATTTTATATGTGTACATTTACAATTTTTGAAACAACTAACTTTAAAATAAAAAACTTTATTAAAAGACAATATATACATAAAAATGCATATATAATTTATTAAAAAGTAATTTACATTTAATTTTCTTTTTGCTTATTATTATATCTTAAAAGTAATATTTAAATTTTATTTATTTCAACACCCTGGAGTATATATTTTGAATGAAGAGGATAAAAGAATTATATTTATTTGATTAATATTTGGTTTCAAATTTCTTTTCCTTTCAAAGTTTTAAGGTAGTAAAATGATATTGATAATAATATTTAAATTATATTTATTTGATCATAATGTTGATTCATAATTAATTTAAATAATTTTTGCAAAGATTTTCTCATCAAGTTGAAAATCATTAAAATAATTATGAATGTAAATAATTATGAGAATAAATGTTTGTAGTTGGTTAATCATTTTTGAAAGTTGTGGAAGCTTGAAACATTTATTTTTTTGAGGTTTTCAAAGGTATCATGCTATATAAAAATATTAGGAGAAGATGAAAAATATGTAAATTGAGATTTTAAATATAGGAACTTTATGAAAATGAGTATTTAAAATAGATAAACAGTTAAGATTGAATCTAACTAAAAGTGAAAGGGTAAAATTTAGTAAAAGGTGAGCCTAAGGTGTATGAGAAGTGCGAAACTCCTTTATTTTTTCCTATCTTTTACTTATCGGTTCTCTCTTTTTCCTTTTCATTTTTTTTCTCTTTTCTACCTTTCCTTTCTTTTAGGCATGTTAAATGGGTCATTATGTGTAGATATAGGCCGATCTGTGATGGGCCTAGTTTTTGATAAGTTAGTCTATATTACCTCTATCCAAAATGGATTCGATTTTAAAAAGTCTAAACTTGCCAAAATTTGTGACAACTACAAATTAGTTTGCATATTTTAACTAAAAGTCAGTAGACTTGGCAGATATAGGCTATATCCATATTAAAAAATAGGTATAATTTTTAGAGTTTAAATCTACCAAAGCTTGTGATAAATCGTGGATTAGTCATGACCCGTTTAACACTTCTATATTCTTTATTTTGGTCATAGATTTTTAAGCACTGTGTGCCATTATTGGAATGTTACTAGGTCGCTGTCTATCCTCCCTCCTTTGTTATAAATTAGTGGTAGCTCATAGGGTGGTGAAACATGTAGGATCATCTAAGTTCTTCTCATCACCACCTTTATCCACTATAGGTTATTCTCTGACGAGCATTCTTTTTTTCCATCAAGCAACATTACATTAGCATGGCCATAAAAGTTGCAGATCAAGTTAGGAGGAGGGATTGTAAAAGATATCAAATCCTTGCATTTTCTTGGTTGAGTGAGGTGATTTTTGATGTTGGCAAGCCACTGGCGGCCTTTTCCCAAGATGGAGTTAAGCCACCTCGAATACTAAAACCCTTATATTTTGCTAGATTGAATAAGTTCAAAAAAACCTATTTACGATATTTTGGAATGTTTGATGATGGCCTTGCAAAACTAGGATTTTCATGCTACAGGATGATTGAAAGATTGATTGAATGATACAATTAAAGTCTTTCATTGTCATCAACCTTAATATTTTTGGATGATTTAGAGTTAAATTAAAGAAAATGCATTTTTATACATATTTTTAGGATCTTGATAATAATTTAAAAATATAAGAATGCTATATTATAAACTATTAGAATAACATATTTAGAACATACCTTGAACATCGAGTTTTAATATTTACACTTGAATGGCCTTGATCTAAGTAAAAGTTCCTAAAATACTTTAATTTGGAAAATCCCTCATTTATAAAAATCTCTTATTTTTCAACAATAAATTTAAAAATAAAAAAGGTGATGATTTAGAATGATTAAGTGGTATAAAAGAGTTTTTTTTAGAGATTCAAGTTCTAATATTTTTCTCTATATGGTTTTAATTTGAAAATTCCTAAATAATGGCATATTTGAATTAAAAGTTAATATTATGAAATTTAAGGATAACATAATATAGAGTGCTATTATATCATGATTTGAATTTGAAATTTGTGAGATTTAGGAAGGAAGTGAGTAATATCCATGTATTTATAACTTATCTTTGTATAAATTTATAAGTAGACAGATAATGGGAGGATAAACATAGACACTTAAAAACTTTTTGGAAAGCATGGGTAATACTAGGTGAGTACATATCTTATCATAAAATTCATATATTACTTATAATTATTAAATAGTATATTTTGTAATTTCTATATTAATTGCATTGATTATGAATACATTTATATATGAGATTTGAATCTATGTACAATTAGAGAGCTTTAATCTTAATAAGTATGATGGTCTACTTGACTAACATATGGTTAAAATAATTGGCCTATTAATATATAAATATATACTTATATGGTTATTCCATAAGGCATTGTTATTTCCATTTTGAAGTCTTGAGATGAAGGTAAGATACCATTGTTACTTAGTATTACTTAGTAGTATTGTCATAAATCATTGATTGATTATAATTAAGTTTACATTATTACATGTATGTTGGAAAATATAGTTTGAACTATATTAGGATGTGAATGAATGTTGTAGCCATACAAGAAAGTATGGTAGTGTTGTTATATATATTGTTATGTGCTTTGACATTGCTCTATGATAATGAACTAGCTATTTCATGTTGAAATTGCATTGTAATTATGATATGTAGAGCTTGAGCTTTAGTATACAAATTATGCTGTGAATTATGTTTTAAGTGATATTGAAATTGTGAAATGTGATAAGGCAATGATATGAATATTGGATAGAAAATTTCTAATAATAAAGTAGGTAAGGTATAAAGCATTGGAAGGATAAAAATAAAAAATTTGTGAAGGGTATAAGATTAATCTATAAGTCATAAGGTAGATGTAAGTATATTGTCTTAAATAATTTTATTTGATGTGATTGCAATGACTTAATTGTGATTAGGCTTGGCTACTTAAAAATTTGATTATTACTTGGAATGGGATGCATATGATACCATAACAATATTGTGTAAAATCAAACAATTGATACTATTATAATTTATGATGTGAAATAGAAAATTCGAGCTATGTATAGGTAAATACGTTAATCCAAGAACTGGTATCACATTTTACATAATATAGGAATTTGGTTTGTAATTATTTTTTTATTTTGATACATAATTAGCAGTTGATTATATATGTAATTGATTTTAAATATAATTGTGATAGATATATGTTCACTAAATTCATATAACTTATTCTTTTTAATTTCAATGTTTTTAAGTTGAAATGTGCACAATTGAACTTCATTGTATTTATAGAGAATAAAAATGACCTTGTTACAAGATTTTTTATAGTTATATCAGGAATTAGGAGATTGTATTATTTATGTAAATAAATATTATGAATTATATGTCTTGTGTGTATTCTATGTTGTTGTTATATGTATGAAAAATTATAAATTTTATATTTTTGGATATGTAACCCGTGGAAAGTATTTAAAAATACAGGAGACCTTATCCTTTTTTTTTTATGAAATCTATTATGAATATTAAGTCATCATAAAAGTAGAAGATCTCCATCACGTAGAGATAATGTAAACAATATTGAGGTTGATAGAAATTAGGTAGTGGATCCATGCTAATCACAAACAAGCTTAGGTCGTGACATTTATAAAATCTATTTTAGTCTTTCACAAATGCAAGTTACATCATTTAACCCCTCATAAATTTTTATTATCGATTTTATCCTCGATAGAATAATTATCCTTTATTTTTTTTATAATAATAAGAGTAGTTAAACTACTAAATATAATTATTTCTTATTGTAGTTTTGTTATCCATTAAATTATCAACCTATTAATAGACTTACTAATAGAAGGAGTGAAGTAACTAGTTTAATATTTGTTATAGAAAAAATTGATACAAAACATATATAAAGGATGAAATTAATGAAAGCAAAATTAGTAAAGGACCAAAATAAGGTTTTGATGTAAAATTTTATTTCTTAAATTTGTATTCTTAACTATTTTTTAGTAAAATTAATTGAATGTATTATTAATATTTAATAAAGGAGAATAAGATTTGTGTTCTTGACAATTTTTAATGTTAATTTTGGATTTCATTTTGCCAAATAGGGTTTAATTGCACTTCACCTTTCTTTTAGGTGTGGCAGGAGGAAGATGCATTAATCTAATGTTGTAATTAAAATTCAAGGAATGCATAAGTATCAATACATTCCACTTTTTATTAACATAAAAGGAAAATCCTTTATGAAATCTAGTATAGTCAGCAATGGCAATTACATATTTTATGCATAAAAGATTTTTTTAGTATTTTTATTATAATGTATTCATGGAATTAATTGAGCAATTACTAGTATTAAGTTACAAATAATGAAATTTTAATGATTGCAATTTTAAAAACTTTTTAAGTACAATAGTGAACTTTTTATACACATGTTAACATCTTTTGTGAAGGTAATATTATAGTTATACCTCTACTCAAATCTTAAATTTTATAAGTACTCTTATTTAAGTAAAATATAACTAATCATAATCTTATAATTTCTGTATATGGTATATAGGAAAAAATTTTATATTGTAAAATTACAATTTTTCATCTATTAAATAAATTTCAAAAAGTTATTAATATTGTTAATTTAATTTCATATGACTCTTAGCAACAATAGCATTTTTTGCAATACACCTAGATAGGGATAACTTTTGTCATTGTTTACACCCGATTTTCTTACCATTTCTTACCATTTGGTAGAGCATGCAATACCTTTAAATCCTTTATTCATGCTATTACATCTCCTTTTCCTCATGTGCACCTATGTTCTTACACCTTATGCATAATTAGAAGAAAATAGTACACATGTTGATTTTATCTACTGGTATTTTATCATGAGATATCCAAACTTAGTTTAACCAAACATGGAAATTTATGACTATGTCTTATCTTATCGAAACTAATCCTAAATACCACATAACCCTTCATATGAAACTCATTCTTATTTGTTTTAGCTTATATTTTTACATGATTTTTATTAAATGTATGATTCCTTGGTAATTGAAAGAGTTAGATGACGGTGGAGAGAGTTAGGATTATGATTCACCACTAATGACCATTAACATTGATGTACCATTTCTCTAACCAATAAAATTAGAAGGTCACAGATTTCTTTGACTATAAATCACCAATAAGTGCAATATTTGACCAATATTGTCCATTACATTATATGAAACTAAGTTGTTAATGCCTATGGTTGTTTGAAGGAAAATTTTAACCACTTGAACCATAGTGACTAACAAGCTGTCACTTTAATCATTATTTGAAATTCAATATATAGTTTTTATAACATATAATTGATAAGTTCTTTAACAAAAAAAGTAAATCCTTTAAATGATTATTAGTAAATATGAATAAAAGATAACAAAATAACATACACATAGACCTTGTCACATTTATGAAGACCATTTATATTTGCTACTAAATTGTAAGGAAACTTACATGAGTCTCCATATACAAATAAAACCATAACCTAATCATAAAATATTAATCCAAAAGCCTAAATCTTGGAAGACGATGACATTTATTTCATGCTTGTCAGTAATAACCACTTTAAATAAGCATGTACCATTGATCCTCGACCCTTATTGGTGATCGACTATGTATTGCTTGCAAACCTTTGTACTAGTACTTTCCATGCCCAACTATCACTTAGAGTATGCTGTGTCCATTAAATTTTAGTCCATTTCATTGCCATACTTAAGAAATTGACTAAAATATATTACATGACAAAGAAAACTTATGTAGTCTATAGATTAATTTACTACATAATCCAATAATAAGAATTTTGTTCCATATTAACCACCTTGTAAGCGAAAAATAATAAATAATTATAACAGTAGCATATAAATCAATGTTTTTTAACATTGTTCATACTTATAGTGAATGCACTTTCATCAAAAGGATGTAATGAATGCATTGTGCTCATATCGCTCATATCCCTTTCTTCATTTGGAATCCATGTAATTTGTCTAGTAACACCATTTAGAGTGATCTATGAAGGAAAATACATATCCTTTAATTATAGCAACGAATAAATTAGTTTAAATTTCCTAGTAGCAAAGCCACTAACATTTTCGTAATGCTTTTAAGATTTATGTATTTTAGTTATAATTAAGTTTTGCTACATATATAAACTTTTTGCATGAATAGATATTGTAAATTTCTTGTAATTAAGATATATTTTTAATTTCTTTATTATGCATTGTACTTGATGTGTATAATAAGATGTTGGAGAATATTTTCACTTAAGCTTAATTTGTAAATCCATTATTCTTCAAATAGGTATTGCACATAGTACTATATAAAAATCATTAATTTTTGAAAAAATTAATAGATTTTATAGAATAAATTTGTTAAGTTCGTAATATAACTTTATAAGAATATAAACATTTTATCCAAAGTACTTGTATTATCATATAAATTTGGTTATGAGATTTTAAACTTATCAATCTTTATTAACGAAAGAAAATAGAATATTTTATTTATTTCTATGACCAAATTGAATTTATTACATCATTATTTCGTAAAAATAGTGAAATAAATAATAACTTTATCTTTTAATAACATCCTCTAGATGAATGCCGCATCACTGCAGCTATTGTGTCAATGAGGAACCATGTTTTTCATCATTAAGTAGGCTTCCAAAAAAATGATAGAAGTTTTGATAAATGGATATTGCTCACTTACACAAATATATGTAATATTCATTATTGGTGGGGCAAAAAAATACCCTATCTATTGCAATAATTTCATTAATTGTTCATTTTTCAATATGTGTATTAATTAGTTCATGAAAGTTGCTGCCAAAAAGGGTCAAATTATTAAATGTACTAACCTTTAGCATATCATCTTGTAAAAATAAAATAATAATTACATACATAACAAAGGGAATTTTCCATATAAGGTAATTACTTATATATTTTAAACTCCATAATTGCACAACATCTTTAATCAGCAAGGTATCTATGAAATCATCAACATAACGTACATTTAGGTTAACATGGGATTTTCTTTAAGAAATAGGTTAGGTTAGCCGTTGTAAGTGTATTAACTCATTGTGTGTCTGAAAGGTCTTTCATCTTTTGCATATGATTTTAGTGTACCTTTCCTATTGACATATAGTACATTACTTTTTCTTTTTTGTGTTAGAAATATTACTCCATTTGTTTCTATTTATCTATTGCTATTAACTAATTTCACATATATTAAGAAAGTAGTTTAGTTTGTTTATTATTAGTGAACTTTACAAAATTACCTTTTATACATAAAATTTAAGATAGTTGAAAATAAAAAGAGAAATGTAAAGGAATAAATTTAATAATATAGAATAATAAAGTATTTATTAATGAAAAAGAAGGATAATTTTAGAAAAAGAACATTTATGCTTTATTGAAATTTTAAAATAACAGATAAAAAAGAATAAATTTTTTTTTAAAATGCAATAGATAAAAAGAAATAGAGGAAGTAATTATTAAAAGCTTTCTTTTCATCCATATTAGAGTAAGATCAAAGACTTTTTGATCATCACACACTTCATCTACTATATTGCCTTTTTTCTTTTTCAACTCAAACTTTATTAATAAAGACCATAACTTCACTCTTGCAAGCATGAAAAGTGTCTTCATTCATGGAAGTTACATTACACAATAATCTACTCATCTATATAAGAGATTTAAACCATACAATAATTAACTTTCGTTTATTATTGTTATTGGCAATGCCATTATACAAAGTAAATTTTATATTTTTCCTTCACTTATTAACGATTAAACACTAAGGCAAGTAACCTATGTTTTCTTATATAAGAAAAAATATAATATGTTGGCATAGGATGCCAAAGGATTACAACTTCACATATTCATATAATATCTTCACATCATACTTTAATTAATGCGAAGTTCCCATATAATATCATGCTTCAAGTATTACTTGACTTTGTATGTCCTTATGGTCATCCTTTGTACTGTGTTAGTTAACACACCTACACCTAATAATTCTAACTCCTTCAAAACATCTTGCAATTGTATATATTACCATTAATGCATTCAATCAACTTCAAAATTATGATTAGAATAAACTTTTCATGTATGGATGCAAAAGTTACAACCATCTCATGGCACTACATGCAACTTAAACCCTAATAGAAGTGATATAAAAGTTTAACAACTTGTGGTTATATTTCATATACTTTTTCACATTCATGGACTTATGTAATATTGTTGTTCTCAATCTAATAAACATTTTCCCTTAAGGCTATATCAATATTAACATTGTTCCCTAATGATATAATTTCTGCACCAAAACATTACCCTGGAGCTTAAGTTTCTTAATCATGGTGTTCCATTTACACTTGAAGCCTATAAAATTAGTATTAGTAAATATATAATTCTTTGAGGCTTTCATGAATCAGGGATGCTAATGTTATTGGTTGCATTCTTTTTTAATGTCATACACACAAATAATGGCATACTCTAAGAATAACATTTTTATTACAATGTGTATCACCTCACTATCTTTGATGACTAACATTAGTTGCTTCATATTTTTTACCTCTAATACTGTTGTAAAGACCTATTTTTATGTTTTGTCCATCTCATTTCCCATGATGATAGAGGCAATGATAATGATGTTTTGATGATGGTTTAACTTAAAGAAAATTACAAAAGGCTTTTTGTATTTATTTATTTTATATGTTATGATAAATATAACAATGTCATTAAAGCATTGGAAATTTACTTTGCTTTATCCATTTACCTAAAATAAGTGTTCAAGTCAGCTTTCTGATTAATAGTATACTACATACACTATTAGACATACATCTTAAATTGTATAGTGCAACTATAGCATCCTCATCTATTATTCATAAGAATATCTTATAATTAAATGATTATATATGCCTTTTTTTTTATGAAACCAACTTCGTCAAATCTACTAGATTAATAAGTAATCAACCTATATGTGGTAATGCCGAAGAAATCATATTGATACGTGCCCCCCAACTATGTTTTATTCGCTTCTGTGATAAACCAATAACATTTACGTAGTAACGTATATTTCAATTCAAGCAACTCATTGTTATGGTTATTTTTAAATCGATATACTTGTCATTTGCCTATTGTATGTGTAAATGAAACTTTCATTTTAACTTTACATTGAAATTGTGTTAAAGGTCTATGCTTTTTTTATCTGTCTAGTTTATTAGTATGTTTCAACTTCTTACTACCTCTGATGCAATATACTGTTCTTTATATTATAAGTTTTCTATGTTTGTTCTTAATAAGAGCATCCAATCTAACATTGAAGCTAAGCACATACCTATAAGTTATATAAAATTACTTTAACTTAATTAAAGATCCAAATTCCAATGGTATTATCTTAGCACGTGTCATTCCTAATATTTTTTTTAAGTCCATCACTCATGTTATGAATCCACCTCTATCCTACATTTAACTATTCATACTACTATTGGCCTTGACAATAAGAGAGTTCACCTTTTGGTCTTGTATCATTTGTCAACATATTTGAAGTTTTATATTTCATATGTTAACAAGTTTAGCATAAAACATGGAATAATGTATATGTTGAGGTGCCATGTTACATGAGTTTTTATTACTTACAATAACATTTATATCATCTTATGACATAAATAACCTAATAACTTATTTTTTTTCTATATAGTCTTACCAATTAAATTTATTGTTAAACTTTACTCTTGTTGCTAAATCACTTACAGTATGATAGTATGATCAAATTCATTTTGCACATAACATTTTCACCTCTTACAAACATTCACCACTCTACCAAATTTATTCCAACTTATTTTGAGGTTATCTTTGGGTGTAAGACTTAATAAATCTATATAAGTTGATATCATTAACAAGTTATATTAAATTAAAATTTGTTAATATGTAAAATTAAATGCTTTGGCATATGATTCTATGGAATATAAAGTTTTTGAACAAGTTTTGGATAATATGACTAACCACATGAAATGAATTTTATACTTTAATAATACATAAAACTCATTTCTAATATTATGTTACACCAAATTAAATGAGAATAAATTATCTATGGACAAATACTTACACTACTTGTAAGTATCAACCCTAGATACTATAGAACCAGAATATAACTTTATGAAGTGAAAAAAGAAAATAAATCCTAAAATATGGCACACATCATCTAATATTATAATGTTAATTATGTTTTACTGTAGGCCTAAATAAAAGGAGGCAACAAAAATCCTAACCCTTATAAGAGAAGCTAAGGTTTTCACAATAGTTATTTTTTCAATCTCTTTTTTTGTTGGTTAAGCATACTAATAAAAGAAATTTAGATTCCAAGAGTTCAACCAACACAAATAACATGGATTTTAAGTTGTAATGTAAAACTCAAACCATAAATGAACTTAAGTTAAGTTGTTCATCTTAAAATTATCAATTGAGACTTTCATTCAACATGTCATTTCATCCAACATAATATAGACAATCAATTTTTTTTAGTTTTTAAAAATCACACCAAAAACCAATAATGATAGGAAAAAATGTAAATGATTTGGACATGTATTAAAATTGGATTTGTGAAAGTGTTGGGTATGTTAATAAATGATGCTTCACATTTATGTAAAAATTGAACTACTAACAATGGTGGCCAAAGTTGCATTAAAAGGATCATTAATTAATAGAGTGATGGAAAATATTAAAATATACAACATGAGAGAGAGGGGGATTAAAAAGAGCATAGATGATAATATGTAGTACCTTTAAGTGATAGTTAACAACTTTTATTATTTTAAACACCTTGAAAATTTTATTTTAACTAATGAAAACAATTAAATTATCTTTATTTGGTTAATATTTTGTTTTAAAATGTATCTAAATAATTATTATGGTGATTCTTTCATAAAAATGAAAATATTTAATAATAATGAGTATGAAGATTTATAAAACTATATATTTATGATTGAACGAAATAATCTTCTTAAAGTTTATAGAATTCTTTCAAATAGTTATTTTATTATTATTTTTTAATTATTAAACCTATTGAATTGTTATAGAAAAATATTGGGAGAGAAAGAGAATGCTTAAAGGATTAGATTATATGAGTCTAATAGGAAAACAAAAGGCTAAGATCTATTTCTTAATGGAACTAAGTTATGTGAGAAGTATCAAATCTTTTTGAGAGAGTCTTTTATTTTTCCAGTTCTCCTTTCTCTTTCCAGTTAGTCATTTTCCATCTTTCTTTATTTTTTTTATCTTGCACTAGCATCCTTTTCTCTCTATGTTGCTATTGCTTTTAGTAAATATGTTGTCAATGTGGGTCACCATTAACATGCTTTTGCCTTTAGTTTCTTTTCTCCTTATTGCCACAAGCTATAGTTAAATGAAAGAGTTCATGAATGAATGGATCTAGCTGAGGAAAAAGCCTACTATAATTACAACAAATTAAAACTTGTACCACAGTTAAAATTGTGGCACAAGATCAAAATTTTGGTAGCTATGTTATTTAGTCATGAAAATATTTGTAGAATGGTCTTGTGGCACAAACAAGCTTGAAATTACCACAGAAAAAAGATCCTTTGGCATAAATAATTTTTTTTTTTGCCACAAGTTCATTTATAACTAATAGCTTCTTCTAACCACGAGTATAAACGTAACAAAAAAAACATATCTGTGGCTAATAATACATATTGTCACGATTAAACCGTAACAAAAAATTAAATAAAATAATTATAAAAATTAATGTAATCAGTTAAAATAATTTTTATATATCTAAATTAAATCAATTATCTAGCCAATTCAATCAGGTATTTTCCTATCATTTTATTTGTACATTTACTGAAATTTATTAATACTTTTGACTCATATCTAGTTAGAATAAATCATTAAAACTCTAGATGTCTAGAAATTACAAATTGCATTTATCAGAAATTGAATTTGAATCTTTAAGCTAAGAAATATCATGTCTTATATTGTGCTAGTTTGCTTCTTTAATATCATAATATAATAAATTTTATATAAAGTTTTAATTGATCGATTGACTTCAAAAATAAAATTATACTTATGTGATACTAATTATATAATAAAATATTACATAAATATATATAATAAAAATATACTAATACTAAAATATTTTATTATTTTATTTTAAAAATTAATTGTTTATAAACTAAATTTTCATTTATTTTATTACTAATTTTACTTATATCAAATTTATCCTTCACAAATATCTTCTATCAAATTTATCTTTCATAAATAATAAATTAGTCAATTTTATCTTTTTATGAATATTTTTCATTAATAATTATTAATTAAGTTATTACAAAATAAAAGTAAAATTTTTAAATCTTTCAAGCAATTTTTTGTTATTTTCTAAAATTCATTCAATAAAAGTTGAATTATAAGAAATAAATATCCTTACAAATCATAACTTTGAACTATTATGTACATTTAAATTTTAATTATAAAATAAAATTCAAATTATTATAAATTATTAAAATTTAATTTTTATTAATAATAAATATTTTTATCATTCACAAATATAAGTTAAATTATTTGAACTTTTATAGATTTTTATATTAATTTCTTCTATTATATATTATTTATATTTAATTTTTATTTTTCTATTTATCAAGTTATTAATCTATCAATAAAAATATAAATGAATAGATTAAATTAATTAAATAATTATTTAGAAGGAAATAGATTATTACAAAATACATGTGAGAAATAAAATTAATACAATTGAAATTAATAAAGAATGAAAATAAAAATTTAGAATATGTTATATATATCACTCCCTTAAATATAATTTTTTAAAAAATTTTTAATATGATAATTTTATTATTATTAAATGATACATGATTTTACATAACTATTATTTTTAATTTTTTAATGAAATTTTTGTTCATATTATAGTGATGAATGTAAAATTTATTATTATAGATTTCTATAATAAAACTTGTTATAACTTATTTCATAAATTATACTATTTATATATAATATAATAATTTTAGTATTTTCATAATATATATACATTTTCTTTGTTAACATATTTTTTAAAAATAATGTGATGCGATAAAAAATAATTTTTTATAATATTTCATACCTTGAATAATTTTTTTGTTTAATTGGTATTTTAAAAATTAGATTGAATAACAAATTGAAAAAATTGTTATATATGTATGTATTATATATATGTATATGTAAATCCTATTATTTTTAATTTTAGTATGTATAGAATTTAAATTCATTGAATAATTATATAATACAATCTTTAGCATATTATAATATTTATTTTATTAATGTATATTAGTTTTATTATATAAATTTAATTAATGAAAAGTTAAATAATTATTTATTATTTATGAAAAATAGTTACATTCTAATAAATATTAAATTTTATACATATTTAAATAAAAATGCTAAGGAGCTTAACAATTAAATTCTTTCTTACATATCTTAAGGTTTAAGATTCAACTCCTATTTTAATTATTTTAAGAAAAATAATAAAAATATATAACTATAAAATTTATGGGTAGTTTTTTTTTTTACATATATTTTATAAATTAACTAACTAAAAATGTTAAGTTCTATAGCTTTTTTATTTTAATTGATGGGGCTAATTAAGTGATCAATTGATGAATTAGTTATTTGTTAAACATCCATAATATATAAATATTTATATTTTTATTATTTATCATATTGTAACATATTGTACTTATTATAAATAATATTTTTTATATGTATAGTTATAAAAAATGATATATTTGACTATAATTTTATTCATAGAATTAATTCATAGCCTAAGTAATACTTGTTATAGATAATTTTTTTAACTTATATGATAGAATAAATAATACATTGTCACAAGAAATACATACTTGTAACTTAATTTATAACACAAGTGATACTTTGTCATAGAGAATATATTTTTAGAACTTAATTTGTGGCACAAGTGATACTTTAGTACGAATAAAATTTTTACGTAGTACAAATAATACTTTATCATAAAGAATGTGTTCTTGTAGCTTAGTTTTGTGGCACAAGTGATATTGTGCCATGGATACAATTTTTTTGTAACGTAAGTGATATTTTGCCACAGAAATTACATTCTTGTGACTTTGTTCATGGCACAAGTAATATTTTGTCA
This sequence comes from Sindora glabra, assembly GCA_020226215.1. NCBI lineage: Eukaryota > Viridiplantae > Streptophyta > Magnoliopsida > Fabales > Fabaceae > Sindora > Sindora glabra. The sequence goes on along the minus strand of CM035225.1, from coordinate 12,858,353 downwards.
TAGGTAAAATTTTTTCATGGTATAAATTTTTTAATTTTTTATATATTTATTTGAATTTTTTTATTCCTGTGACAAATGGTAAAATTGCCATATTTTTTAATTTTCATAGCATAATTCATAGCATAAATGTTAACTTGTTATAGTGTACTATTCACCCCAGTTGTCTTTGGTTAGCTGTCGTTGCTAATGGCATAAGAAAGTTATGACAACTATAATTAAAGTCACATTGCTTGCTCGTAACAAGAAAAATTAGGAGCCTCTTTCTTATTAGCGACCAAGCCTCATTCTAACACTAATGAGCTTTCAACAACCTTTTCAGGTGGTGATGAGTTCTATTGTATAACAAGTTTCTAATATTTTGCCAGAATGAACATGAATTTAAAAACCCATTTCATGTATAGGCAAAATATATGATGATGTTTTTGAAAAATAAAAGTTTAGATTGTAGAATGCTAAAGTAATGTGATTAGAGTCTACTTAGAGCATAAGATTCTAATGTTTTAATGGTTTTATACTTAATTTGGAAACCCTCTATTTACGAAAATCTCTAATTTATTTATGATAATTTTAAAATATAAGAAAATGATGATGTAAGATGATAAAGTGATATAAAATGAGCCTTTTAGAGGTTTAAGCATTAATATTTTTACTAGTATAATTTTGATCCCAAAAATCACCATATCATGATACATTTTTATTTTTATGAGTTAATATTAGGTAATATGAGAAGTTAATGATCTAGAGTGTTAATATGTTATAATTTAGATTTAGAATTGTAATATGTGAAGAGAAAATAAGTAATACTAATATATTTGTAATTTATCATTGTAAATCATAAAGTAGAAAGAAAAGGAAAATATAAAAGTAAAATATTTAGAGATCCTTATCCTTTAAAGCCAATAGGCATTCTTAAATGAGTGTATATCTATTTTAGGCATTTTTTTCACTTAATTTTTGTACTTTTTATTTATTTTATATACTAAGATGATATGTTATGAAATTATAATATTGAATGTACATAGTTGTGCATCTTCTTGTAAGTGAGTATGGGGAACTTGTGATATTAGTTATTTGCAATGCTAAATTCTATGATGTGTAATGGTACTTTCGGAGCATAATTTATTTTATGTTAATCATTGTTCATTAACTTTTGTGGATGATATAACAAAGGCGCTACATTACTTAGTTATGATGGATATGTGCTTTAATAGAGATTGTGATCTTATTTGGCTTATGACTTTGATAGTTAGGTGTGCTTATGGAAATGTGAATGTGTTTGGAGTTATGGTACTATAAATAAGAATGATTATGGTGATGAATTAATTACTCTGTATTATAATTGAATTAAGATTATGATACTACAAGATGTGATGCATATGATGATGTGATTCAAATTGTGCTATTATTATACAATGGTAATAAATTGATAAAAGTGGCTTACAACTGACTAAAAAATCATGAAAAGAGATTATGTGAAAATCGGATGAAAAATTCTTAGTAAAAAAGTGGGTTAGATATAAGGTTAGTTCAAGAGGAATAATGATAGACAAAGGTAAGGTATATAGTTAGTTCGGGAGTCATAAAGTAGATGTATGTAATTTATTATTAATTATTATCAATATATTATAAAAATATAATCTATTTATCCTTGAATGTTTCCATTTAATGTTATGATAATTATATGATTGGCCATTATTGAGTTCTTGAGATTGATTTGATATGAAAAATGTGGAGTATAGATGATTATGTGTGAAATAATGTAATCAGAAGGGAGCCTTACTCTAGTTACATTATTGAATTGATTTCTCTTTAATATTATAATTAAATTAAGTAATGGTAGAATTGTGAATAACCTTTTTTTTAGGTTATATTATTTATATGTGTATATAATTATTGACACAAGCACGAGTATGGAAGTATGATTGTTAAATTATTAAATAAGGTGAAGTTATCAAATATGAGTATTGAAAACCACTTTGTGGTTATTTTATGATATTGTTTAAGTTAATTATATTCATTTATTGATAATGTTTCCTTTTATAGATATACATTTATTGAGATTATAAATCTTATTTCTTTCTTTATTTAACATTTCAGGATTTCACTTAAGAATATCAAGTTGTATAACTCGAGGAGAAGTTTGGGGTAACTTAAGAAAAACTTGATAGTAGAGATTGAGTTAGGGTTACGTCCTGAATTAGAAATGGATTATGTTTATGTCGTGTAGTTATGATTTGTTAAGTTATTTTTTGTGCATATTTTGTGATGTTGTCGAATATTATAATTCAAAGTTATATAATTTAGGATGTGTGATTCTCAAAAAGTGCCCAAAATAAAGGAAATTCTGTCTTTTTTAATAAAATTTATGAAGAAAGTTAAGTCACCATAAAAATAAATAGATCTTCGTTGGATAAAATTAGTGTAATATTTTGTTGAGATTGGTGGAAATCGATTAACAAGATCCATGTTGGTTACCATCGAGTCTGTGTCATCATAAGATAGTTCAAAAGTAACTAAGAAACATAATCTCAAGCAAATAATAAGGTCCAAATAACTAGCAGATTTTAGACTTTAGAGGTCATATGAAGGTTAGAATTTCATGTTTATAACTTTGGACCATGAATTTTAAACCATCAACTTTCCATAATTGACATTCTTAACTAATACTTGTTAATTTTGAAAGTTTCTTCATCAATTTAGTTATGCCCCAAAATATCATTAAATAGTATTTTAACTTTTAGCTTGGCTTTACCTTGACTCTAATGTTCACTGCTTCTCGCCTTCAATGATCCTAGCAATAAGGCTTCTAATTATTTTCTACTAAAAAGTTATGCATACATTATGATATTTTCGTTCACATACATTTTACATTTCATTACTTTATTTGTGCACTTTAATCACCCAACCTATCTAAAGCTAAAAAATTATAATTGCTACATTATTACAACATAAAAAATTGAATTAATTCATGTTTTCATAGCCAACAACCTTAGATATGATCCACTATTACTATGGATTCTTGCCACCACCACCTTAACTATTGATTTATGCTTTGTCTATTGTGTCTAATGTCAATAACTTCTTTAACTTCAATGAAGGAAGCTTCGTGCATCTATTCTTCTTAGTCATTGTCTTGCCATATTATGAGTTGAGCTACACATGGAATTTAACCCAACTTAGTGCATCTAGATAAATATGATAGAATTAAGATTGTTTTTGTTGTTTTTGCACAATTTACCCTATTTAACAAGGAAAGTTTATCAACTCACTAATAGGCACTGCTTGACCGCACAATGATCATTCATTTCTTGGAACACCAATGCACTATTGTATTAGTAGAGATCTATAAACTTTCATTTGTAAATATAAATTTATCTATGAGTTTTGATTTAGTTACAATTGTAATTATTACATTAAGCTATCCAAATAAATAAGTCATTGCATTTTTATGTGTCCTATGTTAATTTCAATCCACCACAATAATTAGAGTGAAACTCATGGAAATAAAAGATCTTACTTATTTGAATGGGTATGTGTAATAAGTATAGTTATAGTTATTGCATGGAATCAAAATCCATAACTAAGTTGGTATTAAAAAAAATTATTTGAAATGGCATACTGCAATGCTTTTTATGCATTTAAGAATTTCTCACTAAAATGAGATTAGTTTGTATGAGTTCCTACCATTATTCAAGAAAAACTTGAATGTAATTATAATCCCTCTAAAATATAAATTGTGTGATTCTAATATTATATTTTTGATGACTTTAAATATTGAATTGGTATAATTTTGATATTTCTAATTGATTTTTATGAATTTTTGTTAATTTTCACCAATTGTTATTTACTTTTTAAGCACTCACTGTAATGTTTTTCAGACAAATCAATTTTTTTACTCTTAAAAAATAATGAACTCTAAAAAAGACTTAAACTTTCATATATAATTCATTGAATTTGTTCAAAATTTTCAACGTTAAAACAAATATTGCTTACACAAATGCCATTTTCTATTAATGTAAAAGAAAATCATGTGAAAATGTTCTTTTAAGGTTAAGAAATTGATAGAATTCAAACAAGAAAACTAAAACTGTACAAGTTACATGCTTAAGGGGATCAAAATATATTGTTTTAAATTAAAAGGACAAAAATCACACAATTTATATTTAAAAAGTCTAACATTACATAAACCTTAGAAAATAAGAAATTGTATTAAATAAATTATAAAGTTATCCATTTCTTTAAGAAAGTAATTACGGGTAAAAGTAGGTCACTCGGCTTATAAGCCTTTAGCGTTTTAGCCTATTTCTAGCTTAACCTAGTTGATTTATAAAATAGAACAAGTTTGAACCAAGCTATTAACTCATTTTATAAAATAGATTCAACCATATTTTTTAAAGTCTAACCTATTAGCCTAGTAGGCTGACTCATATTTTTTATGTATTAGGTTATACAATATATGAATATACATATAATATTTAGAAGAAAAATTTATATACATTTTATGAAGGGTATGAAAATTTTTAATATATCTTCATTTTTTTAATTTTAGCTTATATTATAATATTTATATTATATTATTTTAATGATTGATTTATAATTATTATTATATTTATATCTATTTTGAGATTGAATTAAACTCGAAGCTAATTAAAATTAAGTTGCATTTCGAGCCTTACAAATTTTTGTTGAGGTGAATTCAAATTAGCATATTATCATTAGTTTGAACTCAAGTAATTATCTATGTTGATTGAGTTGTGCTTGATAATTTTAAAACTCAACTCCATTCATCTCAATTTAATTCTACTCCAAATTGTATTTTTAAGAAATATTTACTAATAACTAATAGGTTCATATAAGTTAATAAGTTAGGTCAAATTTTGAAGAATTTATTTATGAATTAAGTCAGATTAAATTTTAAGCTTACTATAGGCATATAGGCTAGGTTAGGCCAATTTACTTTAATGTAAGTCTCACCTATTTTTTGTAAAACCTAACTTAATTTAACTCATTTTCTCTTGCAAAAGTAATAACATTTTATGTTATTTTTTACTTTTTTTGGGTCCTTCATCTTGTAAAAATTTATGATTTAAGTTAACTTTTATGATAAATTTTATTTACTTTCTCACAAGTTTATTTTCATTACAGTCATACTTCTTTTCTTTTTAAATATGCATTGATTTTTTGTACACATTCTAAGTATATTTTTTGCATTGTAAACATATATTCACCTGTTTTGCTTTAGAAATTCAAGGAAAATAAGTGTATATTTTGAAAAATAAAAAATATGAATATAATTTGATAAAACTATAGGATATGAGAAAGGTGAAAAAAAAATCTATTCTTATATTAACATTGAAAATTTATTACTATTTTCATATAAATATTATAAAATATATTATTTTTTCAACTCTGTGATATGATATGGTAAGAAATTAGCCATTTTTTTTATAGGAAATTAGTTGTTTTTTGATAAAATATGACCACTAAGTTAAAAAAAAAACATTTAACAATATTTATATAAAAATAGTAATAGATTATCAATGTTGATATCGCACTAAAAATTTTTCTTGAAAAATGAGTATAATCTATTCTAATTTTTATCAATCCTCCATTCTAATTTTTATCAATTCATAAATATTCCATCTATTCCATTTATTCTTTTTTAAGTGTTATTTTAGAAAAAGAAACTTTATTTTTATTTATTTATCATTTTAAAAAAAATAAATATTATATTTATTATCTTATTTTAAATATTATTCTTACTATTTATATAAATATTTAATAATTTTACTTATTAGTTATCTTTTAATAGAGATTATATTAGTAAATTATAACTTATTCTTCTTAAAATTAAGATTGTTTATCACTTTCTTTATTTTTTACACATTTATGCTTAAAAAATTTAAAGGAATATGGTATTAACCATAATAAACGACAATGACCGTCAGCAACGTTAAAGTCTTTTTATTCATCCATTTAAGACATCTCCGATAGCATTACTTTTCTCTTTGGGCTCTCAATTTGGGTTTGACTTGAATTTTGTCTTCAAGTTGACCCCTTCAATTTTTGTACAGTAAATAATTGGATAAATTAATTAGAAAAATTAAATAAAATATGGGAGTTACTTTGGTAAATACTATTTGATATATTAATATATTATTAAATTTGATCGTATATTAAATTTATTTTTTAAAGTCAAATTTCACATATTACTTAATGATATATTAATAATTTTATTTAATGGTATATTGATATATTATTATATCAATAATATATTATTATTTTTTTTATAAAATAGCCCTATAGATCGTAACCTTTTCAAATTTTTGTGTTTACTCTTAATTTTTTTTATTACATCATCAACATTAAAGGAGAAATTCATCCCTTCAAGTAATACCAATTCTCACACCAAACCCCAACTGTCACAAAACGTAGATTTCACAAAACTTGTAAGTTCACACTTCAGTTTAATTGTGAATCTTGTTTTGACACCTAGAAGTAAGTGTGGCGCCACACATTTAAGAACAACAAGGTCATATAATTCAGGTGAGATACCCAAAGTACCATCTTGACCCTCCCCTTTTTAAATATTTTTTTTTTGGTTTTCCTAATTTTTAGCTCCCCATGTTGTTCATTCTTGTTGTGTTCTCACATTGTTAAGTTAGCGGAACCTGGGGTTCTGTCCACAACTGATTATGGAATACGTAGAAGGAAAAAAAAGCCAAAAAAAAAATAAAAAAAATTGAACTATCTGCCAAAGTTTTTAAATGTTAGCCAGCAATTGTAGGGCAAAATAAAAATTCACACAAGTGATTGAAGAATATCAATAAATAGGATCCTTGTAAGAAGATTGACATATTTTTTTCATCTATCATCTATTTATTCATGATATATTATTTAATGATCAATACTATCTAAATTAAAATAAACATTTTTTTTAAATAGAGGAGTAGTTAAATTATTTAACGTATATATATAAAAACTAGGAATTGAATTTAAATACAATGAAATGTACAAAATTTTTAAAAGATATGAAAAATCATTTAAGTAAAAAATTTCAATAAATTAAAATGAACACTTTGACAGCACATGTTATTGATATCAAAGCATTAAATGATTAATAAAATCTTCGTTTAATGAAAAACATACTAATCCTAAATGGATTTTACCCATTAGTAAACAAGGATTCAAATATTAGTAAACAAGGATTTTACCCATTAGTGAAAGACATCCATTAATACTCTAAGCTTTGAAATGGTTGTTTTAATTTGACTATTATTTTATTATTAAAAAAAATTAAGTCAACTACTCATGTACAATTATCAATAGTATTATTTACTTACTTAAATTAATTTGCATGTATTTTAACAATTTATAGGATAATATTATGGAAAGTTTGATCATTTAAAAAGTTGAGTATTTTATTATTAAATTATTTTTTTAAATTTCAATGTAAGTAAATTAAAAATAAAAATAAAAATCTCAATACATTAAATATTTCAATATTAAAAATATTTAATTTTTTAAGAGGTTGATTATCCTAATTTATATACTTAAACACGTTGAATGTCAAATTATTGATGTTTAACTTGGAATATTTATTTAAAAGTTTTACAATTCGACTCTGATAAAATAGTTTTTATCCCTGATTTTTTTTTCCCTCTGCTTTAAAACATTTGAAATTGAAATTCCACAGCTTTGGAGCCGGGGGTGGGGAAGCCAGGCTCACATGGGTGATCTCCGTGAAACAAAAATGCCAAAAGGGTTTTGACCATTCAGTTCTTACCGATGTGGGATTCCTCTTGTATTTATGTGCACTTATATGAGTTGACCTTGCAGAGGGAAAAACAAACAAAATAACTTGGCAGGCCTATCAATAAAGTTTCTCAGATACCGCCAGTGTCCATTGTATCTTTAATAATTTAACTGCATCTGCCATTCGAATCCCACGAGATTTCAAGCCTGCAAAGGTGTAAACTTTCTTCTGGTGTTATTCTCGCACATTAATGTCATCTTTGAAAAAGTCTAAGGTTAATCCCATGACCTTCCTTTGTCCTCAGTTTCGGGTTTGTTTGTTTCTATCCTCCGAGTCAGAGATTTCGCTGTTTTACTGTCTCATTTGAAAAACCAAACTGCAGAATTGACTCATTTAATGCAGATCCAAGATTTTCTGACGAATAAAATGACCAAATAATAATATTATATAGGGGACTCTGTAATATAAATACTTAAAATTATTATATGAGATATAATAAATTAATGTGGTAGTATCTCAACAACTAATAATATTAAAATTATGTAATAGTCATCGGTTGATATTGACTCTTTCACTTGATTTTCCAATACCTATTAAGGCAAAAAGTCCTAGTTATATGGCACTCTTCTGGCCATTAAAATTTTATTAATTTTGCTGTACTTCTTAATAGAAAAGAATGGATTCAACTTTTTCAACATTTAAAAATTATAAGTTCATCCTTTGACCCCTTCAATTTTTTGTTAATAATATATAAATAAATATATAAATAATAATATTTAACAATTAATATAGAAATGAACAATAATAATAATAATTTATACATGACAATAATAATATTATATATTTTATAATATCAAATTGATTTTAATATTACATATATTGTTATATTATATTTCATAATTTATATATAACATTAAAAATTTTAAATATATTTATACAATATTTTGAATATAAACATTCTTTTCTAAGATAAACAAAAGATTTTGACTTTTTTTTGTATTTTTATTTTTTATTGTTGAATAAGTTAGAGTTAAAGTTATTTTTTTATAATATTTATGGGTTTTTAACCTCAAAATTTTTTAATTTTTTTTATTCATGAAGTTTTGACTTTTGAATACTATTTTAATGTAATCTATTTTTCTAATTTTTTGTTTTGATGTTTTTGATAAATTTTTAAGCATATTCATAAAATTTGAAGATAAGTTTTTTTTAAGCTAATATGTATTTTTTGCTATCTTTTTATAGTTCTATTTTTTTCCTCAATAAATTTGAGTTGTGATAAATTTTTTGTGATAATACATATGGGTTTTTATTCTCATTTATTTAAAATTTTTGACAAATTTTATTTTAAAAATGTTAATTAACAACTAAGTTATCAAAGAAGAGCATATTACTATTTAATTTTTAGATAATAAAATTGATCAAAATATTAAATAAATAGATAAATTAAGTCTCATTAACAACTAAATTGTTAAAGAAGAACATGCTACTGTTTAATTTTCAGACAGTAATATGTTATTATTTGATTTTTAAATAATAATATTAATAAAAAATTTAAAATAAATAGATAAATTAAATTTCGTTAACAACTAAACTGATAAAAAAATATATTATTGTTTGAAAACTAAACAGTAACATTGACTAAAATCTAAAATAGATGGATAAATCAAGTCTTATTAGTAATTAAATTAATAAAGAAGAATATGTTATTATTTAATTTTTAAACAGTAACATACTACTGTTTCTGTTTAGTTACTAAATAGTAATATTGATAAAAAAATTTAAAATAAATGAATAAATTAAATTTCATTAATATTTAAATTGATAAAAAAAGGGTGTTACTATTTAATTTTCAAATAATAACATCAACCAAGACCTCAAATAAATAGATAAAATCAAGCTTTATTAATAACTAAATTGATAGTAATATTAATAAAAAATTTAAAATAAATAGATAAATTAAATCTCATTAATAACTAAACTAGTAAAGAAGAGTATGTTACTATTTAATCTTGAGACAATAATATGTTATTAAAGGTTAAAAGATGAAATTATCTAAAGTGAGATTACTGTAAATAAAAATATGAGATTTGTAAAGAAGCCTGTGGGTTGTTAATGATACAAATGCTTTGCCCTTGATATTGATCACTTCATACTACAAGACTTGAGTTTGGATTTGATTATTGTAAACAATAAAATAATAAAAAATTATTTTAAAAATTGAAAATAAAAATACTTCATTTTTGTATGAAATAAATAACATGTTCAAGTATATATATATATATATATATATATATATATATATATATATATATATAATTGAAAAAAATGTAAATTACCTTTTTTTATTTTTACAGTGGTTAAATTTTATTCTTTTTAATTTTAAAAACTTGAAACTTCACAAAATTTTGAATTAATTCTCATTATATGAATTTTTTTATAAAATTTTTAAATAAGAATTATAATATTATAGTTTAATAAATTTTTTGGATATTTTTTACATATAATTTTTATGTAAGGTAATTAATAGAAATTAAATTGTATATAAAAAATTTTAATTAAATACTTGTAAATTAATTATAAAATTATATAAAAATAATAATATAAATTAAAATTTTATAATATTATAATTTATATTTAAAATTTTTATTAAAGATAACATAGTTTGATAAAAATAATTAATATTAATTCTAAGTTTTGTAAAATTTAAAAGGGTAATTTCTAAGTTTTCAAAATTGAAGAAAATAAAATTCAATCACCCCAAAGTTAAGAGGGTATTTTATATTTTTTTTACATAAATTTATCTAATTTAAATTTTATTTGGTGCAAGTAGTCAACAAATAAGTTGATAATTGATAGTTAAATGCTTATACCTAATACCTTATGAGTTAATTGTTTATATTATAAAAATGTGACAAAAATAATTGTTAAACTAGCTAAAAAAATATGAAAGGATATAAATAGATAAGTTAATAAAAATAGATATATTAATTAAATTAATTTATATTTATTTTGAGATTAAATTATATTATAAATGTTAGTTGTTCGTATTCATATTAGATCAAATTATATTTATAAGTTAGTTATTTGTATTATAAATGTTTGACAAAAATAACTGTTAAATTAACTAAAAAATATAAGATAATAGAAACAAACATATTGGTAAAAGTAGGCATATTAATTAAAATAATTTATATTTATTTTAAAATTAAATTATATTAATATAATGAAAATATTTAAATTAAGAATAAGAATATGATTACCTAAAATTTAATTAATTATATTTATGATATTACATACATATTCATTTTTCATTTATTTTTTATTCAAAATAATAATTTAATAAATTAAAATTTAATTAATTATATTTTATAATATCATATATTTATTTATTTGCTTAGGTAGAGGAGATTTTTAATTTTTATATCAACTCCATTTTTGCAAAATGCAAATTGCACAGAGATCAATTTGAAGCCATTTTTTCCAACTTCTCTTTATAGAAAAAACTCAATCTTCCTTTTCCACTTGTCAACATATCAACGATTACAAGAGTGTTGTATGCTATACAACAAATGGGCATTTGTACAATAGAAGCCTCCATATTATATATGTATTGGATTCAAAATTAAATTTAATAAATTAAAAAATTATATTTTATTTATTTATAATTTTTTTATTTTATTCATTTATAGTTGTAAGTATTACAATTTATTTATTTGCACTTTATCAACCTAAACAATTTTTCATACAAAATTTAACAAAAAGTTCACATGCATTGAATTTAATTTTTACTTATCTAAATTTTAACTTAATTTAAAATTTATTTAGAACTAAATTTAAAAAAAATTAATTCTATTGATAATTTATTTTTTAAAATTTAATTTATAATTATTAAATAAAAGATGTTAAATCAATTTATTTTAAAAGTAAATTAATTATCGATGGATGTCAAATTAAGTCAAAATTAAAAGAGGTAAAAATTATATGCAATGTATATGAATTTTTAGTTAAATTTTAGATAAAAATAATTTAATTAGGCAATCTATTAATGATTAAAAATAGGGGTGAGTAAATTGAAATATTTTAAATTACAAATAAATTAAATGAATATGAGTGAAATTCTACTGAATAAAGTATAATTTTTCATAAAAAATATAAAATTTAATTTCAAATTCATTTTAAGATGAGTTATTTAAGCATAGTTTTTTTTTCTCATTCAGCTGGAAACTTCAAGAATCTGAATGAGTAAAATTAATAAATATGTGGAGTGATTTTAAATTAAAAAAATTAGTTTAAAGCATTAATCTAATGCTTAATCATAAATTTTTTTTACTGCACTGCACTCAAAAAGATAGGTTTTTTTTTTTAAATACATGTTTCTTCTGGGACAAGCGACCCAGGGTGCTGAGAGACATAAGATACAGAGTTTCCAAGGGAGAAAATTTGGCTGACTTTTGAATGGGGGTCCCCACTCCCCCACGCCCGGAGGTGACCCAACCAAGACTCGATTTTTATAAAAACCATGATGAAACCTCCAAAATAGCTGTAATAATCGAACAAACAGTGCCAGCAATTAAACTACAAAACACAAAACTGCGATGTCAATAAGGGCAAGCTCTTGTCTTTTGGCAGCCATTGCACAGAGACTTCCTCAGGAAAAAAAAAAAAAGAAAAAAAAAAGTTAGAACGGTTAAAAAAAAAAAAATCCATCAGACTATTCTTGCCGATTATATCAATCCATTTGCTAAGTGGGTCTTTTGTTTGAATTATCTCCTTCTGTGCTCCATTGATTTTGTCAAAATTGGTCGCTATCTTCATCTTTGAGAAGTTGGACGGCAGAACTGGCGACCCCTTTTCCTGGGCAGATCTTCTCTTGCATTTTCTGGGAAAATTTGGACTCTTTTGGATCGGTGAGTGTAATCTGGGTTTATTTGCTTAGAGGGTGTTTGTGTGTTTTCCCCCCTTTAATTTGTGGGGAAGTGGGTTGGAGGGTGATGCTGGATGATTGAATTGCTCTGAAAATCCTGATATTCTTGAAAAGTTATGGTCTTTATGAGATGTTATTTTTTTGTGCCAAATTTTGTTTTGAAGTTTGGCTGAAGAGTTAGATGTTGAGTGATAGGCGAAAAAGGTGAGGTGGGGCTGAATTTTATGGATAACCTCTGTTGCTTCAACTCTGTCACTCAGGTGAGGATTTCTGAACCTCGTGTTCCTTCTGCTTCCATTTTACTGATAAATTGTGACTCTACATGCTCACAGAATCAATTACTGTTTGGGTGTTTCAATGAATTTTTGAAGGGAGCATGAAGCATATGACCTAGCTAGTTATAGAGTTAATCATGCATGTTTGCAATTCTAATTGCCTAGTGAATGGCCTAAATTTTAAATTTCTAACGTTACTTCATTAAGGAAATTGAAACATTAGGATTTTTCTGTATACGTGATCATCAATTTAACTGCGAAGGAATGGCAAATCCTATCTGAAGGACAACCCATGAAAGTGTAAATTCAACAAGAGCTAATCTTGAATATGTGCTATTGGTTTTAGAATTGGTGTTTCCTAGGTGATTTATTGAGTTGAGAAGATTGTTTAGTAGTTTCTTTATTTTGTTCGGTGAGCTTTCCGGTTTCCTGTCATGGGGAATTCTAGTGAACATGGATACCTTGCTGGGATGAATTGTGCTAGATTCTTCTTGATTCTAGTGCTGATTAAGAGCTATGGCTCCAGAAAGAGGTAGGAAAGACACTAATAGCGCATATCTGATTAGTGGGCTCTGATCCTTTTCCTTTCTCTGTTTTCACTTTTACTTCCAGTTATTCTGCATCTGTCGTCTGTACTTATAATAATATTCTGATAAAGATGCCTGTGATGCTTAATTGCATTTTCGCTGGCATATCTGATATTGGCTTGACTGTCATCTCCTTTTAACTATATTCCTTTGGTTCCATATATCAATGTGTGCTTTTTGCTGATCAAACAGGAATGACTTCCATTTTTTTTGGTTGACTGTATTTCTGTGTTGAAACTTCTATATCCTTAGGTTGTTGGAGGACGTTCTTCATGTAGCTCTGGCAAGGGTCGGAGCCATCAGTGCCCAGTTAAATATGGCTTTAGTCTGGTTAAAGGGAAAGCAAACCACCCAATGGAAGACTATCATGTTGCAAAATTCATGACGTTCAGGGGACATGAACTTGGTCTTTTTGCTATATATGATGGGCACTTGGGAGATACTGTACCCGCTTATCTGCAAAAACATCTCTTTTCTAATATCTTAAAGGATGTGAGTTCTTGACTCAAACCAAAGATGTTATGTGCACAATTATCACCTTAAGTTTGCTCAATCCCACACTTGTTGGCAATCATCATTAACTAAATAAATACATCATCTGCTAACTTTGATGTCTTAATGCAATTGGTAAATACATGGTTTTATCTGTGAAGTTGGACTTCTAAATTATAACTGAATGTCACAGGAGGACTTCTGGGTTGATCCAAATAGGTGCATTGTTAAAGCTTACGAGACCACAGATCAGGAAATTCTGTCTCACAGTCCTGATTTGGGACGAGGTGGATCGACTGCAGTGACTGCAATTCTTATAAATAATCAGAAATTATGGATAGCCAATGTTGGAGATTCACGAGCAGTTCTGTCACGAGCAGGGGAGGCCCGCCAGATGACTACTGATCATGAGCCCAATACTGAGAGAGGCAGCATTGAGAACAGAGGTGGCTTTGTCTCAAACATGCCAGGTTTGCTGATAAACCTTGGTGCCCATGACTTAATATGGAATCCATATGTTAAATGCTATTTATATTGACTTCATACTATGAATTTCATTTATATTCTGTGTTTGGAAGTGTTTGTTTCTTATTTGTGCCTTCAAACTACATGTTAGAGAGAGAGAGAGAGAGAGAGAGAGAGAGAGAGAGAGAGAGAGAGAGAGAGAGAGAGAGAGGATATATGTATATCTTGCATTGATTTAACTATGGTAATGTTGAGAGAATAAGGTTCTAGGATTTTATTGAAAGGGCAATTTATCATCTCTTGTAACAAGATTTGCCTGGGTGTTTGTAGAAATGCAATCTTTGTCCTTCTGAAGTTTAAGCAGACATCTGTTATCGTCCAATTCATGAATTAAGTTTAAAATTTAGAATCACACAAATCAGATAGAATTCTCAATTGCAACCCTATCATATCTTACTCTGTATTTGGAAATATATTTTAGTTCTTCTGTTATAGAAATCTAAATGCAGAATGCATCTAATCCTAATGTGGCAAAACTGCACTTATCTGTCACAACTTCTATAAAATAGACATAGATACATGCAACATCAATTTAGACATAATCAATCAGATTCTTTATTCATGGGATCATCTGCATTTGGTCATAATTTCTTGTGTTGTGGATGATATATCAGGTGATGTTGCAAGAGTGAACGGTCAGCTAGCAGTTTCTAGAGCATTTGGAGACAAAAACCTTAAATCACATTTGCGGTCTGATCCTGACATACAGCATACTGAAATTGGCGCAGACACAGAGCTTTTGATACTTGCAAGTGATGGTCTATGGAAGGTTATCTGTCACTCTTTCTTTCCGTCAATTATCTTTTGCATGAATATCTTCGTCTTTAATTTTTCATTTTTAACTCCAGGTTATGGGAAATCAAGAAGCAGTTGATATTGCAAGAAAAATAAAGGATCCACTAAGGGCAGCCAAACAATTAGCCACCGAGGCTTTGAAGAGAGACAGTAAGGATGACATTTCCTGCATTGTTGTTCGTTTCAAGGTATTGGGAAAAGAGGAAAAAAGGAAGGTTAAGTAAATATTCCTTAGATCTCAGGTTAATATTATCAAGGCTTTCTCTTCAGCAATGCCAATTCCATACCCTACCATTAGTTTGGAGGATATCATGATATCTGATATTATTTGAAGATTTGCTGCAGAATAGGTTTCTGCTCTCTCCATCTTCTGTAAAGTTGAAGTTCTTGAATTTAGGTTGTGAGGTTTAGTATTTCTTGATTTCTTTGATGTGTAGATTCATACCATCAATTTTCTCTGTAATTTGCATTATGATTTGGAGCAGTGTGAAGATGGCCATAGTTATTTTATACATTGAACATGGGATCTATGAATTTGTTAGAGACAGCAGTTTATGGGATCCTTGACATGCCCCTAGCGTGAGGGGCTCAGCCCTCAGGCTAGAAGTTGGGTATAGCAAATGTTTCCTATTTGCACAAAATCATTGTTTTAAAAGTGGACCAGTTATTGAATCAAATATCGGACTGATTCACTGCTTCAACTATCTATTTACTGATTGACCTAATTTTGGATTTGAAACATATAAATTATATACATACTAGTATTATATATTATGTTATGATAAAAAATAAAGAAGTATTAAAAATACAAGTGATATGAAAATCATTGATATCGATAATGATTTTTCAAAATTAAAATAAGTTCAATTGATGTGAAATTATGATGGTATTATGTCTCAATTATTGTAAAGTTATAAAAATTTCGTTTTTAATTTTTAAATAAAATTTGGAACAAATTGGCCCTACTTATTTGTTTTAATTGGTTTTTACCGATTTATGTGCATTTTCAATTGAAAAATTTTAACTAAATTGGCTTACCAACTAGTTAGTTCATTGGTTTGATTTGATCTTTAAGATTTTATTTAAAATATATACATTTTTTTATTGAAATATAATCAACTGAAAGTATAGCAAGTTGGATCAATTCACTTGATTTGATTTTGAAAAAAAATAAATTTAATGTACAAGAGTGGGGTGTGGGCACAGTGTCCAAATCTAGATGTGGGATGAGATTAATTTGTATACTAAATTTAATTTAACTAAATCTGTCTCCTCCTTAAATAAATTCTTATATATATATATATATATATATATATATATATATATATATTACATGGAATCAATTATATATTGACATGCGTTGAATTTAAATTCTATTAGATGATTGATCTACATGTCAATTTGTAATTGGTTTATGTAGTATTGCATAAATGTTATTAACTAAGACTAAATATTAGTGACAGCGGCATTTTCAAATAAAAGTAGGTGAAAATTTTAATAATTTTATTTTGGTATGCATAGCTATGTTGCTTCAATTCCTGTTCTGCATTTTTGTTGAGGGAAGCTAAAGACAGGGTGCGGATGAAACTGAGGGAAGCAAAATGAAGCAATTTGCTTGAAAATGCCTGTACTTAGCCCTAGTGAGAGGACTGAATTATAAATTGTCTTGAAAGAATCCATGAAAGAGTTTGGAACAAAAGGAGGATGGGGGAGATGGTTCTGTTCCTTTGGTTCCACCATTTTACACGTTCCATCCTCTTAATGGCCCGAGGGTGGGCTGGCCGTCAGATCTTGGGTCAAATTTTTTATACGTAATTATATAAAATATAATAATTTAAGCTTGACTTCAACAAATTTAATTTTTAATCAATTTAGTCCAAATTTGATTAGAATTAGATATAACTCGGGATTCAATTTGAAATTTCTATTACTTTTATTTTTATTATTATTTTACATAAAATAATTTTTATATAAAAATATACATTTAATTTTAAATAGATAATAAAATGCTTAGAAGCATAAAATAATTAATTATATCAAATTAAATATTTTTGTATTAAATATAATTAGATATAATTATTTTTTATAATATATAATGGCATTAATGAAAATAAATTTATATAATTAAATCAAATGGGTTGACTTGATTCATATAATGTCTAATCTTGACTTAAATATTAATCAATTTATAAAAAAATTAATAGCCTTATTTGACAATTAATTGATAATTGTAATGATTAGCTGATTCAATTAATCATTAGCTGATGGTTAATTGTATTATTATAATATATAATGGCATTAATGAAAAAAATTATATAATTAAATCAAATGGGTTGACTTGGTTCATATAATAATGGTCTAATCTTGACTTAAATATTAATAAATTTATAAAAAAATTAATAATCTTGTTTGATACTTAATTGATAGTTGTAGCGATTAACTAATTCAATTAATTATTAATTGATATTGATACATTAGTTAATTTGATTAGTTATTACATTAATTGTTTAAATAAAATTATTTAATAAAATTAATTATTTATGATTAGTTATTTAAATATAAAATGACATACAAGGATATTGATATATTTTATAAGTTATTTAAGTATTTTTTATTTTAATATTTTAAAATTTATATTTAGTAAATTAATTTTTTTATAAATAATATATTATTTTAATTTTTTATATATTAAATATTTTTTAAAATTAAATTAATATAATTTTTATAATTATTAAAATTTATAATTAAAAATGATATGATAAATAAATTTTAAAATTATCAAGGTTGTGGCCTTTGAATTCATTGGTTGTGGTTTACTGCTAGAGAAACAAAGAAAAGCAATTTCAGTTTTCTCAATAAAAATTAGGAAAAATGAAAGTTAATCAAGGAAATTTAATTATTTTATATGTATTCATGAACCAACTAAATGCAAAACGCTACTCTTTCTAGCATTTTTGCAAAATAACTATTTAAGTTATAAAAGAACAAGCTTAATTCTTATAGTTGTTTAGGTTGAGCCTTTGGGGCCGCACAACTATGTACGTGTTTAGATGTAACCTGCATGTATGCTTGTCAATGTAGATTGTAGTGGCACTCATAGTGATTATAAATTTTCTTATTCATTGTCTTAAATATTATTGTCTTGAGTTTAAATTTACGACATTGCACACTTATTAAATGATTTATTATTTCCCTAAAAAAATAATAAACAAACAATCTTTCATTTTCTCAATTCCCTTTTTTTTTCTTTAAAATATCAAAATTAATAAATAAATGATTAAACATGTCATGTTCCCAGAAATACAATAATAAATAAATATAAAAATTAATCGAATACAAGTTGAAATGACTTCATTTCATCAACATTTCCCCACTAGTGCACTTAAAACTACAAATGGATGGGAGGCATTTCACATATTCCACACCAACCCTACCAAGTTTTGAACATCACATATCTGTCAACAATCAACACGTCCATAGACCTCTGCATGCTTCTTGAAGCAGTGACGTCTGCAAAGCCATGTTACATCTCAAACCGTTTTGAATAAATGTCAAACTTCTCCGAAGAAGATAGTTGTGGTTGTGCCTCCTGCATGCAAATCAAATGATAAGACACTATTTGTAACACAAAATCACACAACTCATTGTGCAAGATTTTTAGATTACTGTCTGTGTGTCAAGTCAATGACTTGCACATATAATCTAATAATCTACAAGTTGTTGTGACATATAAAGCATTATTAACATTTCTCGCAAACTTCTTTTTATTTAAATTATTAAAAGCACAAACTTGGTAAAGAGAATTACAAGCAATGGCGGAGGGGGACCGGCAAAGATTCCAGCTCCCCTCTTGTATAGTAATTTTAGATTGGCCTCCAAATTTAAAAATTGTATTGGTTGTATAAAACTTTGCATATTTGACTCCCTTGAATTACAAATCTTGGCTCCGTTATTGATTATAAAGAGGAATCATAATTATCATAATTGCAATATGCTGGTCCAGATAACATTCTTAATGAGTGATAAAAATAGTACAAAGTATTTGGAGTCTAGTGAGGAGTTTGGATCTACACTAAATAATGCTTAAGACTTAATTGAGGGTTTAATTGCTTACTTATAACTTAAAGAAGAATGTTAAAAAGTATGAGTGTGGGGTCTTCAAAGAAATATTTTGAATTTGCGATGCAATCGGTCTGATCAAGGCTCAATAAATGCTGAACTCGTGTTTTGATAGTTACGCCAATATGGAAAGTGTGGTCATATTTGTGTAGATAAGCAATATCCGTGCAACCAAGGGGATGTCGGTCAGCTAAGGATGCCATGTATAAGCGAGGGAAGTGAGAGATGTTTGTGCAATATAACGGGTCATTTGTCCAACTGGGTATATAGCATCCAAGCAAAATGTTGATGTCTGGTAGGGACAGATGAAAATATAAAAATAAAAGAATAATACCTGTTTGGTGTTGAAACCAAGCAGTCTATTTAGCATTGAAGCAATTGGTCCGTCTAGGCCAACTGTTCCTCCCTTAGAGGCCTCACGGATTGTTGTGCGCATGGCAACGAGCAAACGGCCGTAGCTCAATCCAGGTTCATTTTGCACACTTTTGATGAAACTATAAGTCAAGACCCCAGTAGGCTCATTTCCACTTAAGGCCTGCACAACAATATCCACACAAATAAATGCATGACTTCCACAAATTAACATTTAAAGAGACAGAATTTCACTTACTGAGGTATCAACTGTTATTTCACTATCATCACAAGCTGAAATACAAATTGCTAGCCCTCCATTTGTCCCTTTATAGCCAGCTCTGGGCATTCTATGGTCTTCCCAATTATAATACCCTTCCCTGCAGACAGAAGTTCCCCAAAATACTAAGAAAAATTTGATTTATACTTCATTTTATTCACAACTTTCCTAATATTTATAGACAATTTTAGTCAAATTAACTTTGGTTTTACTTAACTTATGTCACGTATAATAGTGTGACCGATATAGTGACTTGAGTAAAATATAAGTAACAGTAGTAATTAATTAGTCAGATAGACATATGTAACTATAAAGATAATAACTTTACAAACACTTCTATATTGAGTAAGGAAAGTGCTACTTCATTCACAATTTCTCTTATAGATGTACAAATGGTACAATCTGTGTTAAACTAATGCCAGCTATTGTAAAAGATTTAGAGGTATATAACTACTAAGAAAAAGGAAAATGCTAATTACACTCAAATTTATGCACTTACACAAAATCTCAACATATAAAATCTGTGGGATTAATTTAAATTAGATTGCTACATATGTAATTGAGTGAGAATCAGGGAAAGTGAATAAGTGATTATAACATTACTTTTAAATAAACAACTTAAGCGAGCACTCTAAACTGACCTGTTCATGCTGCACTTGAATGGTAAATCAAGAACAGTCCCACTATGACATGCATCAATGATGGCATGAAGTTTAGCACCATAGGGTAGTGGTCTAACAATTGTTGCATTAATCTCATCATCAAGTATCTTGCCTTCATGCTTATAATCTACAGGACACAGTGCTTCATCGTAACCATCAATCTCATCCATGTTAAGGTCCACTTCCTGTGTGCAATGTCCTGAGAAGTGGAACACTAATGAGTCTCCTGACCTGCAACCTTCTACCAGCCACCGCAATGCCATTCTTATGTTGGATTTTGTTGGGATCCTTGATGGGTTTCTCTCCATTTTATCATCTGCAGGTTTGGTTTTGAGAGATGAAAAATATAGTATAAGACAAATGAGGCTATACAGTAGTTTAAGGATTTCTTTCTTGTCTCTGAGTTTAACTTGTGCGTGCTTCCTTTAAAATGTTGTTTGTGGTTTTAGCCCTTGATTTAACAATGAAATAAGCTTGTATATGTTTAAATTTCTCTCATTTCTTACATGTTATTACAATATGATTTTTTTGATAATGATAAGAGTATTAATTTACTTAATACACATATACGTAAAATCCTAAATTTGAACCTAAGATATGACTAAAGTAAAATTTTTAAGATAATATTAGATGTAACTGCATTATTAAGAATGCCAACCTATTACAATGTGATTTATGCTGGGTCTACTAATTCATTAGTTCAATGAGAAAATCTTAGAACAACTTAGTTTATCAAAATAGATTACGCACCATTCATTAAAAGCATTACAATGACACTTAAGCATGAAATAATATTAGAAAATAGGAGAAATTTTTGCACGGATTTAGGTTCAATGAACATAAAAAGAGAGATAGGCACAATAATTAAGGGACTCACAATTATTACTATATTTATCTCACTTCAAGTTCATATTAAATTGGTATTTGTTATGATAGTCTTAAGATTTCAAAATCCAAAATGATGTAACAAATTCTGAAATTATTAAATTGAAACCATTCAATTACAACTATCTATTTTTTAATAATTGTAATCAAATAATTTTAATATAATAATTTCTGAAATTATCATATTACTCTAGGTTTTGAAACCTTTGGGGCAGCATAGAATTTACCTATGCAGGTGCCTATATCAATTTTCTCACTTGCTTTATATAATAAAAAAAATGGATATATTAAACTCAATAGTTTTCATTTTCCACCTTATTTATATATTTTTTCTGATTGCTGAATTATTAGTACCTGTGAGCATGAGAATGGAGTCACCAGGAAACCCAAACCTATTAACCAAGAAGTATTTCATGCAGTGAGCATCATTCACAGAGCCCTTAATCCTGTCCCTCCCATGATAGCAGATCCCACATAGCACAGCCCGCTTAGGACCATAAGCAGGAGGAGGCATCAATGAAGATGGCACCCTTGGTGGCTGATATCGCTGAGCTTGATAGCCATAACCAGCAATGCTGTTGGCAGAACTTGTCATTATGGCATTCATGAAGCCTCTAAACCGATTTGCAGCATGAGAAATGGAGTTGTAGGCTTGGCTCAGGGGATTGTGGAGTCCAATATGGCTGATGCCATGGCACACAGCACACTTGAAAGTGTGAACTTCTGGTGGCACTATTAGGAGGCTGCCACAATGGCTGCATCTTTGTTGCCTGGCTGCCATCAATTTTCCTTCTGTTTGAAGTTCTTCAGAGCGGTAAAGAATATAGATTTTAGAAGTTGAAGTACACAGGGAAGTTAATGTAGGTGGCATCTTATCCTAGGGTCTAGATTGATATGCAGAATCAGATTCCACTTGCTTTTTCGGGGGGTGGGGCTGTGGGTGAACTGACTTATTTGTGTTGGCATCTACAACTTAGGAGAAAATGGTTTTATAGAGAATCAAGGCTGCAGTAACGTATAAATTTTTTTTGGTGAAATTGCTTCACTGTTTACTAGAGTTTCAACTCAATCACCAATAATTAGTTGATTTAGTGGTAGTAGGCTGAATTTAGGTGTTCTACGTTGGTAATGGTTCTGAATTAAATTTTTGAAAAGGCATTTGTTAGGAGGGGTTTATCTTTATTGTTTGGGCTCCAAATAGGATTAGGCTTATAGCTAGTAAGAAATGTGTGGAGATACCTGAGTGTAAAAAAAGGGAGGAAAAAAAAAAGAGTTTCAATTGAAATTTTATTTAGATTCTCATTGTTCAACAGTTAGAATTTCAATGTTATCCTTATGTTTTGTTTCTTACGGAATACTTCTTGCCACTTTTCTCTTAGATTTTGTTAATAACCAACACACATACAATTTGTTAGTGATTAATGGAATAAGAGGCATACAATCCATTATTTTCTTTTAAAAAATAAAATAATTCCAATAACAAATGTCCAAATTTACTCCAAGTTTGTCAAATTTTTTACTCTTCTCCTCCATTTCTTCTATTCTTCATTTGATGATTTTTTTTTTTTTTAAATATATATTCCTTGAAAGAATAGTCAAAGTATCTACTGAGAATATGAAGGCAAAGCATAGCCATTTCATCACTATGCACCAAGAATCAATGTTATCTGTGAGCCATTTGTTCAAACTTCAGACTTTCTTACGGATAATAACGAATTCTGCAATTTTCGGTGACTGAGTTCTTGAAGAGACAGTGGTCTAGATTGACAAGAGACAAGCAGCCTGCAAGTTCTTTTCTGTCCACTTTCAAGTCAATGAAAACAAGGCAAAATGAATCATGGAAACATTACTAGCCATATAAAATCTAAACTACGGAATCTTATGACAGAAAAGGGTAAAAATATCAGATGTGATAAAATTGCAATTGAATTTCTAAATCATCAAACAAACACTGAAAAGAAAATTTATTTCAAAATAAAATGAAATCTTGTTTTTAGCTATGCCTACCAGTTCATGCATTCTTTGCCATGGACACGACACAGCAAGAGATTTATAATTAAAAAAAACCAATAGAAGTGGCATCTATTTTGCAATCTGACGACATGACATTATTGTTGTTTCATTGTATATGCTCACAATCCGATTTTTCTCCGATAGAGATCAGATTTCTCCGATGATGATAGAATAGAAGCCTGAAATAATCCATAAAATAATTATACATAATATCATCACTAAAAATTTCTTGTTAAGTTTTAAAAAATATATGGCTATATAGCCATTGAGTGAATGTGGTAATTGTAGTATGCCTTTCAGATAGGGAAAAAAAAGCTCCTTTTGAACATGACAGAATCAAATTCTTTGCTAGAGAAATCGAAAAAGTGGAAAGTAATTTTTATAAAAACAAGTGGCATCAACATCAAGTCCTCATAGTTGATCCAATGTTATGAAAACTCACACGATGCGCGACAAGATTATATCGCAAATAATATCTACTTTACCCAGGATCCTATACTGTTGGTGTCAAGGGAGGACTGAACTTTTATATCTATTTTAGTGACGCCATTTGCAACATTAGAATGATGAGAGATGCTAGTTGAAAGTGAAAGCAATGTAGCCCAAATGGCATTTAATGTGCTTTGTGCCTTTCCTTGTATTCAAGCTTTAATCTTTGGTTATTATATGTGTGTGTCTAGTGATGTCCCTTACTATGCTTTCTCGTATAAAATCAACAGGACAAACAGTTTCATTAAACCCATCAATCATATCTTCTTTCAAATCTGGTTGTTGCGGACCATTTCCTGAGAAATAAAAAACCAATGAGTCTCCCTGATGGCAGTCACTAACCAGCCACTTCAACGAATCCGTTATGATTTTCTTCGTTGGAGCTGTTCGAGCCTTCTGTTCTGCATGTAATCCATATCTTATGTTAAGACTGAGTACGCAGTGAAAGCTGAAATCAGGAAAGATGATATTTGAACAATTAAGGGAGACAACGAGGGATTCCAGCATACAGAGAACCTGGGAACCAAAATATATTTGTATGCTTATTAAATTTTAATGCTTTACTGACAAGTGAATCTTGATCTCCAATTAGAACATGAATTGTAGTTCTATCAAACTAGGAAAGTACTGGAGTCTGTAGAAGCTTTTGGTTATTCTACCTAATACACTCAGACAAATTGCAAAGACTTAAACATGAACTAAATTCTAAACTGCCAATTCACAGAAAAAGATTTTATAGAGAATCAAGGCTTTAATGCAAGTGTAAAATTATTTTCATACATGGTATTATAGGATGCAGATCACAAACTGTTTGTTAATCATTCGTATCTCTTCTTACCAAGGAAACTCAGGAAAGGACATGACTAGATCTGTTCTCTGATAATAAAAATCAGGTAAAGGCAAAATAATGAGAAACAGGATGTGTGTGGAGGGGTTTATACTCCCTTCAACGACAGTTATTAGTTACCCCATAATAAATGGGCTTGATATTCACAAAGGATAAATGCTTTTTAATCAAGTGCTATCTACAAACATGCATATATAAAAAATTTGGGCAGCACAATATCATATGTTTTCAGTTCTTTTTCTCTTTCACAACTTCACATCTGACATGATGTATTGTAAAGTGCAATTGTTGCTTAGAAAAAAAAAAATGTTTCCAGCTACGTTGACTTTCAACTAACAAAATTTATGCAGCAGAAAAGCAGATTCCATTACCTAAATTTGCTTGCTGAATATGATTGTCGTATTTCTTTTTATTTGATATTATTTACTTATAAAGCAAGAAACAAGGAACAGGCAAAGATGTCACAACCATTCATGCACAGTCTATCTTGTAGAGATGAATGTAGAAGGAAAAGGAAAGAGGAAAGAAAATGAGTAATGTATTAATATATGCATGATTTCTAATCAAAGTTGCAAAATTCTACTTATCTTCCTCCATTTCTTCAATTTGTCACTTCACACATTTTTGGAGTCGTTGTTTCAATGGAATAGTCATAGCACGAGTTGAGAGTATGCAGGCAAAGATTGACAAACTTTGTAGCCATTAGTTCAATATTCAGCATGGATAATATTGAATTCATGCAATTTTGGATTGACTTTTTTTCTTTTTTTTAGTTAAAAAGATATTGCTTTAGATTGACACAAACTACAAGTTCTGTTCTGTCCACTTTCAACTTAGTGAAAACAACAGTGGCCATGTAAATCTAAATTATGGAAGAAAAGGGTTGAGTAATAATTTTGTAATCAAATCTTTAAATTCTCACGTTACCATGGGCGTGAGTGGACAAAGTTTTCTGCTCCAAGAATACACTCTGGTTACAGAAAAGCTAATATCCGTTTACATCTGTTGGGAATATGTTAACATGCTGACCTGATTGTTGTTTCCATCTTACATGGTCACTTTATGAATATCATCTGATGAGGATCAGTAAAAAATACATGAAGAACTACTGATTAGGATCTTTACAAAAGACTTGGCTGTACAACTATCTGGGAACTCAATGAGGTCTAGACGTAACTTTCAAGGGGTTGCGGATAGCTATTTTCTTATATGATGGAATCAAATCCTATTCTAGCTAAATTGAAAAAGAGAAGAACATTATAGAACTTAATTATGTCACTTAATCCACAATTTTAACAAAACTATTCCTGATATTAAATCTAAGATCATACACTGTTTCAAATGGAATTGAGCAGTAAATGCAGTATAATGAAAATATATTTGACGTTGGGAGGAGGAGGGATGAAAGCAAAGAATATATTATTGTTGGGGGTGACTGTTAGAGATATGATAAAACCATTCCTTAAACCTCTCCTAGGTAAAATAGAATTACTGTGCCCTATCCTAATAGCTTAAGCTTTTGGAATCAACTGGCACTCAAAGCTGGCCATAATAACACAAGGATATTTATGTTTCTTTATATTTCTATGGAATTTTGAGCATCTTACTGATGCTAGCTGAAAGTAAAAACAATAGAAGGTGATGAAAGCACAGGCAAACCTGTGTATTTCTAGGGCAGAAGACTTGTTTCAAGAGACTGAAAGGGCCTCCAGATTGGGCAGTATATCAATTTCCTCATTCATCTTTTCTACTAGATTCCCAGATGTTATTCCCAGGCTTCTTGGATTAGCTTTCTCAAAATACAGGTCAAAAGATCGGATCATTCCCTTAGCACCAGAAGCCTCTCCAGTTTGGCCACAAACCAGGCGGTAGGCAAGAAAACTTTGCATAGGATTTCATGATCAGATAGAGAAACATTCCAGATTCTTACTGAGATATCAGCAGCAATTTGATTATCTACAATAGCTCCCCGGGACAAATTACGAGCCCACCACTTGTATGTTTTCTGATAGGTTCTTTAGCGGCAGGCCTCTTCTCCTCCCATGTGTGCCTGCAAGATTCAAGCAAGGGACTAATCAGAAGATCTAATGTTTTTATTGTCATTAGCCATTCCCTCCTAGTTGAATGGCCTTTCCTTGTGAGTAACTCCGCAAAGAACAGCACTGCTATAAAAAAAGAAGTAACATAAGCAACGCAGAAAGAGTTTGAGGAATAGACTCTGGCTGTTTCAACATAAAGATTAAAAAAAAAAAAAATATGGGGGGAAGAAATTGCAGCAGAAAGCATCCTCATTTCATTCATTTTTCTGCCAGGTATACATATATACATAATTAGCTGACAGCCGATACTTAAAGCCATGCTCAAGACATGGCAACAGTTTTCTGTCGCATTAAAATACAACCAATAAAAGAAACTAAACTTAATTGGCTCAACAAAAGAGTTGATCTTTGGGTATCAAAAGAAGATCTCAGAAGTCTAACAAGCACGCTTATTACATATCTGTGACAGGGAAGTTCCTGCTGAAAGAGATAGCTTTTGATCCATTAGATAACCATTTCTTCTAACACTGTCTAAACGATAGTTAAATATGGCGCCAAATTTTTTCACCCCATTGGCATCTTTTACCACCGCTTGGTTGCCCCTGTGCTTGATTCAGAGCATCATTGGTTTTGCATTCAGGGCAACAAAGATTAACAGCGCAAGTGTGCACTAGAAACTTTGTGTTGCAATTTTTACACTTCACTTCCACTTTCCCAGCTTGCTGTGAACTAAAGCAACGATATCCAGTAGTGTTTCTGGGCACTGAAACACCATGTCTGCTAACTCTGATGCCTTTGAATCCATTGTTGGCTGCGACAGTGCAATGCTTTAATGGTGGCTGTGGACAACATCTTCACGCGTTCCGCTTTGAACGTCAGGTTCCTTTGTTTTCTGTGCACTCTTTATACAGACCAAGAGCATCAAGAAGACAAACTATTCAGACTGGGCTTCAGGATTGACAAAACTTACATATGCACTTGTGTATTCCATTGATGGCCTAAATCCTTTGCGGAGGTTGAAGTTGAACGTTGTGGAACAGGAATAGAAGAATTTGACATGGAGGAAGTTTACAAATGTGAAGCCCCACATTGGTTAAATTTGAAATCTGATTATTACATATGGGCGGCGGGTTATTCTTTGAGGTATAATTTCATTTCTTCCGATGTTGAAAATCGACATAGGTTTATCTTGAAGAAGCAAGATTCCCTCTTGATCTCCTAACGGTGAGTTTTTGGAATCAATTACACTTGATAACTACTCAGCTTCTTAACGAAGGCAAGCTTCTATGCCTAATTTCCTTCACTGTTGAATAGATTACTATGTCTAGCTGCCCCACACATTTCAAAGCTTGAATATCACCTTTATTCGGGGCTGCTATTCTCCGTAGGATTAATACTAATGACATGCTTTAGGTGCATAGGCCTCTTAAGGCACTGTCTACAGATATATGTGAGATGTGTTACCGGAATTTGTCTCTATAGGCCAAGCAGGAGTATCAAGATGGCAAGCTATTAGGGTTGGCTTGTCATTGAGTGTTTGCAAGAGTTTAAAAACTGTGCCTCATGGCCATGATGATAACTTTGTTGGACATGTCATCTAATTGCATATATAGAATCAGATCTCACTGTTTGATAGAAAATTGGGACATGGATGGTGCTTCCCTTTAGATCATATGTTTGTGCCAAGGTAAATTCTTCAAATTTTAATTTGTCAAACTGAGACCTAATGTCTAGAGAAACAATAAAGATGAGTTGCACATGAGTGACAAATCCATTATTTATGGTGAATCTTATTCGTGTCCATTATTTCCTTTGTCTCCTCATTCTACATGACAGGAAGAGTCAGATGCTGAAGTTTCTTTTCTTCGGATGCTGCGAACCCATGTAGCTTTATCATTAATAAAGATTCCCTTTTAGGAAAAATCTTGAATTGCATGTGTATGTATGTATGTATGTATGTATGTATGTCTATGTACTTTTAAAAATATATTAACCTGTTAGCACCCTCAGTAGTATAGAGTATAGTGGTACTTGATTTTACCTTAAAGATTTTGCTTTGTCATGTCTTGGATCCAAATTCAATACCCTATGTGTATATTAAGTGATTTGTTACTCTTGCTATTATCCAAAAAAATGTACTAACCAGTTAATTGCCAAGTTGACAACACAAATTATTCGTCTGCAACAAGGAAATTATAGTATCTGTTCGATAGCATTACCATTATCAAACAAGTGACAACCGAGTTTTCTAATTTTAGAGTGCCATTTCGTTGGAAGGCAAGGAATTTGGTCCAATTTCAGGTGATATTCAATTAGATTTTAACAGTTAAGGAAGATAGAAGTTTTCATATTCGTTTTTCAATCCACTGTTATATTTCAAAGCCATTTTGGTGCACAAAATATTTTTTTATCATATGTCATTCCCTAAAAAATTTAAGTGAAAGGATAGTGAAAGACATTTAATGTTCAGTACAAAAACATTCTTATCAGCAGATTTAACTGGTTCGTATATTTCAACACTTCGAAACCACAACATTGTACTCAACACTGCTTTCCAGGATCAAATGTTTGTCCATGTCCTGGGTTAGTGCTGTTGCATACAAAGTAGCAAAGTTAGAACCCTTATTTATTAGGAGACTAACACTATACCAACAGGCCGAAGTTTGGACTTCTCACACTTGTTGTATAAGAGGTTTCACTCACCAATGATGTAAAATCCTTTCTAAATATTGTTTGAAACCACTAAGAACGAGTTTATTACATAATTGAGATGATGAAGGCGTATGAATGCTAATATTTTTTTGGATCAGATGTCAAAGATTTATATTATATTCAATCAACCACCAGAAAATTACAGGAAAGCTAACACACACAACTTTGATTCCTTACACTACAAACTTTTATATTGTGTGGCTTTAATAGGAGTACAACTTCTGATTCACGCCAACAGGAAATCAACAAGTTCCGTTCTGCCCACTTTTAGTCAATATCAAATGCAGCAAGCATACGCGAGCATACAAATATGGGATAACTTAAGTACTAAGTAATGTGACAGATGCGTGTTTAAGCATGACAATGAAAGGAGAAGGAGAACAGAATTCTAATATACACTTTAGATATAGCCCATTCTTTATCTTCTTTTACTTAGAACACCAGTAAGAAAAGTTGCTTGTAGAAATGAAAATTCTTTCTGCTCTAAGGTGAAGATTATAATGAAGAGCCAGTAACAGTCTCTATCCATCCTTCTCTCAATTTTAGTAACATGACAGGGATGTGGCTTCCAACTGACATGTTCACAATTCAAATTTTCTCTGGTAAATGTCAAATTTCTCAGACGCTGACAGAATAGGTCTCTGCAATGCTCCATATAAATCCAATTTCATCAGAAAAAACAAAAACAAAGCATTGCTAACTAAAATTTACGGTAAAGTTTAAATAAGTTGGACATACAGCATTGAATTCATTCATATATAGTGATACTAACTAAAATTAAAAGCAATTGAATGTGGGCGCCAACCTGTGAAATTTTCTGGGGAAAGATGTGTTTTAGGAAACTGGGTTTGAATCTACTCTGGGTTGCTTTTTCAATTTCTTCATCCATCTTGTCTAGTAGATGTCCATATGTTATTCCACGGTTTTCGATCACTATCTTCGTCAACAGATAGGTCATAATGCCATTCTTTCCCTTTCCACCGGAAGCCTGCAGAAGTTTGTGAAAGCTTAATTGCTGAACAAGTAAGTATATTGCATTATGATACAAAGTCAGATGGAAATATCCAAGATTCCTACTGTGGTATCGGCAGCCATCTGATTATCACGACATGCACCGAGACAAATAGCCAGCCCCCCACTTGTATGCTTCGGTATAGGTTCTTTGGCAGGAGGCTTGTTATCATCCCAAGTATGCCTGCAAGCCTCAAGAAAGGGACCAGTTATGAACAATGTACTGAGTAGGTAAAAATGGTAATTAAAAAAAAAAAAGAAGAAAATATTAACAGTGTACTCACTTGTCCAGGTTATAGACATACGCAAGATCAAGAATTGTGCCACTATGACTAGCATCAACTACAGCATGAAGTGTGACACCCCTCTGGAGTGGTGAAACAATGAGAGAATTTATATCGTTGTCGATTATCATGCCTTCTCGCATAAAATCAACTGGACATAAAGTTTCATCAAAGCTATCAATCTCATCTTCTTTCAAATCTGGTTGTTGCAGACCATGTCCCGAGAAATAAAAGACCAATGAGTCTCCCCATTGGCAGTCGCTCACCAGCCACTTTAAGGAATCCAGTATGTTTTGCCTCGTAGGAACTATATCAGGTTGTTGTTCTGCATTTTAGTTTAATTTTAGAATCAGATTCATCCATATCTTGTATTTTTTGTATCAAATGTTAAGACTGAGTACACTGTGAAAGCTGAAATCAGGAAAGATATGACATTTGAACAATTAATAGAGACAATGAGGCATTCTAGCATACAGAGAACCTGTGGACCAAATTTTTTTTCATGATCATTAAATTTCAATACTTTTCCTCGACAACTGAATCTTGATCTCCAAGATTACGTTAAAAAATGCATTGTGGTTCTTCTAAATTAGGAAACTACTGTAGAATCTCTTGATTATTCTACCTTTGCACTAAGACAAAATTGAGAAGACTTGAGCATGAACTATAAAATCTAAATGAGCAGAGACAAAATTGAGAAGACTTGAGCATGAACCATAAAATCTAAATGAGCAGACTGTAAATTCACATGAGAAATCAGAATCATCGGCTAGAAGGTTATGCGAGATACCTGTGAGGACACGGATGCTCTCATTAGAAAAGTCAAAACATTCAATCAGCATTTTTTTCATGTTCCTAACATCATTAACAGTTCCATTGAGCCTGAATTTCCTTTCCCTGTAAGTAACCCCACAGAGAACGGCACGCTTACTATATCTCCTTTGCAAGGACAAGAAAGATCCTGATGAAAGAGATGGCTTTTGATCCACCAAATAACCCTTTCTGCTATCACTGTCTACCCGATCATTAGATATGGTACCAAATTTCTTCACCCCATTGTGTATTTTACCACCACTTGATTGCCCCAGTCCTTGATTTGGAGCATTATCGGTTTTGCATTTCGGGCAACAAAGACTAGTAGTGCATGTGGGCACTAGAAACCTTGTGTTGCAATTTTTACACTTCACTTCCACTTTCATTTTCGCAGCTTGTTTTGAACTAACGCAATGATATCCAGGAGGTTTCTCGGGCGCTGAAACGCCATGTTTGCTGCCTCCGATGTTTGAATCCATTATTGGCTGTGACAGTGCAAGGCTTTCTTTGCTTACTGGCAGTTTATGTAAACGAATTGATTGTGAATGGATGGATCAAGTATTTATACAGGTGATTGGGGACAAAATGATATCCTATCCACACGTTCAGCTTTGGAATTCAGGTTTCCTTGTTTTCAGCTATCTTTTTCAAGAAGCATCAAGAAGACCAACTATTCAGACTGGGCTTCAGGATTGACAATCCTTTCATTTATACTTGAATACTCCATGGTAAAAGTGGGACCCAATGTCTAGTGCAACAAGACAGGAGTAGAAGAATTTGATGCAAATGAGTCAAAAGTTTGCTCTTGGTTGTGAATCTTATCTGTGTCCATTCATTTATGTCCTCATATTATATTGCTGCAAGAACCAGATGCTATGACTTTATTTCTTTAGATATTGAAAATCAATGTAGCCTTATCACGAAGCAAGATTCCCTCTTGATGTACTAACAGATATGGTTGGATATGAAGGGGTGAAAGTAAGGATCGATAAATGGTTATGGTTGCAATTGCCAGCTTGACGTGGCTATAACAGGTGATGATTCACATATTCCACTTAATTCAAGATGAACTCTTTTCTTTTCAAAAGAAGGCAATTTTTTGGTGAATCAAAGTATCCAAATAGAGACTATCAATTTGGTTGTAGCATATAAATCAAACAGAGAAAGAGAAAAATAGGTTTTATTCAGAATTTTCTTAGAGAGAAAAGAGTATATTTTAGAGAAAGAAATTTTATGCAAATATATTTTGGAGAAAGAAATTTTAGAGAGATAAATTTTTAAGGGTTTGTAGATGTCATCTTCGTGAAATACTAAAAAATATTAAATATAAATTAAAAATAAAATATAATTGAAATTGTAAATTAAGTAGATATCTTTTCAAAACTCATTGAAGGAATATAAAAACACTGTAGAGTGAAAAGTTTCAGAAATTATAAACTCTCATTTCCTCCATTTTTCTCTATTCAAACAAATAATTACTGTTAGCTTTTTGTATCCTTACTTGGTTTGGACTATTAATGCTTTGACGATTATAGAAAGCGAGCAAAGCTACATTAGTAGTTTTCTCTTATTTAAAAAATTGTTTCTGCAAGTTCTGCATATAATCTTTTGCTTCCATTTTCTGCTGTGTAGTTTTTTTTCCCATTGGCAAAGCATGTAGGCAGCAAGAAGATATACAAAGGCAACTTAGAACAGAAGGAAGTATCTCCCTTGTTGTATTTCCCTAAGGTGAATAACCTTTATTAACTTTGAAGATTGTTGAAAATTTCAACTTGTTGCAGTGATAAAATGAATTATGAGTATAAAAATGAAAAATAAAGTACAGTGATTATACGGTATCACAAGCCAAAAGGTGTTATTTTTTATTTAAAATAAGGGGAAAATGAATAATCAGAGGGACCAATCATAATTACCAAGTCAAATATGAGCCCATCCATTGTTTTCCTTCATATTGCAAAAGAAGCAAGAACCGGATTCAAGATCCCACAAATATTCTTTACTTGATAAAATAAATGTAATGTTTTTCTTATTCTTACTTGATAATGGAGTAAGAGATACGGTAAGTGCAAGAAAGCCATGAATTATGTCTGGCGCAAATTGAAAGATTTTAGGATTAATTAGCACTTGACATGATATTAGAGTCTCTTTGATCAAAATGTCAAGGATTCAATATTTAACCCGCTATGCTAATTAAAATGAAATTTCAATACAAGGCCAGGTAAGACTAAATTGTGTCCACACTTCAAGGTTAAAAGGCATTTGCATGATGGATATATTTGAGATATAATAAATCAGCAATGCTTTGAAACTGCATTTCAAATATAAATTAAGAACTATCAATTGAATATAAGATAATGAGATAACATTATTTATTTAGCCTGAAAATGTAATTTCATTTACAACAGAACATTACAAGAGAATTGAAAATGCAGAACATTAAAAACAAAGAAAGCTAATACATTAGAAAAATAAAACAACACAAGCAAGGGTCAGGAAACAAAGAAAATAGGTCTTGGAACAAACTACAAGATCCAGGAATTAGGGGTCTAAAAACCCAGTCCAAAGGACATAACTCTTCTTTGAGAAAAGGGGCAAGTATACTAGTGGCTATAATGGATAAACTTAGAGCAAAATTGATAAGAAATTTTGCAACCAAAGCCAAAGAATCTTCATCAAAATTAACTTTATGCAAAACCCAAAATTTTGAAATAAATTGTTTGAAACCAAAGACTCTCCAAGCATATTCCTCAGTGTCTAAAGACAAATTGTATTGGATATAAAACATTCAGAATCAAATTTCAAATTTCACTTTTGGTGTATATAATATTTTTATAATGAAAAAATATTTATTGGCCACCTAACTGTTTTAACCTTTGAGATAAACTTATTCATGCAAACTATATTTAACTTTTTCTTTTTGGTATATTTTGTAGTAATGAAAATTTGAAGAATAGCATCTTCAAAGTAAAATGAGTAATGTACTATCATTGTGTCCTAATTCATGTTCTCTACTCTAATACTTTCAGGCTTTTTCCTTTCCCCTTTACAAACTCTTGAAAGTCCGTAAAAATGAAATTTTTAGCATATTCCTCAATTTGTCACCATCATCTAATTTCCTTAGAAAATTATATACTTTCAAATACATATTGATCAATTTATTGCTGAATTCAGAGAATTAAGGTAAGGAGAGTAAATTCTTTGTTTGAATCAAGGAACAACGGCATCTATTTGCTATCATTTATAATTTGGAACAAATAACAAGTGTTGATCTTTTATAATGTTGGAGCGCCTATTTTTTTTTTAGAGGTCAGGTGTTGTATTACATGCCATTTTAATAGGGTTCAATAACAAAAAAGGTCAGACATTTTGGAATTCTTTTTAATTTTTTTATAAAGCCAAAAAAGCACTTTTGATCTCTTAACTTTTATTGAAGTTTCAATCTTGTCTCCAGTAAGGCACTTGCCTTAGTCCCCTAATTTCTCCTAGGCCCCATTTTTAATTTTTTTTTATTTTCTATAACCATTAGTCAATGACCAACATATTAATGATTGACCAAGAGGAGCAACTATTTTTCTGTGAAGAAACCAACTTGCAATACTATCATTATTAAGTCTAAAGCTATGCTTTTGTCCACCTCATTAATTAAGAAATGCCATATCATGAGTTAATGAAATGCACGTATAATTTAGTTGCAGATTTGGATATCTAACTGTAATATTGTATTGGCACATTATTATTTATTAATAATTTTTAATATTATAATTTATAACAATTATTTTTTTGCCTACATATACCACAAAATTTCAACATTTTCTCTTCAAACTTTCTTAGTTCTCACATTTTGTTCTCTCTTCTCACTTTTATCTTCATACTTTCTTAAAGTGAATTGATATCAAATTATTGCAGTAAATAGTACAATGTACAATTCTTTTTGTTTTCAAGTTTTCAGGTTCTATCATTTCATCATTTATTTTCCTATTTACTTTGCACATCTATTTAATATATATTTATATTGTTGTTGTTATTTTGTTTTATTTTTATACTTTGTAGCAATAGAAGATGTCAAATAGAAAGTTTGAATATAACTTTAAAAAATTAAAGAAAAAAAAAGTTAAAAAGTTAATTCAATCTCAATGTGGTACTCTTGATAAATTTGTTACTATTTATAAAAAGGATGTGACAACTAGTTCAATTAATTAAGAAATGATTATAGAATATTATTGATAATATCTGTAACAATTGTTATTACAAAAAAAGTTTTTCAAAATTAAAATTGCTTAAATCCTATTTGAAATCAACTGTGTTACAAAATAGATTAGATGGATTAGTCATCTTATCTATTGAGAGTGAAATGTTGAAATTATTTGATTACAAAACTTTGATAAGTGATTTTGCAATTCAAAAAGTTAGAAGAATAATATGAGAATTTGATAATCAATATTATACTTGACCCTTTTAATAATTTTTTCTAAGGCCCCAAAATATGTAGACACGGTCCTGATTGTTCCTTAAATTTTATTTAAAATAAATTTAATCTTTAACTTCTCAAAAACATACATGTTACTCAGCAATCTAACTCCATTAAATTTTTTAACGGAGGTGCATTCTATATGACCTATGTATCATATTTTCATATTCTTACGGGGAAAAGACATTTTTAACCTATTGAATTTTATTAAAATTTCAATCTTGTCTTTTGAATTTTATTTGAAATTAATTTACCCTCTAACCTTTCTCCTCCATGCATGACTAAATAGCTATAGAATTCCTTACTCTCTGATAATCAGCTTCTAATTCCATTCCATCCTCTTGTTCTTCATCATCATTATCACCTATATTTCAAGTTGTTTTCTACCTTGATTTATTTTGTGCTGTATTTCTTCTTATAGATAACTTCTTCCTTGTAGTAATTTGTTAAGAAAGCTTAATTAGTACTTGTACCAATGAAGATCCAAATTCTTCCAAAACATCATTGTCCAATATTTCCTATTCACTGTCATTGGAGTGAATTTTAAGTGCACTATCTTCCTACTCCAATTTAAGATCCTTTTCATCAGCATCCTCATTTGTCTTTAGAAAATTAGAGAGTAAATTTGATTCAAATAAAACTTAAGAAATAAAAATTGAAACTTTAATTAAATTTAAGGGATCAAATATATCTTTTTACCATAAAAATATGAAAATATGACTTATTAGAGCCATGTAGGATACTAAGTTAGGTGTCATGTAAATTTTGAAAAACAAAACAATGTTAGGTTGTTGAGTAACAATGCATATTTTTGGAAAGTTAGAGGTAAATTTACTTCAAATAAAACTTACGAGACAAGATTGAAACTTTAACAAAGGTAAAGGGATCAAAAGTGCAATTTTACCATTTTTAGATACATAACTAAATCATAAAAGCACAGAATTACCATAAATTTAACAACTTGAAATTCTACGGTACACATTTTTCTATGTACTGAATTTTGGACAACCTTAATTCTGATAGAATTGCCAACCCAGATTAACAGAAGGCAGACTAGAATTTCTGCAGCGTGCACTTTGAAATTGACTACGACAATTGGAGCAGCCAAAAACACAGAATCCCTGTTGGCATCAATACCAAAAGCAGGCAACTAAGGTTGTACCATGGATTCTTATAGGAGAAAAGAAGAACAAATATAGTGAATAAAATTCTTATTATTTTCTGTACTTATCAAACTAACACAGTTGCGTTGATGTTGCTAGTCCATACCCTGTTTTATGTGTGCATGGGTGTGTCTTGGACCAAGAAATTTATTTAATGAAGATTTCATTCTGCAATCACCAAGCATAGATGATGAAATAACAGTCTTTATTCATCCTTCAAACTAGTGAACTTGACAAGATCTTTGCTTTCTCCTCAAATACTCACAATGTGAATACCTTCTGAAGTATATCAAACTTCTCAGATGATGACAGAATAGGGTCCTGAAATGCTCCGTAGAAGTCCAATGTCATCAACTAATCATGAAAATCTAAACCAAGATTGATTATATATTGTTTTTTGATAGAGTTGGACTTGGATATACAGCAATCATAGTTAACAAGATCGATATTTATGAAAATATAATTTTTGATGTAGCATTTGGGAGGACATTATATAAATTAATTTAGGTCTGATAGAATGAGATTCTCTAGTCTAGCAGATTAAACAGAAATAATGGTTTTGTAGAATCTCAAAAGCTCACCATCAATTTGTCATGCCGACAGGCCCATGCTATACCGTGCAGCACGCACCGACATTGTTACAAGACAGCTGGATAATTTGATTAATTTCTCAAAAGCAGGATCTTAGACTACGGAAAATTCAGATTCACTCACACATGCAAATCTTGAATTATGATGATTATCACTGATGTTTTACATTCTCAAGGGCCAAAGAATGGCATTTATATTCAGCGTAACTATGTCATACCAACTTAAAAGGCAGGGATGATTATCCTTGAACCATTGTTGGGAATGCATGTTACTAATAATATCAATAAATAGGATGGAATCCAACCTGTGCAATTCTACGGCGGAAGACATGTTTCAAGATTCTGTGACGGCGGTTACCATGTACAATCCTATCAATTTCCTCATGCATCTTTTGCAGTAAACCCCCATATGTTATTTCAGGGTTTTCTTTGATTACCTTTGTGAAAATATAGGTCATAAGACCATTCATTCCTTTTCCACCAAAAGCCTGTGCATGTTCATCACAAGTTCACAACCAAAGTGATAAGCAAGAAATTCATTGAAATGCATTTCAAAAATTTTCATTGCCAGAAGGACAAATATCCAAGATTCTTACTGAGGTATCAACAGCCATCTGGTTATCTTCACAAGCACTGAAGCAAATCGCCAATCCGCCACTTGTGTGTTTTCTAATAGGTTTTCTAGCCGGGGGCTTGTCATCCTCCCAAGTGCCACTGCAAGACCCAGGCAAGAGACCAATAATTCAGACAGAAACAGAAGAAGAAAGCCTAATGGGAAGAGAATATTAAGAATTAGGAGTGCACTCACCTTTCCTTGTTGTAGACATATTCGAGATCAAGAATTGTTCCACTATGACAAGCATCAACAATGGCATGAAGTGTGACACCCTCCTTGAGCGGCCAAACAATGATA
Organism: Sindora glabra; assembly: GCA_020226215.1. Lineage (NCBI taxonomy): Eukaryota > Viridiplantae > Streptophyta > Magnoliopsida > Fabales > Fabaceae > Sindora > Sindora glabra. The sequence goes on along the minus strand of CM035225.1, from coordinate 12,819,357 downwards.
GAATTTATATCATTGTCGATAATCATGCCTTCTTGCATAAAATCTACAGGACAAATAGTTTCATCAAAACCATCTATCTCATCTTCTACCAAGTCCGGCTGCTGCAAACCATGCCCCGAGAAGTAAAAGACCAACGAGTCTCCAGGTTGACAATCCTTCACAAGCCACTTCAAGGATTCCAGTATGTTCTTCTTTGTTGGAACTAATACAGGATTCTGATCTTGTTCTACAATTCAAATTGATGTTTAAAATGAGATTAATCTATCTTTAGAATCAATATATCTCTAAGCTTATGTTACGTGCTGAGCAGATTGGAAAGGTTGAATATGTAATAACTGGAGCTATGGCATATCACTACCAAATAGGGAGAAAGCAGAACATAAGCATACGCAAAATCAAATATACAGAATTTAAGACTAGATACATTCTTTAGAAGTTGCCAAATATTATGCTCAGGAGTTTCAAGTGTCATCAAAATATGCAATCAGCCAAGGTGCTAGCTCTTAAGTATCAATTAAAACTTAATGAACAAAATGCAAATTTAACATGCCGATGAGGACGAAGGATATGCAATATACCTGTGAGGACGCGGATGCACTCATTAGGGAATTCAAAAACCTTAGTCAGAAGTTCCCTCATGTTCTTGACATCATTAATGGTTCCCTTAAGCCTCAATTTCCTTTCCCTGTAAGTAACTCCACAAAGTACGGCGCGCTTGTTACCTCCCCGCGACAAGGACAAAGAAGAATCTACAACAGGATATGGCCTGTTACCAGTAAAGTTGGCATTTTTGTTAGCACATTCTAGAAGTTCATGTCCGTACGATTTGGCACTGCCTTTTTGCATCTGAGAATGAATGATGCTGTCTTCAATAGATCGGCAAGGCCCTGAAATCAGAACATTCACAGTTTTGCATCCAAGACAGCGATATATAGTTGTGTTTGGAGGCACTAAAAACTCCTTTCTGCAACCATTGCAGGTAATTTTTGCTTCCCTTGTCGGCCATAAATTACTTGTGTTTTTGCTGATAATATAGCTGTGATATCCATTACTGCCTGAGGGGAGAAAACTACTGTTTCTGCATGTTTTTGTAAGCTTTGTTTCCATTTGTTTTTTCCTTTTTTTTTTTTGCTGTGTAGAGTTTTTCTTGCAGAACAAGCATGTAGGCAGCAAGAAGTAATATAGTGGAAGCTGATATGCACATGATGAAATGAACAACATAATTAAACAACATAGTTAAGTTATTCATTGTGGGCTGCTGGATTCCGTGCCTTGAACTTTTTGCATTGTATTTCTTTTGGTGGTAAAAAGCCCTTAGAAGGGTTGAAAATTGTGCACCATTACATAACTTGTAGTCAGAGATGGAGGGGCCAGTTTAACTTTGTAGGACACTTAAAAATCATTGCAGGCATAGAATCAAATCATCTTATTTGTCGAATATTGGAGAATGCAAAATGCTCAACTATGATAGGTTAGGTTGAGGGTTAGTCAGTTATCCACCAAAAATTAGATAGAGAGTGAGATCCAACGGATTTAACTGTAGTTGTAATTATAATCATTCTGTGAAACATTGAATATAAATATGAGAAAAAATTGTGAGTATAGTTCAAATTTGGTCCTGAAATACGGCTATTCTTGCTATGTCTGTAATATCATAACCTTAAGCCTAACTAATTAAAAGCAATCGGTGAACTTGATTCATTAACCTAAAAGGCTGGTTTGAGTTGTTTAAGTAGTGTCTTATAAATTATACTTAAGTCTCAGATTTAACTTATATGAAATTTTACAATTTCTTCTGCTCAAATAGCTTAACATCCTCATTAGGCTAAAATAAGTCTAATGACGTAAGATTTGCACATATTGAAATATATAATTAATGAGTATTATCATTTGTAATATTCTAAGTTTGACTAACTCAAAATAACTATTAAACATGATCCATTAGTCTAAAAAGTTAGTCTAAATTATCTAAGTAGTTAAGTTTAATACCTTATAAATTATATAAATCTCAAATTTAATTAAGATAGAGCTTTATACATATGATGTGATGTACAATTTAAATTCTAACAAAGTTACATAAGTCTATCTAAACAATGCTAACCCAACTAAGGCGAAAGTTTAAAATAATTGGAATTTTTTTTGACAACAATGCAACTCTCATTTTGTGTACATTATATGCTTTGATTCTTTATTCTCTTGTTATAAAAGAAGCAAGAACCAGATGCTATGGACTTTAGTTTTCTTGGTTGATGAAAATTAGTACAACTTTTCTTTTTATCGTTTTATAATTTTTCTCTTTACCTGGCATGATATTCTCTTCTGATTTGCTTCTTTCCTCATTATTGCCTTAAAGAAAATAATAACATGAACAAGATAAAACTATTTGGATAAAATGATAGTATATAAATCTTAATTGATTGTAGTAGACAATTTATAATGTATCCAAACATCTGTATGCCCAGCCACCTCACTGAAGCTCAGGCACTTAAAAAACGTGTTCTCCTCTTTATTCTTCTCACATATTAAAAGGAAAGTAGCATGCAAGAAGCATGCTCCATAAATAATTATTTCACAATTATAAATTGGGAGCAAATATTGGTATTAGAGAAGAAAGCACTATGACCAAAAAAAGAAAAAGTATTGTTAATAGTAAATGTAGCATTTCCTTTGATTTGATTCTTTCCCAATAACTAAGAGAACTGCAACAAAATTAGAAACCCCAAAGAAGCATAGGCTTGCTCCACTGACAACACCTAAAATTTCACTACTTTGGCCTCACCATCCTGGGACCGTTCTTTCTTCAACCCCATTTGGTCATTGGCCCATCCAACAGTGAAGTCACTCCGTCTCCGGGCGATCAATTACAAGTGCCTTCAGTAGTTGACCCACCAACCTCTGACATCAGTGCAGCACAACCCTCGCTTTCTATGTACCTCCACGAATAAGATACAGTGGTTTAGGTTAATAAAAAAATTAACATGTTAATAAATTATAAATTAGAAGTATTTTTCATACTAATTTATTAAAAAATTAATTTAATAAATTGTCTGAAATATTTTATAATTTATAAGTTATTATTTTTTCAAATTCTTTTCAAATTTATTTTTATTCTTTTTATTAATTTATAATCCATACTTTTTATAACATAAATATAAATATTTAATTTCATAAAATATAATTAATTTAATTTTAGCATAATTATATCTTAATTTTAAATTATAAATGTATAAAGATATGTATCTAAATAATATCATAAAATATAATTAATTATATTTTAAGTAATTATAATTTTAATATAAATAATAAAATAAAAATTATGTAAGTAAATTAATATAAAACTTTATAAAATATAATTAATATAATGTTAAATATTATATTTTTATTTCAAACTTTTTAATTACATTAATATAATTAATTTTTAGATAAATATAAATTATTTTAATTGTATATATTTTTATTAATATATATTTTTATATTATTTTATAATTTTAATTAATTCAATAATTAATTTTATAAAATATTTTTTAAATAATTAATTAATTTATTAATTATTTCCGAAACCTTTCTCCAAAACCTTACTGCAAAGGAGAGAGAAAGAGAAAATGTGGTGGATGGGCTTCACTAATTTAGGCCCACCCACCACATTTTTTTCCCCCTCTTCTCCGAACTAAGGCACAATATCTTACAATGTAACGTAGTATTTCTCCTCGTATTGTATCTTCTGTCACATTAGCAGTCCGTACCAACCGTCAATTATGCAGCCTTTTCTACTTTCTAGACTATTTTGCCCTTGGTTGGATGCCTTCAAAACCGAACTCATGTTCATTAAAAATTAATCTACACTCGGTCACATACTGACTTGAGCATCCTCAGGTAGATTCCCTCGTCATCTGTGTATCTTTCTCTGTGCAAGTCCTTTCCACCACCCAAACAGGATTAGGGTTTTTCATATGCCATTCCTTAAACAATTTAAGTGAGAAGATGGTGAAGGGCATTGAATGTTCAGTAGAACATTCTCACCAGCTGATTTAATCTGTTCATATTTTTCAACAAGTTGAAAGCGCAACATTGCTCTGAACGCTGCTTTCCAGGATCAAATGTTTGTCCAAGTCCTGGGTTAGTGTTGTTGCATACTTGGTAGCAATCATGGAACCCCTTTTTTTCTTTTCTTTTCTTTTTCTTTTTTTTTTTCATTAAGAGACTAACACTATACCAACAGACCAGATGACTATTGGCGCAACTAAGAGCACATTTGGTTATACAAGCTATTACCTCCATCTTTTGAATGTAGACTTATAGCTTCCACTGTTTGGCTGTATGATTTTTGGACAGCCAAGCACACCTTGTGATGTGCATGAAACTAAGTCATTCGGTTCATGATTTTCAAACTCAGAAATTTTGACACAGTATTTATGGTATTCATAGTAAAGTCAGGTATAGTAGATTCAAAAATCACTTTACTCACAATAAGAAGAACATATAGTTCCATCACGGAAATCTTGTTGGAAAAACCAAAAGAAACATGGGAAAAACAGAGCCAAAAATGCAGAAACACAAACAGAAACAGAGATGCAGAAAGAAAAATAGAAACGTAGAGAGGCTATGGCAGCAGAAACATAACATTATATCATTGCATTTTTTACCAAGTGTTGCTGCACTTGGGGAGTTTTCTCTCTTCTTTGAGAGCTCCAATTACAACATTCTGCAAAATGTCTATTTATAGACATTCAATATTTCATTTCCTATTTTACAAGTTAAGCAAACCTAACACGCTTTCTTTTCTTTTACAACACACTTTCACCAACTCTTTTCTTTTCTTTCAACAGAAAGTATGACATATTTCTTTATATTTTTTTCTAGATTAGCATTTTCCAACACTCTCCCTTAATCTAAAAAAAAAAAACACATATTCTAAAGCTTTGATTAATTTTTTTTTTAAATATATCACAAAAGTTGTTTAACTCAAACAAATCTTTGGCTTATCTCCTTGGCATCATTCGTAACTTTGCTACCAACTGCAAGTAGAGGCTTTCTTTCTTTTTGCATTACGTTTCCCTGGAGCATCTGGCTTTTCATTGGCTGCTTCAAGTGTACTCTTCAGGTATACCATTGTGGTTTTGCTCAAACTCAATTTTAAGACCAATGTCTTCATCCTTTTCGGCATTATCCTCAGACTTTCTGCCTACTTTAGCCTTTCTGTTACCACCCCTTCCAGGCAACTATTCAGCAGAAGGGCGTGCTTTCTTCATGATCTTTTTTTGCTGCTGGACTCATTGGAGTTTCAGCTGCAATATTGGCATCAACATCTTCATCATTTTCTGTATATCCTTCCTACTGAAAGATTTCCTCTCTGCATTTTTCTTCTGATTTTACAACATATCTTTTTTTTCCTTTTTCTTGTGGTGTTGCTGCTTCTTCCTCATCTTCATGTGCTATCTCTTCCAATTTCAACTACTTCCCACATATCATAAGCCTCTACATAGACTTTCATTTTAACTACCATATAAGGAAGTTAACTTTAATGGAAGTAGGAGGGAATGGAGCAGAGAAGCCATTTGAAGCCATAAACAAACACTGTTTTTCAAGGTTTTTATGAAGAGGAAAACTTGTTGGTTTTCTCTCTTTTTCTCACAGCCCATTAGGACCATTTAAGCTCTGATACCATGTTGGAAAAACCAAAAGAAACATAGGGAAAAACAGAGCCAAAAACGTAGAAATAGAAATGCAGAAACACAAACAAAAACAGAGATGTAGAAAGAAAAATAGAAACGTAGAGAGGCTATGGCAGCAGAAACATAACATTATATCATTGCATTTTTTACCAAGTGTTGCTGCACTTAGGAAGTTTTCTCTCTTCTTTGAGAGCTCCAATTACAACATTATGCAAAATGTCTATTTATAGACATTCAATATTTCATTTCCTATTTTACAAGTTAAGCAAACCTAACACGCTTTCTTTTCTTTTACAACACACTTTCACCAACTCTTTTCTTTTCTTTCAACAGAAAGTATGACATATTTCTTTATGTTTTTTTCTAGATTAGCATTTTCCAACAAATCTATATTCTTTATCTAAACCTTACTTCCTCCTCATGTTTTTGTCTGACAATGAAAGAGTAGGAACAAGATTATTGACTGCATCAAGAAGCCGTTTAGTTCAAGGTAAGAAAAGGAAAATGAATTAACAAAGAAAACGCGAGGAAAGAAAAGAAATAGCCCATGATTACCTACTTCCACTCATTTTGATTATTTCTTAATTATTGAGTTAGAAGTATAAAAACTTCAAGAAAATCAGGTATCATGTATAACATTTATTGCTAAATTTAAATTTGTTGAGTTGAAAAATGTGAGGATTGGAATAAATATTGAAATAAGTAATGTATAGATCTGGATCCTTTCTTTTTCCTTTTCTTCTTTTTCCGTTATTTTTAGAGAAGTAAAAATATAATTTTTATTCTGGGACCTACTATTTTTTACTGGGACCCATCATTTTAATACAAAATAATTTCTGTCTGCATCTCTCTCTCTCTCCTATGTCTCCCTCTCCTTTTCTTAAATCTCGATCTGTAATGTAGTAAGCATCCACAATTTCTTGATAGAAGTTTTTAAATCTTCATCTTCCCCTTGCCTTTCATTGTGATTTAGCACACTTGAAGTTCGTTATTTCAAAAGAGTTGTCGAGATAAATACCGAATTCAGGCTGAAGTTTGAACTTCCCTCACTTGTACAAGAGGTTTCAGTCATTAATAATGTGAAATCCTTTCTGAATATTGACTAAAACCATTAATAACAGAGTTTATTGCTTAATTAAAAGGATCAAGGGAAAGGAATGCAACTTTTTTGGGGACCGGGATGGATGTTCTATATTATAATCAATCATTTACCAACAAAGAACTGGAAAGTTAAACGCAACTATGATTCCTCGATTAAGGACTTTCATATGAAGTATGGCTTTAATATGGTTACAACTTCTGATTCACACCAATAGAAAACCTACAAGTTCTGTTCTGCCCACTTATAGTCAATAACGAATGCCACAAGTGTACAAATATGAGATAACTTAGGTGCTAAGTAATGTGACTGACATGCCTTTAAGCATGACAATGAAAGAAAGGGACAGCAGAATTATAATATATATTTTCATCCCTTGTTCTTATTTTCTTAGAAGTTAGAACACCACTAAGAAAAGTTGCTAGTAGAAAATGACAAATCTTCTGCTAAAAGGTGACAACTATAATGAAAAGCCAATAACAGTCTGCATCCATCCTTCTCTCAATTTTAGTAACATGACAGGGATGTGGCTTCCAACTGACATGCTCACAATTCGAATTGTCTCTGGTAAATGTCAAATGCCTCAGATGATGATAGAAAAGGTTTCTGCAATGCTCCATATAAACACAATTACATCAGAAAAATAAAAAATCAAGAATTACTGACTAAAATTTACGGTGAAGTTTGAATGAGTTGGACATATAGCATTGAGTCAGATGTAGTGATACTAATCAAAATTAAAAGCAATAGAATGTGGACGCCAACCTGTGAAATTTTTTGGGGAAAGATGTGTCTCAGGAAACTGGGTCTGCATCTTCTCTGGATTACTTTTTCAATTTCTTCATCCATCTTGTCTAGTAGATGTCCATACGTTATTCCACGGTTTTCATTCACTATCTTGGTTAAAAGAAAAGTCATAAGGCCATTCATTCCCTTTCCACCAAACGCCTGCATAAGTTTGTGAAAGCTCAATTGGTGAACAAGTGAATTTATTGCATTGCAATACATAGTCAGATGGAAATATCCAAGATTCTTACAGTGGTATCAGCAGCCATCTGATTATCACGACATGCACTTAGACAAATAGCCAGCCCACCACTTGTATTCTTTGATATAGGTTCTTTGGCAGGAGGCTTGTTATCATCCCAAGTGTGCCTGCAAGCATCGAGAAAGAGACTAATTATCAACAATGTACTTTAGTAGATAGAAACATAAGAAGCTCAAGTGGTACAAATTACTAAAAATGTGCTCACTTGTCCGGGTTATAGACATATGTGAGATCAAGAATTGTGCCACTATGACAAGCATCAACTATAGCATGAAGTGTGACACCATTCTTGAGCGGTGAAACAATGAGAGAATTTATATCATTGTCGACTATCATGCCTTCTCGCATAAAATCAACGGGACATAAAGTTTCATCAAACCCATCAATCTCATCTTCTGTCAAATCAGGTTGTTGCAGACCATGTCCGGAGAAATAAAAGACCAATGAGTCTCCCCATTGGCAGTCACTCACCAGCCACCTTAAGGAATCCAGTATGTTTTGCCTCGTAGGAACTATATCAGGCTGTTGTTCTGCATTTTAGTTCAATTTTAGAATCAGATTCATCCATATCTTGTATTTTTTTATATCATATGTTAAGACTGAGTTACACTGTGGAAGCTGAAATCAGAAAAGATATGACATTTGAACAATTAAGGGAGACAATGAGACATTCTAGCATACAGAGAACCTGTGGACCAAAATCTTTTTCGTGATTATTAAATTTCAATACTTCTGCTGACAATTGAATCTTGATCTCCAAGATTATATTAAAAATGCATTGTGGTTCTTCTAAATTAGGAAATAACTGTAGAATCTCTTGGTATTCTACCTTTGCACTAAGACAAATTGAAAGGACTTGAGCGTGAACTATAAAACCTAAATGAGCAGAATGTAAATTCAAATGAGAAATCAGAATCATCATCGGCTAGAAGGTTATGCAAGATACCTGTGAGGACACGGATGCTCTCATTAGAAAAGTCAAAACATTCAATCAGCATTTTTTTCATGTTCCTAACATCATTAACAGTTCCCTTGAGCCTGAATTTCCTTTTCCTGTAAGTAACTCCACAGAGAACGGCACGCTTACTATATCTCCTTTGCAAGGACAAGGAAGATCCTGATGAAAGAGGTGGCTTTTGATCCACCAAATAACCCTTTCTGCTACCACTGTCTACCCGATGATTAGATATAATACCAAATTTCTTCACCCCATTGTGTATTTTACCACCACTTGATTGCCCCTGTCCTTGATTTGGAGCATTATTGGTTTTGCATTTAGGGCAATAAAGACTAGTAGTGCAAGTGGGCACTAGAAACTTTGTGTTGCAATTTCTACACTTCACTTCCACTTCAATTTTTGCTGCTTGTTGTGAACTAAAGCAACGATATCCAGTAGGGTTTTTGGGCACTGAAACACCATGTCTGCTAGCTCCGATGGTAGCCTTTGAATCCATTATTTGCTGGGTTTTTTCTTCTCACAGGCCAAGAATTCAGACAGCAGCAAGATTTATAGATGACAACAGAGTGACATAAACCAACAAATCTAATTCAGGGTGGGCCTCCGGATTGACAAATTGCACCTTTGTTCATGACTTTATTATTTATTTATTTTTTCCTTGCTTGGAAAGGCATTTAAAATACGTAGAATCAAACTCCACCTTGAATGAAAAATGGATGATGCAAAGTGCTTTTACATCTAAATTGGTAGAAGGTCTGTCAAATCTGCAGTAAAATGTTAGGCGGCCGTGTATTTAAAAAAGAAAAAAAATATATTTTTGTCAAAATCTCCTGAATTTTAACAGTTAAATTAGCCATTATTTAGAAATTTTCACTTGAAAAAAGTGTACAAACAACAGTACTCTAAATTTTAAATAGCAGCAAAGACTCACTTTTCAATATCCCTGCAGTATTAAAGACATATCCTCTGTAGGGCACTTGAATGCTGAGAGAAATTGAAAGACCTAAGTTTAGGAGTTTATTCTAAAGAAACCCTGGTCCGGTTGGGGGGAGATGGAGATGGAAAAAGGAGTGGGAAATGAAGTAGCCAACGGTGCATCTCAATTGCGTTGAAGTAAAATATATGCTTTTCTTTATTCTCTCCCCAACAAACAAGGAATCAGATGCTTTGTAACAATTTCTTTTAGGAGATTTAGACCAATGTATCTAATTATTAATATATCATCTAAGATTTAATTTAAAAAAAATTGATATGCAATCAAATTCAATAATATATTCACATATCGCTTGGTTAGTCCTTATTTCTATAATACTGCATGCCATCTTAATTTGATTCTTTCTTCTTTTTAGACACTAAATAAGTGGATAATATGCTAAATTTCAGTCTGTTTATTGCTAGACTAATTTTAACCTAATTATATGAGATAATCGATTTTAATCGAATTCTTGTAACTTGTTAGATTGCTTTAACTACGCCAATCAGTTCATTTGTATGCACTTTAATCAGTTTATTATGATTCGTCGATTTTATTCATATTTATACACAAGAAACGAGTTTTAAATTAAAGACTTAAAGAAATTTTATGTAGAAATATTATATTATTTGGTTATGTTTGGTTAAACGCAGTTAAAAATAACATCTACATCTAATCCCCAATCAAAATTTCGTTAAAAAAAAACTCATTTTTAATTGATTAAAAATTTTAACTATGACACAGTGACCAATTTTAACCAATTTTAGATAGTTGTGGTCGGTGACCTATTTCAAATTATATTTTTTTTTGTACACTCCTATATCTAGTTATTAAAAAATTGAATAATTGCATATAACAGTGATAAAATGTAATTTATATATTGTAGTAGGAAAGAAGATATAATTCATGTGTGAACGGAAGGAGAGGTTTCTAGCTTGCATCAGCAAATTCCCTGTACTTAAATAATTTATCTTTATAGATAGATCAAGAAGCTTTATGAAGCTTTAGAATATATAACATACAGTGGGCTCTCTTGTTGGTGCAGTAATATCACATATTATTTTAAAAATTTTACTCCTTTTATATCTTGGGTTTGGAATCAACATCTTATATATGTAAGTTAAATAAATTATCACTTCTATCATTTAAAAAAAATAAAAAAAATACATCACACTGCTTTTTTTAACTTCATTGGTATTTACTCGATGCTTCTAATTTAGACATTCTGAAAACAACGATGATTAATTGTTTGGGGGAATTACCTGCCAACCAAAGCTACCTTTCCTGCGATTTATGTAATAAACGGAGTAATTTAAAGGACCAACAACACTGGAAAAAACAAGGTATTTGTCTCTTGGTAAACTCTAGGATGCTCTTTCATTGAATTACTTGTAAACTTCCTGTAATGCCAAGTATTACAACATCTCGTGCAAAGAATTTTTTTCTTGACAAACTCTAGATACTCCTTGTTGAATTATTTGTAAACTTTTTGTAGTGTCAAATGTTACATCTTTTCATACAAATATTTTCTTTCCTACAAGAAAAAGAGACCAAGGCAAACACATTGGTAAATCTCTTTACTACATTGGCAAATCTCTTTACTACAGTTTTGTTAAAGCATCAATAATTTTAAAGATTCTCCATTTAACCCTAATGGATCTCGTATTGCATTGAATTTATACCCTCTTCCCATTGCATCGAATCTATACCTTTTAAATTAAAATAATGATTCGATATTATTAAATCAATCACTTTGATGAGTGATTTTTTACGTAAATCATCTCCTGCTAACCGCATGCTAGTTTAAATATTAACTTCTCAATTTATTTCAGTGAGAAGCTACAGCTCATACAATTAGTAATTTCTTTTTATGAACCAAAAAGGCTCGTAGGCTCGCTTGAACCATGTTATATACCAAGTGAAAAGGTCTAATTAGGACTTCATGAAAGTATAATTATACACAAAGTAACAATAAGAGGAAAGAAACACCAACACCCTTGTGTGATTTTCACGTATACGTACACGTCAATAATGGTAATCCCAAATCAATTTTTGAATGTAGATCCTGCACGGCCTCTGATAATGCAGAGAATCCCACACTAGGTCCAGTTGGGAACGTGAGAAAATATAAACTATGGATGTATGTGTAACATAAATCAAACAATGCTACATTCATTTTACCAAGGCGTGAATATGGGACAAGCCATAGGTCAGCATGAAATTTATGCTGAAATGCACTAATTTCAAATACGCTGATATTACAGACTACACTAGACAGGCTACATCAGTCCAGCCAGCGTTTCCTTACAAATAAAGAGAACCTTCTGAGATGACTGTAATATAGTCTCAGTAGGAACCAGAAAAAGATTGAATAACATCAAGGTTGACAATCATCATATCCTCCTTCAACATTCTCCACATCTACTGATCTTCCAAACTCTAAATTCAGCTGCCAGGGTAAGAAGATTCAAGTTCATCCAATAGTGATAGGCTTTCAGTTCTGCAGGCATAACGACAACAACAATGCTTAGTTGTCAACAAGAATACCAATATTCATTCAACTGAGAATAAGCGTGTTTCTTTGGAAGGGGGAAATTAAATAGAAAGTAATAATATAATAGTTCTTCTGTCAGGAAAATATAGTTTTTACGGAGCTTGAGTTAGTCCAAGAATTACAAGCAGAAAATGAGCCCAAGTACTGCATATGTTTTTACATAGACGCACACACATACAATCAAGAAGCAAATGACAACCATAAGTCCATGCAAAGACAAACTTATAATTAAACGCTTGAGTACAAAATTACAGTTATTGAACAACATCATGTGACTAAATATCCTTTTTTTGGGCAAGATACAAATAACCCCTAAAGTGAGCCTTAGTATCACATAAGCCTCTTAAAATTTCAAAACCTACAAGAGAGTCTCCGGAAGTTCTCAAAAAACTGAAAATATTGACAGTTCAATTAAAACAAACAGGAAAAGATAGATGAGCTATTTGTGTCTCTTTCCAACTATTTTTTCAGCACAGTAAACTCAAATAAACAACAGGGAAAAAAAAAAAAAATACCCTTACTTTGCTAAATGCAATTAAATTGGGTTTTAGCAATATTTTACTCAAAATATTTGTTTTCAGTTATATCCTAAACGTATTAAAAACTTAGCTGCACTGTTAGTAATTTATTTCAAAAGAAAAATCATTCACAAACTAACTAAATTCACGTTAAAAAAAGGTAAAAATAATCATACGGGCCGGGAGGATTTCAATATTTCAGTTTTTTGAGAACTTCAAGCAAGTTATTTGTGAGTCTTGAAACTTCAAGGACGCTATGTGACACTATACCTTACTTTAGGGGATCATTTGTATTTTTCCCATTTTTTCTTTTATAGAACCCCAAATATCCTAAAATAGACTCCCACAAACCATTATCGTGGGTTATTCTCTATCACCCATTATTTTCTTAAGGCCATAACTTTGCTCTCTCAGCCAGAATAATTTCAACTTACAGAAGCCAGAACCCCCAAACCACAAACTCAGTACAAGCCTTAAATAATCAGATACTCAGCCTACTCAGTTTATCTCATCCAGATACTGATCCAAGTTGGACAACTTCATAAAGCCTGATTAGCATGTTAAGGAATTATAAAGTCCAAAAATGACATCTCTCCACGCATATCAGCTATATTACCATTTCACTGGGAAGAAAAAGTCATAAGTTAGAATATAAAATAATTGAAGCCTTCCCTATCAAACAAATAATATAGAGTAAGATATATTACCTTCCCAACACTTTTTTGTAAATAGGATGAGAACATCATCAATCAAAGATGATCAGCATCCAACGGTGATCCACTGTCCAAGTCGTTGATTTGACCAGAGATTTTTGCCTTACAAGCTGGACACATGAATCCAACGGAATCTGGTTGTATTTCAGAATCTACAGCATCATGGTTAAACTGTACTCCACACCATACACACAGAGTTGTAAGCTGATTTCTGCCAGCCATATTTAGCATTACTTGTGATTCATACTGAACTGATGTAGCATTCACCCCTTCCATCCGTGTGGTGCTAGCCAAATCTGTTGGCAAATCTGACAGAGAAAGAGAATCCTTAACACTTGCAAAATCATACTTAAGAGTGTTCATATCATCAGATCTCAGTTCATGGAACCCATTCAACCTATCCTGCTCATGGTCCACACTGCATGATTGTTTTCCCCCCTGTCAATGAGAAACAACAACAGAACTTTTCAAGGAAAGATGAGCATAGTCAAGCAGTTGACGCACAACATGGTTGGATGCAAAAGCCAGAAAGTGGTTAATTGTTGCATTTTGCAGCTAATGATGCTCGATTATGAAGTTATCATAGTGTTTAATTGAATTAAATAAGACCAAAGGCAGGCTAGGTGCTAAGAAACCCCTCCTCTGGATGCGATCACTAAATGGGAAAAGGATGACAATTCTTTCTTTTGTCTTTTAATGGTATGTAAAGTATATGAAATGCCAATATAGCATAGTAATCGAAACAAAACTTGAATTTAATCATTTATCACACAACTGTATAAGAAATTTCATCTCGTAACTGAGTCTCCATTGCATAAAGCATTTTCACTTTACATTCAAAACTTAGCAAATCTAAACATCTTCATCCTCATCTAGATACTTTTTACGCATTTCGTGATTATATAGTTGCCACAAACCCTGAAAATTATATGAAAAGGCTATTAAAAAGGGTGTTGCTTCAAAAAGTTTCAGTCAGAATATTATATAACTGAAGAACAATATCCTCAGTCTACAATAAACAAAGGAGATAAACTATATTTCACATATTCTGTGACAGTCAAATGAATGAACCATACAAAGCAACTTAATAGTAGATTGCAATTTCTTAGTGCCCTGAACACCAGAGTTTGTAAAGGAAAACAAAAAAATTATTAACATCTTAGGAAGACCCCTGCAACAATAAGTGTGGGACTATTCTTGGTTTTCTACAAATGAGAAATCCTGAGATCAAAGACATCCAGAGGATATGCCTTATACCTCGTCTGAGAGTCCATTGTTGGTGGGAAAACAATCTAATGATTGCGTTATGGAGATAGAGGGATTAGAAGCCCCACCTGAAATGCATTTTCTTCAGAAGCTGGCATCGCTGTCTGTTGGACATTACTGGTGACAGATATATCTTTGCTGACACTAAAATTAGTTTTCAACTCACGGTTATTACCATTAACTTCATCAAGCTTAGTTTGCTCCTTAATATCAGTGTATCCAGAACTTCCATTATTCTCAGCTTCAGGTATTATATGATTGCCAGCTAATGGAAGCAAAGGGCTTTGAGAAACTCCAAGACCAATCCCAGGTTGAACAAAACCACCAACAATTGATGCCACATCATCCTTCCCTTTAAAAGCCTCAGCTATATCGACATTTTGCTTGTTCAAGGATAAATCCGTGTTATCCACACATGAATCCATCTTAGCTATAACTATGTCATCCTTGTTATCAATTTTGTCAATCATCATATCTTCAATTTTCTGCTCATTGAAAGGAGACTCAATATTCATATCATGATCCAAATTGCCAACAGCAACTCCAGAAGCAGGAATTGCATTTGATTTATCAGAAGAGGAGTCCCGGTTGTTTTCATTATGGGGTTCCAATGAGGAATTCTCCATGATAGAGTTTTGAGCAATTTCAATCAGAGCATCCATCTTAGAAATCCTGGAAGGAAAATCTTCCCTCACTGGTGACTGATCTCTCCTTTGGACATTTACCTGACTCGGTGATTCATCAACTCCCCTCACATAATTCCTAACATGGATCCCAACATGACCATTGTAGCGACGCCTTTCTAGAAACACCTTATGGCAGAACTGGCACTCAAACTTCCCATCTTTGATTATAACTCCATCACCAACAGAAGAACCAAGTCGATACCGCCTTGTTGTCCTCTGGTGAACAGACAAAAGGTGCTGCAGGTACGAATCCTTTTCAGCAAAGGTCATGTTGCATTTGTGACATTCAAACAAGTCATGTATTTGCACATCTGCAAGATTGTCAATTCCCAGCAATGCTACTTCCTTCACCCGTTCACTAGATGCAGGAGAACTGGGCAGGGCAGAATTAGGTGTAATGTTCTGCCTTTGATCTTGATCCTCATGGTTAATACCTGCAGGCTGCAGCACATCCCATAAACTTCACATAATAAAAATTTAGGCGGACTATCCTTATCAGGTGCAACATATACGTCACGTAATAAAAATTTAACAGGCCTATCCTTAGCTGCAACATATTTACTTACGCTTTCTGTAGTCACTCTGTTGTCCTGCAACACATTGTCACCCCTTCGATTGATTAGCATTTGGGCATCACTGTGACCAACACGAGACTGCAGATATGAAGCAACTTCTTTGCAAGATATAAATTGTTGGCCGCTGGGGCTGAAAAAATCAAATAACAGAACATGTAAGCCCTACTAAGGAAATAGAGATCTCGCTGATAAAGCAATGCTGCTCAATAGAGTTATGTGTCAGAAGCCTCAAAACAAAACAAAAACAAAAGGAAAAACCTAAACCTAAGTGCAAAACAGTATTATAAGCAAGGACACAACCTTATGTATCTACGGCAATAAATCCATGCTCGACCATCCTTTCTTTTCAAGCCCAGTAAAAGTTTCCAACCAATTGGCAATACATCCCCAAAATCCTCTGCATCCACAATCTTCCTCTTCTTCCTCCGACTTCCCCATTGTCCACCCAAATCCCTTAAAAACCCCAATAGCTCTTCTTCACTCTGCAAGCCTGTAGTCCTCCTCCGCAATTCCTCAGCAAAGGGATCTCCTGCATTCGCCAAAGCCAAGATATCAATAGCAACACCATTTTTATTTACAATCTCCATCTCTCTGTAACATTCTTCCAAATGCACCTTCGCTTTTGGCTTCCTTCCTCTCTTCCTCTTCCTCACCAGACCCACATCCACATCCGTTCGGTCCGCGATTCTCTCCCTTACTTCTTGATTCGTGACGGATGCGGTTGAAACTGAGGGATGAAGTAGCTCAACTTGATCAAATTTGGGTTCTTCCCTAATTAATTGTTTCAAACACTCGATAATCTTCCTGTTATCTATGTTTTCTGGGTCATCGGCAGGTAAAGGAGGGAGTTTCGGAGTTGAAAGAAGACCCGCAACGCGACGGTGGTGGCCAGTGGGAGAGCCGGAGGTGGACTGCTGCATGCGAGGTTTGGAATAGGTCTGCTTACGGGAGCCAGCACTCTCGTTGAAGACTGATCGGTCAATTTTCGGAGTAAGAAAGTTATGGTTAGAGCGAAGGTCAAAGGCGGAGATTGAGCAGAGAGAGAGGGCTTGAAGCTCAGACTGAGAGAGTGTAGTGGTGTCTATGCGAGCTAAAGACTCCAGTTTGAGTTGCGGCGTAGCTGATACTGGCGGCTCTGCAGCAACTGTCCCCATATTTTCCTACTATGACGCTCTCCGGTGCTCAGGCAATGGCGGCGTCGCGGTGGTCGATATTCGAATCTGGGTACAGACTAAAATTGATCATTTACGGTAGCTCTCGCAAGTGGGCCTAAATAATATTAGCTGCGCGTTTTATTTAGATAAAATAAAATATAAAATACACTTACGACCCTTTAGATTTGTCTACAATTTTAATTTGCTCGGTTTCTTTTTAACGTTACCCTACCTTTCTTAAATTGGATCTCTTCGCTCACGATCCATCCAAAAACGAAAGAAAATACTAACGTGGAATTTTTTTAAATGATATGGTAACCAATAGTTCACATACTAATTGGTTGTACATTTATCAATGTTTTAGATTTTTTTTACCTCTTATTTATTAATAAACAATATATTTTCATAAAAAATTTAACAAAAAAAGTACCTAAAAAATAATTAAAAACATAACAAAAGTACTTAGAAAATTGCTAAAGTAGACACAATGACAACAACAATTAAATATCACTAAAACAACCATAAAAGATTTTCTATCATTTATTTAGCATAACTAAAAAAAATAAGATTTTATTTCAATTTCAAATAAATTTTATTTTAAAATAGTGTTAAACTTCAAGTAAAAAGAGATTTTATTATTTTATTTATAATTATTATTTTAAATACATTTGTACCATTATAAAATTCGTCAAATTTAGTAGGAATTTCACTAAAATTTATTTCATATGAATTAAAAGATATATTATATAAAAAATTTGTTCTCTTTCTAATATTATATTTACCATGATACAATTAAAATATATTTTAATTAAGTTTTATACATTTTTTGATACATTTCAAATAAAATAATTTATTTTGTAAATGAATTAAAATCATTATTTTTTATGACTTTCAAACAATAGATTTATTTATGAATGAATTAAAATTGTTTCTATTAAAATGAAATGAAAACAAATTTAAAAAAATTACATGTCAAATGAATCTTAATTCATCGTTTATAACTTTATAATATAACATTAACATTATCTTTCACTCAACACATAATTAGCTCGCCTAAAATCTAGCAGTTACAGCAATCAATTGAGTGAAAAATAATTAGAAAATATCTGAATCTATATTTAGGGGGCCGACGAAAATCAAGAATGTCTTCGAGTTCACCATTGCTTCTTCCCTTTTAAATCGCTTGTACATCTAATACAATTTTATTGATGCATTTGATGTAATTAGAGCATGAATTGAATAAATGGAAATATATTATTTATTAATAAAAAGGTAAAACTATTACACCACCTTACTGATTTTTAAAAAATTATTTATAATTAAAAGGTGAATAGTAGATAGTAAGCTTGGTAGATAAGAGAAATTATAAAATATAAGTAAGTGGAAGAGTAAGAGTAGATGTGAAAGGAAATTTTTAGACCAATGATAAAAATGTCGTTACTCTTATAATCCTAAAATCAGCCTATCATTCCTCATTTTTCTTCCACACACTTGAGCCCCATTTCCACCATTGTTTTCCTTATTCTCATTTCTATAAAGAACTATGTGAATTCATAAAGGTAGATGGAGAATCAAGCTAAGATTGTTATATATTTTGACATGAAAGTTCCTAAATTTTGATAGTTTCAAACTATTTCTTTCCTTTGAATGGATATTGAAGCTCATCTTAAGTTTGGAAAGGGAAAGGAACCCCAACATCAAATTATCTTAATTTTTCCAACCTTCTTCTAAGTTAGGTGAGTGAATATTCTATTTCAAATTATAAATTTTGTCAAAGGTATGAAAATTGATGAATAATTGTTAAAGTTTGGTTTTCTAAAAAATATTGATTAGATGGTAAAATGAGTATAGTCTAATAACAAAAATGGATCAAAATAGGTTTCTATAATGAGTATGGAAGTCTTGGCCAATTAAAAATGAGTAATAAATAAATTTGGAAAGGATTTAAGCCCCTATGAATAGTAATTTTCATAAAAGAAAATTTGCAGGAAGTTAGTAGAAAGGCCGCCCATTGTGTTCGATATTTTCCAAAATTTCTATCCAATAGCAAATGATCAGCCACTAAGGCTAAAATAGCTACTCATTGCTACTTTATTCTTCATAGTTAATTAGTGTATCGCTCCAAATGGTAAAGTAACAAAATGAAGGCCAATCAAAATAACTTAAAAATGATTTTAACTAAATGAGACACCTAAAAAATGAGATGTCATATGCCATTAGAAAGTATAAATATGTTATAAATGATTTGAAATTGAGAAGTTGAATTATTGTACTTTATGTTATATGAGAGTGAAATTCTTATATTGATGTGTATGCAAAGTATGTGTTATATAACTATGCACTAGGGCATAATGTTGTATGGACAATGTGATAAGTATAATTTATGCCGTGACATGATAAATGACTATTGCTATTAGAAAGTATAAATATGTTATAAATGATTTGAAATTAAGAAGTTGAATTTTGTACTTTATGTTATATGAGAGTGAAATTCTTATATTGATGTGTATGCAAAAGCATGTGTTATATAACTATGCACTGAGGCATAATGTCATAAGGACAATGTGATGAGTATGATTTATGCCATGACATGATAAATGACTATTGCTATGCAACAAGAATTATGAAATGTGATAGGAGTGATTATGAATGCTAGATGGTAAATTTTTGGTAAAAATAAAGGTGTGGTATAAGGTTTGTGTGAGGGGAAGAAAGATAGAAATGAGAGTAGGATATAAGGTTAGTTTAAGAGTCGTAGGGTGGATATATATATTCTCATTTATAATCATTATTAATTATATAATGTAATGGTTTCCGATTACTATTTATTCACCTTAAGTGATATAACATTGTTGATTGTGATGTATAATGCATCTTGTAATGGATTATGTCAATGTCTTTAGATAACTATGAATACCTTAACACGAGGTTAAGGAATTGCCAAGAAAAGAATGAGTTCAATAGTGTTGACCACCCAAAGTGGTTAGATTTGAAGCAAAACTAAAGTGACATTGGAAACTTTATGTAAATAATCCATGATAATAAGTTCATCCTCGATAAAATGTATCTTAAATGTTAAATTGATTTTTATGTTAGTATATTTACTCACTAAGTTGTAAATTTATCCCTTTTTTGTGTTGTTCCTTTCAAGGATTTTTATGCTTATGAGTATCACCATCTAAGGACTAGTTCGATAGGAGATAGACAATATGGCTTGGGAATGACTATTAGTAGAGAATATATGTTAAGAAAGGGTTATGTTCACTTTGGAAGTTAAGTTGTAACATAGAAAGAAGGGGTATACATATCAAATAGTTGTAAAAAGGAGATGATGTAATGGTTTAGGCTCATGGAAATTAAATCTATTGGATATAATTAGATTTAGATCATGATAAAAACTTAAAATAAATTAGCTTATAAATGTTCCATTAACTATCATATCATTTAAAAGGACCATGTCAATATTTTTAATTTATTTTTGAATGAATGGTGGATGAAGGGATCCAATTTTAGCTTTTAGAAAAATGAAAGCGTGATATTATTTAAATTAAAAAGAGATAAACTAAATTGAAACTTTAGGCAAAATTAAAAGACTAAAAGTATATTTTAGCTTTTTTATTTATTTTCTTGTTTTTATTTTATGAAAAATTTTAAATTAAAATTCCAATTCTTATAATTATTTTTTGTGATTTTTTTTTTATAATTTTAGTGGTATTTAATTTGTAGAATCTTTCTTATATTTTCAAAAATATTTTAATGGAATGTAAGATTATTATATTTTATTCAAATTTTAGAAAAATATTTTTGTGAATATTTTTTACTTAATATTCTTTCAAAATACTCTTATTAAAGAGGTGTGTATCATGCATTCTTATAACATGTGAATATTTTAGTGATACACTCTTCCATTAAAATCATACAATTATTAATACTTAATTTTACTATTATTTATCATAATTAATCATTATTGGCTATTATCTATTATTATTGACCACTACCCACCGCCACCCATTACTAAACATCATAACCTATTGTTAGTTAGTAACTAATGCTTTTGATCATTGTTTGCTGGTAATTATCATTTATCACCTTTCATCACGAACTATTACTTACTATCGATAATTGTTGCCATCATTATTGATAGCTAATTAATACCATTAATTATTATTTATTATTAATCACCATTTATTGTCTATGATTTTGTTGTTATAGCTACCATAACCTATCATTGTCATTTATTGTTAGTGACATTGTCGGTCACTATTTATTACTAGTTACCACCCACCATCATTGACTACTTAATATTAAATATGAATATTTTTGATAATTTAACAATATTAATAAAAACATATAAATTAACCAAAATACAACATTGTAACATTGAATATTGTTAATTGAATCAAATATGATAATATTATATTTTCAAAAAATTAAAATTTTGACAATCATATTTTCAAATATGTTAAAATTCTTGTAAATGTATGATTTTATAAATCAAATGACACATAAGATTTTTGCGGTTTAATTTCTTGAGTAAAATTGATCACTAACTTGACCATCAAAACAATATTATTACTAGTTGTGGGTTTTAATTATTAAATTATTTCTTTTCATTTTACAAAAAAATCAATTGAAAAAAAAAAGTTTAATCAAGCTTCTAGTTCCTAAAATTTACTTCAAATTCTAATTTTGTTCTTGCATTTTTATAATCAGATTCTTTAAATTTAATTTTATTTGTAATTAATTTCATGTTATAATTAATTAAGAGATTTTCGCTTACAATTATTTATTTTGATAAATATCTGTTGATTTGTAAACTTATATAATGACATAAAAATGGATAAAAAAGTAAAATTTTAATTAAAAAAAGACTAGTAGAACTAAGAAGCATAATTTCAGTCACGTATGCTTCCAATTTTAATGGCTTTCATTCCGCTACATCTCTTTGAATTTTTTTAAATTGTAATAATTAATTATTTCACTGAATAATTTTTTATTCTTATGTTTCAATATAATTATATAAATTTATAAATGTTAGTCATCGAAGAATTACAAATAAAAAATTATAAGTTAATTTGTGTAAGGAGTTAATTTGAAAATTCTTATAGATCTAAGTAAAAATGAATAAAATACCCAAGCCTTCTTATGCTTTAGGTCATGTGCAATTTACTCTCTAAATTATACAGATAATGTAATAAGCCCCCTATTGTATCCTATTGTCAAATACTATAATGGAAAAAAGGATGTGAATAATATAGGATAACTAAATTTTATTTAGATCACTAGGTTCTTCTTTGATGAGTAGCATTTGGAACAAATTTACACACTATTTCAATCACTTTTTAATTTTCTTGAAAAACTTACTCACAATGATAATCACTTTAAAAACTTAACCTAAAAAATTAATATTAAAAAGTTGTTCTCTAGCACAAATGCATTTCTAGAATTTCATCCAATATCTTTCAACTCATTGTATCAATCACAATGCGAATAAACTTATAAAAATGGAATATTATTGGGTTTTAAAATAATTTGGAATATCTCGGTTCCCTGTTGTTAGTGCTCCCTTAAAAATTTCTTTATCTTAACATAATATTTCTCATGGATGAGATATGCTACTTCGACAAGGAAAACATCATCTTATTCAACTTCAATGATTGCTCAAAAGAATCATCCTTGAACTCTAATATTTTATTCCATCCCAAAAATTGTTGGATTGCAAGTTATATTCTTCATTCAACCTATGTTTTAGCAAAGAAAAGGGATGCATAGCCATTAATGATCCAAAATGTCACTACAACCATTAAAATTATGGTTTGTATAATAGAAAACAAACAAGCAAGGAGATATTTATCAAGAGTAAAGTGGCTAAATGAAATTTCCTTTTGTAACTCTAAGCTAAGACTTATTTTTTTTCTTTAAATCCACCTTTTCTTAAGATTGTTAAAGAAGAAGTTGTTGGTCCATTGAAGGTTTTTGATGAATAAGTAGATATGGGTTGTGTTTTTGGTGCTCACCATGGCAAAGTTAGTAGATTAAGGGTCCAATTATCACATTTGATAGCAAGTTAATAGCAAGGGGTTGTTTATGCTGATTACATAGTTTAGGGAGTTAATTGTATACTTTTATAAATTAGAGGGTAAATTAAGCATGATTTAAAGTATAAAAGGGTTTGGTATATTTACTCTTAAAAAATTGCAAATTAAAATGATTATGCCATTGTTCCTTTTTTTCATATGATTTTAATTTTTTTAAAAAAATAGAGTTATTATTTTTTATTAATAATGATTACATCTAGTAATTATGAAACACACATATTTTCTCATTCACAAGACTGACTTTATCAAATAAAGGTCACATTGAATTAATTTATAAATAATTATTTATCAATTTATAATATAATTATATACTTTGTATTATATAAATTAATATTATAAATAAAAAATAATATTTTAAAATATCTTTATAATTTAATATAAATTTAAATATTTTAAAATTAATTATTTTAAAATATCATAATATTCTTATATATGTGATAATATTAATTTTTATATAATAATAAGTTAATTATAAAATATATTATTTCAACAAAGAGATTCAAAACTCATTGAATATTTATAAGAGTTAGACTTATGTATCATATAAATTAATATTAATAGATCTAATATAATATTTAAAAAAGACCCAAAACTAATTTAATGGTTAGATTCAAATTCGAATTATTAAAAAAAATGGATCTTGATAAGATCTATTAAATATAAATAAACAGATAGAATATTTTTATCATTTGTAAAATGTGGTAATAACTAGAGCGAACTTAATTGAAATACTAATTATATAAAACCTTTTTGTCTAATAAAAAGGCCCATCGAGCCCAAGCTAATGCCCCATTTGATTGAGGTGCTTTCTGTTTGTCAGCCTCACGAAGTAAAGGAGGGCAGCAAGAAATCATGTACTTCGGTTGATGCTTGATGGAAAAGTCAACCATGCTTTTTTTTCACTTCACTTTGTTTTTTGTCTTTTTGGTTGACTAAAAGTTGAGCGATGTATAAAATCACAAAGTTTTAGATTAGACCTAAAAAAATTTCAAAGATAATATGTTCTGGTATCTCCAATTTTTATATGTTTTATAATGATAAAAATAATTAAATCATCAAATTCATACTAACTATCAAATTATGAAAAAAAAAGATATAAAATTTTTAAAAAATATTATATATTATTTGAATTAAATATTTTAAATAATTTTTTCTGCTATTTTATCTCTTCGACAGTGCAAGACATGTGCAGTTATACCGTGGGCAATGATGATAAGGGGAGCTAGTCGTTCTCGATCATTGTGACGCATACATTGTCAAGGGGTCTTCTATGCCTTAGGTGAAAATCCGGCATGGATGAATTACAGGACAAATAAAATGAGCACATATGGCAAACATTTTATCAAAAAATTTAAGCTTTTCAACTATTGTTCAAGTATATTTGTTTTCTTTGTAAAATATAGTATTTACAAAGTGATTCCACATTTGTTTTTTTGGAATTCCTGCATAATCCAAACATGAAGAAGAGTTTATTGGACCAAATATATGATATAAAATTTTAATTATTGATGGTTTAAAATTTTTACGCTATATAAAATTATTATTAATTTATGAAATTTTTATAATTAGATGATAATTATAATAATTATATACTTTTAATTTGACCTTTATTATATTTTTTTCAAAATTTTCTGATTTATATATTTCACAATAATTTTATCACAAAAGTTGCAAATTTTTTGATTTGTATATTGTGTTAAATATGTATTACGCATAGTACATGAGAAGGTATAAAACCTTAAAAATTTTTAATTAATATGTATATAATTTAACATATAGTACTTAAAAATTAATTTAATTATTTGAAACATTTTTACTGTAAAAATATCATCTTATAGTAAATTTATAATATTCAATAATATTTAAATTATAAATAATATAAATAAAAAAAATGAAAAAAAAGGGATTGTGGGGCAGGAGAATTTTTTCCCCTAGCCAATGCGTGTCCCAAAAAAGAAAAAATTCCCTCCCTCCAAAAAACTCCGGATCCATAATATATATGACGTATGATTAATAAATTAAACGAAATTAGCTTTGCAAACAATACTGCATGTCGCTTAAAAACTAAACAGCAAAGCAAAAATTTCAGCCAGTCATTCGAAGAACTTGGAATGTTCCTTATCTTAACTTCAGACTCACCCTCTCCGAATACAGAATTAGACACGAAGGCAAAGAGAAAATTAGACAGGCCTTCTGCATCCGATGTGAAGCCTCATGCTGTCTTAACACCAGCTCCATTACAAGCCCAACTGATTTCAATGCTCAAACTGGCCAAAGTCCTTCATCACAGAGGCTTTCACATAACCTATGTAACCACTGAATTCAACCACAACCACAAACGTTTGATGAAATTGAGGGGTCCCGAGGTGCTTGATGATCGAGATTTACAATCCGTTGCTGTCGCAATCAGGGAAAACTGTCTTGTCCCCTTCCAGAAACTTCTTGCAAGGCTTAGCTATGAATCATCCTCATCGAATGCCAATAGTGGTCCTGTGATTCCTCCCGTTCCTGGGCTCCCTATATTATTACTATATTGCACGTCTGCTACATTTTTCATACTTGAGTGATGCTCGTAGTCTATTTGATAAGGGTGTAATACCACTTAAAGGTGTAGTGTTATATTCTTCTCATCTTGCCCTCGTTAGTGCGTTTTTCTTATAAGTAAGGTAAGTATATATTTTTAAAGATATAAGTAATATAAATATAATTAGATTAAATATCGGAAGATCCGAGAAAGTAATTTTCTTAAAATTTTTTATAAAACAACAATATTATATATCAAAAATAGGATTTGAAATTGAATTTCAAATGGAAATTAAATGTTATCATTAAATACATAATAATAGAATAAATTTATAGAATTTAATCTAATAAATAAAAACAATTTAAAACTCAATTTCGAATTTTTTTAATACATATAATATTTTCCTATATAAAAATATATATAAGGTTTTGAGAGCGAGAGGCTTATCTTAGAGAAAAAGACCGTACCATACCGGCCAGTCAATTCAACGGGAATGGTAGGAAAAAAAAAGAAGGAAGTTCGGTGAGAGCCAAAAGTAAGATGTGAATCCTGCGTTCCTTGAACCATTAGATCTCTTGAGGAAGACAAACAAAACCGAAGATAATGGATAAGTAGGAGTAGAGTCCAACAAAAACCCATACAAAACGGTTCCACCTAAGAACATAGACAGCTAGATAGGAAGAGAAAAACCAGACCTCATGGCTTCTACTTCTGATGTGAAACCTCATGCTGTCTTGACTCCATCTTCATTCCAAGCTCATCTGATCTGAATGCTCAAACTAGCAAAGCTTCTTCATCACAGAGGCTTTCACATAACCTATGTAACCACTGAGTTCAACCACAACCCCAAACGTTTGATGAAATTGAGGGGTCCCGAGGTGCTTCTTGATCGAGATTTACAATCCGTTGCTGTCGCAACCAGGGAAAACTGTCTTGTTCCCTTCCAGAAACTTCTTGCAAGGCTTAGCAATGAATCATCCTCCTCCAATGCCAATCGTGGTCCTGTGATTCCTCCAGTTCTTGGGCTCCTTATTTTATTACTATATTGCACGGCTGGATCTTTTTACTTTAAGAAGTATCAATGATTAATGAAATTTAGAGAAACTAATGTCCAATGATTTTTGATTAAAAGTGGCTTTTTGGATAAAGTGAACTTTACTTTCCTTACAAGTTTTGTCATATTTCAAAAACAAATGAATGGAGGGGAAATATAAAAATGTATTTAACACATGGGCAAATATAATTCAAGAGTATTTTTGGACTTAGCTTTAGGAAGTGTGATGACAAAAAATTTTATAAAACATTTGATGAGATTCTTTTTATCAAATTTGTGCCCAAGTTACATAAATCTGATTTCATAATAAATTGAAATATTTCAACTTCTAAATATTTTGTGGCCAAATTAAATATAAAGTCATTTAATAAAAGAAGGAACAAAAAATATAAATTTTAATTTCTCCACTTGTTCCTCATTATGAATTTCACAATTTTTAAGGAAAGAGTGAGCATGGAATAAGAGAATGAGAGACACAAGAATATATAAATTTTAGATTTTCCCATTCAAGTTATGCTAGATGGGAAAGCCACCCATAATTTTTTTTTGTTTTGGTTCATTAAGGCTTTTTTCGGTTATAGGAGAAATTAGGAGGAAAGAAAATAAGTAGAAAGAAATAAGACAAGAAAGAAAATAAGAAAGAAGATATAATTTTTTTGATTATGTTTTGTTAGATAGTGATAATTTTGTATTGCACAAGGTAAGATTGGAGTTTACAGTCTCTTTTTAGTCAAATGATCATGACCTCTATATATAGGTAGTATCCTCATGTTATAAGGGTCCTTAGTTGTGGATTTTAAAAATTTCTAGTAGAACCTAGTAGCATTAGGAGTCATTTAAGAGGAAATTAGATTTAAATCCAATTAGAAATTGATCTCAGTAAAAGAGGTTCTCTTTGGAGTATAGGCCATTGTAGTTTAGTAAATGTTATGCTAGGTTAAGAAAGATAAGTTAGGTTTGCTCCTTAATTCATTTGGATAAAAAAGGTTCAGTCAGATATTTGTTGTCATTTGCTCCTTTCCAATATGGAATGCATTGTTTTGCACATCAAGTTTTTTAAATGCTTCTTTGATAGTTGTTAGGAGTCCATTCCTTAAGTAGATCCATGCCATTCAATTGGTTTGATCTATTTATTTTCCATTCGGATGATAACTCGACCCTTACTTTGTGCTTAGTGTTGGCTTCTAATAGGCCTTCTTCTAGCATTTCCGTTCAATTTATACACTTAATGGCTTCCAATAAGTCTTTTTGTTAAAAGATTTGAACTTAGTGTTAGAAAATTTATTCTCATCCTTTTGTTTATTTGAATGCTAAGAGAGTTCCTCTTAAATATTGTTTTTGCTAAAAGAGTTCCATTCTGGCTTTCTAAGTGTAGAAAAATTATCTTTTAGGTTAATGTTAGAAATTTATTGTAGGCTGTTGTTTGGTTAGTTAATTCAAATGGTGGAAGAGTCCTTCCCAAACTTCATTTTAAGTTATTTGCTTAATTACCAGGGGAGTTCCATTTAGACTTTTTGTGTGCTGAAGGATTTTCATTTGAGCTTATAGACTGATGGACTAGTTTAGTTGTCAAAGAAGTCCCTCCTAGGCTTTATTGAGTTATTTACTTTATTGCTAACAAAGTTTCATGCAAGCTTTAGGTGCTAAAAGAGATCCATTCGAGCTTTCATACTATAAACTCATAATTCATTTTTTTAATTCTTAAAATACTATTTTTCATCTAATTTTCTTTACTTTAACTTAATTAATTAATCATCACTAAAAATTCTTGTGTACTTCAATAGCAAAGCTAGTAATATTTCAAAGTGAGTTTAAATTAATCTATAATTTAAAATAAAATAATACTTGTCATATGAGTTTTTTTTTTTTGTTACCATATGGGCTTGTGTGTGGTAGTCAACATTCTATAAAATAAGTTAGTTTAAAAATTTCTCAAATTAACTTTTAATAGAAAGTTATATAATCTGAATGGATAGGAGATAATATTTAGAAGAGTGTCTTATTCATCCTTTAAGCACTATTAGACACCTTTAAGGGCCTAAGTCAAGTTTAAAAATAATTAATAAAAGTAATTAATAATAATATTTGTTTCTCCTTTTTATGTGATGAATATCTATGTAGAATATGTTATCAAGATATATAAATGTTATTAATAAAGATTTAAAGTCAATTATCAAAACTATGAATACCTCTCATGTTCTAGTTCAGTCTTATAGAATATTAATATAGAAATTTTGAGCTATAATGTAGGAAATAAAATGTGAGAATATTTTGCTTATGAGTACATGATATTATGTAGGAAGGTTATGATAAACATGTAAAATAAGATGATAAGCATATATTTAAAATCATCAATGATGTGATAAAGAATTATATATTTATTTTAAAGCTCTATTAATTTCATTGACTTTAAAAACATGCCATATATATAATTTCAAATTTGAATTTTAATATGAAATAATCATGTTATAACCTTTCAAAAGGGGAAGAACTACATTATTTGAAATAATTTCAAATGTAAAAGTAGGCGAAACAAAAGCAATTTTTTAGGCATAATGAAAGAATCATATTTAAATTTTTCAAAAAGAAAAGAATCACATTATTTGAAATAATTTCAAATTTTGCATTTCATATTCTTTTTAACATAGAAAAAATCATGTTATTTAAAATAATTTTAAATGTATTTTTCTTATCAATTAATATGAAAACATTTCCTTTAAACATCCATATGTCTAAATTGATTGGTATAATATTCATATATGCAAAATGTGAAGCCATTTTTTTTCTTTTAAAAAAAAAACAAAATTTCATATGAGGAAATCAATATAAAACTTCAAAATGTGATTTCCATTATATATATATATATATATATATATATATATATATATATATATTCCGTTATCAAATTTCAAATAAAAGATAACATGATTTTACATGTAAAGGCTTTAACATGATTTCATATAATTAAAACCATATTTGATTTAAAAATAAAATAAAATCATATACAAATTCCATATATGAAAACGTGAAGGCTTTTTTTTTTTTCAATTGATTTCTGTAAAAGCGTATTACTCTCTTACGGACAGATCAATCAAGAATTAAACTTCTGTGGAGAACATATTATAATACAAAATCTGCGGAAAAGATTAAAAAATTGCAAAGGTGAGGGGAAAAAAGTAACAAACAAAAATGGCAGAACGCTGTATTCTTGATATGGTAATGGCAAAACTGAGGCAAAGCATCGCAAGCAAAAATGGCAGAGCCCTGTACTCCAGATTTGGCGCAGAACCAAAGCCATATTTTATAATTACAATGTGATTTCGTGTAAAATAAAAAATTGAAAATATTATTTTCTTTGTGCATTTTTCAAAATCAAATCAAATCTAGTTTAACACACACACATATATATTAAAGCATTTTTTTTTTGTAAAAATAGAAAAGGATTTCATGTAAAATGAAATCATTTAATTTGAAAACAAATAAAATGATTTTTATGTAGAACATGATTTCATTGTTTGATTCTTTTTTCTTGATTTCATTAGAAGCAATTGAGAAAACAAATAGATCTAGAAGACTTTGGAATCATATAGTGATTGTCAATTAAAACATTGATTAAGAAAGAAGATTGAAAAAGAACTTTGGATTTGACTGCACCTATTGTCTAATTGGATCCCAATCATAACCATCCATTGTGGTATACCATAAAATATTAGGCAAAACAAAATTGAAGTAGAGAATGTATTCATTGATTAGATCAGACAATGATGATAATCCTATGCAAATATGAAAAAAAAAGAACCATTGTTAAAATCAGCAGAAAATTGAATTCTTTGATCCAGGAAGCTTTTTTTTTCATGATTGCAGGGATCATCTTAGAAATCGAAAAAATTAGCATAGAATTTTAGAGTCAAAGATTTCTTTTTCCCTTGTCATGGTAGCTAGAAAAGGAAAAAGATTCTCCAATTAAGAAGTGTGGTTAGGGAAGTCACAGATGACGCCAATGATAATTTTGTATTATATTAAGTAGGATTAGGGTTTTAATCTCTCGTTGTCCCTGGTTGAATGACCATGACCTCTATATATATGTGATATCTTTATGTTGCGAGGGTTTTTAGTTTTGGATTCTAGAAGTTCCTAATAGATTTTAGTAGTATTAGGAGTCATCCAAGAGGAAATTGAGCTTAAGTCCGACCAAATGTTGGGTTTGGCAAAAAAGATTCTTCTTTAATGCATGAATCATTGTGGTTTAGTAAACATTATGCTGAGTTAAAAAGGATGGGTCGGGTTTGCTCCTTAATTTGTTCAAATAAAAATGATTTGGTTGGATATTCATTATCAAATGAAAAATTGAGAAGAAAGAAAATAAGAGAAATATTTTTTTATTTGTTTATTTGAATGAAAAACTAAGCAAAAGAAAAATTAATATAATCAAATGACAATAAAGCCCTTCAATCATGTTTAATAAAAATTATAAATTTTGCATCTAATCAATGAGTTTAAATTTGATTCAATTTCAATACAAAAACTTTTATACTATCAGCAAATAAAGAAATGATATATTATTAAAAATTAATAATTTTTACTGATAGGAAAAATGTTTTAACTATTTTCATTGACATGGGACTATAGAGTGAGTAAAAATATAAAATTAATTTATATTACTAGTAATACTTATGATTAAAAAAATAATAATTAGTAGTAAAATTAAAATAAAAGTAACTACTACATTATTAAAAAGTTAAAGGTATTTCACAAAAGAAATTATAAAAATATTAAAAATAATGATTGATTATTATTAAAATTAATAAAATATAATGCAAATTTAGAAGAATTATTTGATTATAGTTATCGATAAGAATTTTTTTAGTAAAAATATTTACCATAACATGTCTTTTTTTTAGGGTTTAAATTTGATGCACTATTACTATAAAATATTTTATACTATTGATAAATATAAAAATAATATATCATTAAAAACATAAAAGTAATTAAAGATTTTTACTAATAGTAAAAGGGTTTTAATAATTTTTAAAAAAATGATAAAAATGGATAATAATATAAAATTAATTTATATTGATATCAAATTAGATTTAAAATTTTCTCATATTAAAATTCCAAATTCTTTTTTTTTCATTTCAGATGAAATCTATTGTAAGTGGATTTTAACTTTATGCTTGGCATTGATCCACCAAAGCTCAAGAGTTTGCGTACCTTGGCTTTAGAAATTAAGGGCATTGCAAGAAAAATAATTTGTCAACTCTCTTATTATCTTTTCCCTCCATCTTCTCTTTATATTTGGAGAGAACAAAATTACCGTCGAATCATATTCAATTTCTTTTCAAATTTCTTTCTATCCTTATGGCCTCATATCACCCAAATAATCAAAATTTCTTTTTCTTTTCGTTTTTCTCTTTATTAACTTCTTTCTTTCTTCAATTTTTATCCATCTAAATAATGAGTAAAAGTTATGTTAAATATAACATTATGTTATATACCCAAATTTATAAATAATCGATTATTCCATCATCATCCCTATATTAAATAAGCCCTTAATATTCATTCTTTTAGATTTTAGCTTAAAAAAATTCAAAGACAACATCTTTATCACATGTGTGTCTCCATCCTTTTCCTTTTTTTAATCTCTTAGATGGTGCATAACATGTGCAATTATTTTCTCAATTCTTTTTTAGGTGTTGTTCAAATTTAATGCACAAAGATTAAAATAAATAATAAATAATTTTAATTTTAGAACAGATAAGATGTAATTTATTAATATATTCTTTATTAAAAATTAATGATAAGTAAAGTTGTTAAATATTTATTTAAATAATATGAATAATATTTAAAAAAATAATAAATATAAATTTAATTTTTTAAAATAATATTTAAAAATGAGGGAGGAAGAAAACGATATCAATGATAACAAGAGGAGCCAATAGTTCTCAATCATTGTGATGTCCACACTATCAAGTGGCTAATATAATAGACAAAAAATCTCAGCCAACCAGTCAAAGAACCTGGAATGCCTCTCCCTCATCTTAACTTCAGACTCAGACTCACCCACTCTGCATACAGAATACAGAATTAGACACAAAGGAAAAGAGAAAAAATCAGACATGGCTTCTGTATCCGATGTGAAGCCCCATGCTGTCTTAACACCAGCTCCATTACAAGCCCACCTGATTTCAATGCTCAAACTGGCCAAAGTTCTCAATCACAGAGGCTTTCACATAACCTATGTAATCACTGAGTTCAACCACAAACGTTTGATGAAATCGATGGGTCCAGAAGTGCTTGATGGCTTGCCGGATTTTCAATTCAAAACCATTCCGGACGGTCTTCCTACTACGGATGATCGAGATTTACAATCCGTTGTTGTTGCAATTAGGGACAACTGCCTTGTCCCCTTCCAGAAACTTCTTGCAAGGCTTAACAATGAATCATCCTCATCCAATGCCACCATTAGTGGTACTGTGATTCCTCCAGTTAGTTGCTTAGTTTCTGATATTCACATGACCTTCACAATCAAAGCTGCTCGAGAACTTGGGCTCCCTATATTACTATATTGCACGGCTGGTACATTTTCATACTTGGGGGCTGCACATGCTCGCTGCCTATTTGATAACGGTATAATACCACTTAAAGGTATATAGTGTTATATTCTTCTCATGTTGCCCTCGTTAGTGTATGTAGCATAATATATGAGTACAGTGGTGTGCTAAATTATAAGTATCAATATTGTCAACTTTTTTTTTTTTTTTTTAAATTTAACATGGTATTCTTATAGTTTTAGCAAAGTTTGAAATTGATTCTGGATTATTTACTTCTAATTAAATACTTATAATTTTAATTCATTTTAAACTGATTTATTATCAAGTGACAGATGTTAAATTTATTTATAAATTATTACTGTGACCTTTAATTTGCCTCTATGAAACTTTCGAGTGCATACACATGTATGGAAGCGACTTTAGTTTGCCCACGTAGGCTCCACCTCGACATGCACTTGGATGTTTCATAGAGGAGGCAAATCAAATGCCATATGAGAAATTCATTAAAAGACTTCACGTCCATCATTTTGATAAGGAGCACGTTAGAAATGAATTAAGACTATAAGTGTTCAATTAGATGTAAAAAGTATTAAAAATAATTTCAAAATTTGTTGAAACTATAAAGAGCAAAGATTAATTTAATCTATTTTTTTAAAAATAATGTTGGGAAAAGGATTCAAATTTATGACATATTTCAAAGACTGACTACACAGACAGTGACTTTATTATAATAGTTATAGGAACTGCACCATAGCATAGATTTTAAGTTTGTTAATTGCCTTTTTGCTGTAATTTGACATCAATGACTATTAGTATTGTTTGGATCTTAAATAAATCAACTTCTGGAATTCTGATGTGTAGATGAGAGTTATCTCACAAATGGGTATTTGGACACTCAAATAGACTGCATTCCAGGAATGAAAAACATTAGACTGAAGGACCTCCCCAGCATATTTAGGACAACGGATCCAAATGATTTAATCTTGAACTTTGGCATTGCTGAGGTGGAAAGAGCTCATGGGGCCAGTGCCATTGCTTTTAACACATTTGATGAACTCGAGGTTGATGCAGTGAATGCTCTTTCCTCTATCTTCTCTCTGCCTCTTTACACCATTGGCCCCATCCCTTTGCTTGTCAATCAGATTCCACAAAACGACTTGGCATCTATTCATGGAATCAGCTTTTGGAATGATGACACTGAGTGTCTTGAATGGCTTGAATCCAAGGAACCGAGATCTGTGATTTATGTGAATTTTGGTAGCAGCACAGTTATGTCTAAGGAGCAATTACATGAGTTTGCATGGGGACTTGCCAACAGCAAGAAACCCTTCCTGTGGATCATTAGGCCTGACCTTGTCAATGGCGGTTCAATGATTTTGTCATCTGAATTTGTCAATGAAACAAAAGACAGAAGCTTGATAGCAAGTTGGTGTGCACAGGAGCAAGTCTTGAACCACCCTTCAACTGGAGGGTTCTTGACTCACTGTGGATGGAACTCAATTACTGAAAGTATATGTGCAGGAGTTCCAATGATTTGCTGGCCATTTTTTGGTGACCAGCCTACTAACTGCAGATATGTTTGCACTGAATGGGAAATTGGAATGGAGATTAACACTAATGTCAAGAGAGATGAGGTGGAGCTGCTTGTAAATGAATTGATGATGGGAGAGAAGGGGAAGAAGATGAAGCAGAAAGCCATGGAATGGAAAAGAAAGGCAGAGAAAGATGCTAATCCAGGGGGTTGTTCATACGTGAACATAGAAAAAATAATTAAAGAGGTGCTACTGAAGCAAAATTAGATTAATGTCAAGCTTATTTTAAAGTATTGATTTCGGCAACAACATTTTTAATGATGCAGGAATATTTGTTACCTTCTTTGAAACTTTCTCCCTTTAATATTTTGTTTAAATTCAGGATTTTAAGTGTGTATAAAATGGCTTGTGAAATCTCTTATTACAAAGTAAAAAGAAAAGTTTCATTTTTGGCCAAATGGTTTGCTCTTGTTTCTATAAAATATATCTTGGAAGTTGTCAACTGTTTTCTAAATTTAGTTGTTAACGTGCTTACGGCTCTTTACTAAATTAATAGACACGACATAATATAGGATTATCAATAAAGCGGTTCCTTTATTGCACAAAGCTCTGTTTCAGTCAATTCAGATGGCAGAGAAAGATTTTTAATTTGACTTTTGTGGTTTGTGATTTTAAAGTCTAGGCTGCTCCACTCAAACAGTGAGGGGAAAATGGGAAGGTGTCAGTTTGCGCAAAAGTCTCTACCGGTAGTTTGGTAGGGCCCTTCTTTAGCTCCCTTATTGACGGCTCTTGCCTCTATGAAAAACTGCAGAACTGGAGTTATCTTTGCCAACGTAGGAGAAGAGAAAAAGTAGAAAATGGCTGCTGTTTCTGGAGTGAAACCTCATGCTGTGTTAATACCATTTCCGATGCAAGCCCATCTTTTCTCAATGCTAAACCTAGCAAAACTGCTTGGTTACAGAGGCTTTCACGTAACCTATGTCAACACCGAGTTCAACCACAAACGTTTGCTGAAATCAAGGGGTCCGAACGCCCTTGATGGCTTGCCCGACTTTTGTTTCGAAGCCATCCCAGATGGACTTCCCCCAACAGATGTTGATGTTAGCCAGGATATTCCCTCTCTGTGTGATTCAACAAGTAAAAAGTGCCTCCTCCCCTTTCGCCAACTTCTTGCGAGACTCGATGAATCCTCCTCAAGTACCAACGGCCTTGTGCCAACAATTAGTTGCTTAGTTTCTGACGCTATAATGACCTTCACCATCGAAGCTGCTGAAGAACTTGGAGTCTCTGTACTCCTCTATTGGCCAGGTAGTGCATATTCATGCCTGGGTGTTGCACACTTCCCCAGCCTTGTTGACAAGGGTGTTATACCACTCAAAGGTACCTATTTATTTCTTTGAGTTCTGCTAGGAACACGCTTAAAATGTGTCACGTAGTAATTTAACCGAATACGTTTAATACTAATTTTCATAAACTCACGTAATCACTGTTTGAATTTAAGAAAATTAATATTTGAATTTAGAAAAGTTATTTGTACCAAGCATGTATATATTTAAAGTATCTTTGAACTTTTTCTTTATCTTTCTCAAATTGTTAAACACATCTCAATTGTCATGTTATTTTATATGAATTTGTATCTTTTTCCTCTAGTGCTATCATTCAATTGACTGATTGCTATTCCCAAGAAAGTGACATGTTAGAAAGGTTAATTATTCTTTTTTGTTGCTCTTTTTAGATTGAAGGTTTGGAATCGAGTGATTGCAATATTTTTCTTTTCAAATTAGAAAATTTTCTGTTAGTAAAACAATTTGTTGATATAGTTTAATAATGGTTGATGTAAAGCTCCAATACTTTTTCTATTTATATTTTAAGTGACAAATAACTTAGAGCAAATTAAAATCTTTTAGACCAAAAATCCTATTGTAATCCTTGAAATATTTGACTTGTATTAATTTTGTCCTTAAAGTAAGATTTGCATCCATTTGATCCCTAAAATTTTAGTCTCTTACAAGGACTAAATTGGTATAAATCTTAATTGATATAAATAAAATATTTTAAGAGAAAATTACAAGTCATGCATCTTTCAATTTATGAAAAGTTTATAAACTGTAACAAAATCTTACAAGGGAATGACCAAAAGTATTTAATTTCAAACTTCTATATTATAAAGATCTAATTAAAAATTGAGTTAAATTATAATAAGTCACTTAAAAAAAAATTATCGTGTCCTGCGGCTAAAAGTTTTTGTAGTGACCCACGTATGATTTTGTTTCATTTTTAAGAACGAAGGACAAGGTCCAAATAGCTTATATCTTATGGCAATCACTTTCGATAATTTTGATGTGCAGATAAGAGTTATCTCACAAATGGGTATTTAGACACTGAATTAGATTGCAAACCAGGGATGCAAAATATAAAACTGAAGGACCTTCCATCCTTTCTAAGAACAACAGACCAGAATGATCCTATGCTGAACTTTTTGCTTAATGAGGTAGACAGGGCTCATGGAGCCACTGCTATTTCTTTCAACACAGTTGAAGAACTTGAGGGTGATGCAGTGAATGCTCGTTCCTCAATCTTCTCTCTACCTCTTACACCATT
This sequence comes from Sindora glabra, assembly GCA_020226215.1. Taxonomy (NCBI): domain Eukaryota; kingdom Viridiplantae; phylum Streptophyta; class Magnoliopsida; order Fabales; family Fabaceae; genus Sindora; species Sindora glabra. The sequence continues at coordinate 12,781,781 of CM035225.1, read as the reverse complement.
GGCCCTATCCATTTTCTTGCCAAGCAAATTCCACTGGATGAGTTGTCTTCTCTTGGTGTCAACTTCTGGGACGAAGAGACCAGCTGCCTTGAATGGCTTGAATTCAAAGAACTAGGATCTGTTATCTATGTGAATTTTGGTAGCAACACATTCATGTCTCGAGAGCAACTATTTAAGTTTGCTTGGGGACTTGCGAATAGCAAGAAACCCTTCTTATGGATCATTAGGCCTGATCTTGTTAATGGTGGCTCAATGATTTTGTCATCTGAGTTTGTTAGAGAGATAAAAGATAGAGGGTTGATAGCAAGCAGTTGTCCCCAAGAGCAAGTCCTAAACCACCCTTCAATCGGAGAGTTTCTAACTCATTGTGGATGGAATTCAATGATTGAAAGTATAAGTGCAGGTGTACCGATGCTTTGTTGGCCCTTTTTTGCTGATCAACAAACTAATTGTAGATATGCTTGCACTGAATGGGGCATTGGCTTGGAGATTGATAATAATGTGAGGAGAGAGAAAGTGGAGGAGTTGATAAATGAGTTGATGGTGGGAGAAAATGGGAAGAAAATGAAAGAGAAGATCATGGAGTTGAAGAAAAAGGTAAAGGAAGACTGTAGACCTGGTGGTTCTTCCTACATGAACTTGGACAAAGTGATCAAAAAGGTGTTACTAAAACAGTATCCTTGGAAACTGATAGCTAGCCAGCTGTTCTAAATGAATCAAAAGACATGCCTTGTGTCTTTGGTTTTTCCTATGTTGTCCCACTATCACGTATTCAAATTCAATGGATTTTAGTGTAATTTAATTTTATATTATCATTTATTCACATGTTTTTGTATCAATAAAATTATTAAAATATTTTTATAATTAATAAAAATAATTGATTCTTTAATGATATATTATTATAATATTAACTAACCAGCACTGCTGTTTGTGCCGAAAAAAGTGTTGAGGGCTCCGAAAAATTTGCAACCATTTGATAAGTTTAACTTCAAAACCCATGCACTACATCAACGATGACAAACAAATTTATTGTTTTCGGGACTTGATTACTGGTACAAAGTGTAGCAATTATAATAAATAGAAATTACCGGACTCACCAATTTGCATGGCTCGTCTTTGTAATATACATTACATCAAGGTCCCACCAAAAACAAGAGGACGTGAATCAGGGGAGAGGCTAAGATCAATGTCCTTTTTCTAAAAAAAGAAAAAAAAGAAAAAAAAGAGTAATTGCATGGGAGATCCACCCAAGGATGGGTTGCTTCACTGTAAAACTATTTTTTCTCAAATTTTAAAATAAATGCATAAAAATAAAAATATAAATTTTAATATGTTAAATATAATTTAATGATAAACATATTTAATTTCTTCAAAGATGGATAAAATTATATATTTTTTAAATAGCAAGAATGACTAATCCAATAAATGGATGATCATATTTAAGATGTAATGAAAGGTAAAAACCTTCAAAAAATATCAAATATTATTGGAATAAAAAAATTTTAGTAACAAAAATAATTTCAATTTGTGATTAGAAATAATTGTAATTATGTTATAAATAATAAAATTAAGGTGAAATATAGAAACTTTTGATGGTTGGGGGACAACTTCATTAAAAATTCAAGGCAATAATAATATTATTTATAAAATTATGATTACATCAAAATGTAAAATTGCAAAGAAGAGTTATTTTTCCCAACATCAGATGTTGTCTTCGAAATAATTACCGGTACATTTAGTATTTTTCTTAACTAATAATAAATCAAATTTAAATCTTAATCACTTAACTTTCTTGGTCATAGTAAGTGTGTCCTCAACTTCCATTTTTCTGAAGGTTGAATTCAAAGATGGCAAAAATCTGTTTCATCAATTTTGTAAGACTTTCCTTTTGCATATTATCCATGATGTTGAGTGTGGTGCAAAATCACAATAGTAAAAAAGGTACTGCTATCATATAGTTGTTAACTATGAACACCGGTATAGATATGTATTTTTTTTAATATTTATAAAAATTATACTTTTAGCAGCATTGTCACAAAAAATAAAATTAAAAAATTTTGAATTTTGAAAATTTTGCATTTAAACTCTGATCAACAAAGTGACAACCTTTTTAGGCATATGTTACATAGAAAGTTTTTACAAACATTGAAACATTTTATAATTAAGACATGATTCTAATCATTATAGGAAAAATTATAACATTTTCATACCTGGTACGTTTTGAATTTTCTTTGTTTACATGTAATTTGAAGTTTTAAAATTGGCCTATTTATATATATATATATTTTCTGCTAGCACTTTATTCCTATGTGGTCTTCTTTTTCCCATTAAGATCACAAAAATGATAAATTTAGCAATAAATTTTTAAATTTCAGTTTTAGCCCAAAATATGACTTTATACGTCGAATAATTGGACCATGACTCCCTAATCTGTTAACCTTCCTTGCTTGATTTAATTTTATCATTTTAACGTGGAAAATGAAAAAATCACGTGATAAAAAGTGCAAATTTCCTTTTTTTTTTTCTGTAACAAAAATGTGGACAGTGTTAATGAAACATATTACAGATAACACACTTTTGACATTTTGAAAGCAAAAAAACCCATTCTACAAATGAATATGCTGTGTTTTTCCTATAAAATATATATCAAGCACATGAAGTCACGTTACTTCATTAAAATTGCGGGGCTGGCTATTTCTAACATCAAATTATTTTCAAATCTTAACGTCAAAACTATCTTATAGTCAAGTGATAACGTCAGAAACAACGTAAATATTACTATTTTTAGTAGTATTCAACCGAGAGAGCAACTAACTATACAATATAATTATTACTATGGGAAATAAATCAGCAATTCCTGTTTTGTTTGTTTTATCAAAAAGGATTTTGGTAAGAAATTTTCATTTACTTCTGTCAGGGATTTCGTGCATAGTTAAAAAAAAATAATGCATGTTATTGTAATAATAGGAAAAAAAATGACTTTCTCGGTGGAGTTAGGAATTCCGGTTTGGAGATTGGAGGTCGATTATAATTAAACAAAATTCTATATTCATGTATATTAAAAATTTTATAATTATTTAAAAAATTATATTTTTAATTTTAATAAATTTGATTTAAGATATTGTAATTTATTTTATAAATTAAATATAAAAATTATAAGATTTTAAATAAAATTATAGAAATTTATTTATATGGTTGTAACACAAACTATTCAAACTTCTATACAAATGGATAAAAAAATTATAAAATTTGTAAAAATTGTAATTAATTTAATAAAATTTATTTTTATACATATTTTCTTGGACGTATATAAATGCTTTATGATGACAATTTTGGATAATGAAATCAAAACAGTTATTAATTAAATGGCAATTCTAATGCAATAATTATTTTTGTAATTTAAATAAAAATATAAAGTTATATTTATAAATGTTGCAACACACAAATTATTCAAAATTTTATAAAAAATTTATAATAAAATTTATAAAATTTACAAAATGATAATTATTTTAATGAAATCTAAATGAATATATGCTTTTTTTAGACATATATAAGGAATTATGAAAATTTGGAATGATAAAATTAAAATAAATAGCAAGTAAATAACAATTTTAATGCGATCATATTATATGTGTATTGTAAATAAGTATATATATATATATATTTTAGTATACATAATATTTTTCTTAAAAATAATATTAGAGTTAGACCGAAGATAGAAAAATAATTTGTAAGCCATGTAAACATTTTGTTTTAACTAAACATATGCTTCTACAATGTATTTTTTAAGATACAATATATACAATAAAAAAGTTCATATTTAACAAGAAAGAAAAATAAAAAAATAAAAATTTTTAAAAAATTAAAAATAAAAAAATTAAAAATTAAAGCATAAATTATTTATAATTAATCAACTATAGAAGAATTATTATTTTATACCATGTATTTGTATTTCTATATTGTTATAAAATTTTTATTACATAAGTACACATTTTTTTATTATAACTATATATATTTTAAAATTTTAGAGGCCAAAGTACATAATAACATATACATAGAAGGTAAAAGATGCAGCTCCCTAAATTTTGAAAAATTATAAATATGTAAAAAGATTTTTGTTAAAAGAAATATTAGTTTGGCCCCCTTTAAAAATAAAATAAATATTAGAGATAGTATATATGTGTTTGAAAATATCGTTAAATATTTTATTGGATGAATTCAAACTTAAACTTAATTTTTATTTATTTGTTTTGTTAAAGGTGAATATCAAGTTACGTAAAAATTCATTGAATCTATTTATCAACTGAATACATTTAACAATTACTTTTATTTTGATGAGATTTATTTGGATAAATATAACCAACATTATCTCTATATTTAGGATACTAATTGAACATATAATACATATCATATCATTTAAAGATTTTGCATATGGAATTTTTCAAATTACAATCAAGAATAATTTAAAATTTTATAAAATTTTAATAACTAAATCTGCTAGTCACAATGGATTTAAATCATGACAAAAACTTAAAAAAATACATAATTAGCTTATAAATATTTCATTAGCTATCATATCATTTAAAAGGACCACGTCAACATTTTCAATTCATTTTTGGACGGATGGTGGATGAAGGGATCCAATTTTAGCCTTAAAAAAAAATGAAAGGGTGATCCTATTCAAATTAAAAAGAGATAAACTAAATTGAAACTTTAGGAAAAATTAGAAGACTAAAAGTTTATTTTAGTTTTTTATTTATTTGCTTGTTTTTTATTTTATAAAAAAATTTTAAATTAAATTTTCAATTCTTATATTTATTTTTGTGAATTTTTTATTTTTATATTTTTAAGTGATGTTTAATTTGTAATTTTTTTTATATTTCTAAAAATATTTTAATAGAATGTAAGATTTTTTTATATTTTATTTAAATTTAAAAATATTTTTGTGAATATTTTCGGCTTAATATTCTTTTACAATACTCTTATTAAAGAGGTTTGTATCATAAATTTTTATGATATGTAAATGTTTTAGCAATATACTCTTTCATTAAAATCTTACAACTATTAATATTTCATTTTACTACTACTTATGTGTTATCACAGTTGACCATTGCAAGTTATTATTTATTATCATTGACTATTGATCATCACTACCCACCATTGTCCATCATAACCTATTATTAGCTACTAACCAATGCTTTTGACCATTATTTGCTAGTAAATATCATTTTATTACTAGTCATTATTCATTATCTATGATTATTGTTGTTACTATTGATCATTGATTACTATTATTAACTATCATTTATTATTGACTACTACTCATTGCTTGTGATCAATGCTATGGCTATCCTGATCACCATCGACCATTATTTATTAATAGCCATCACCAATTATCATTGGCCACTTTGATATTAAATATCAATATTTTTGATAATTTAATAATATTCCTAAAAATATATAAATTAATTAAAACCAAATATTGTAAGATTGAATATTTCTAATTAAATTAAATATGATAATGTCATATTTTTAAAAAATTAAAATTTTGACAGTCATATTTTGAAATATATTCAAATTCTTGCAAATATACAATTTTGTGAATTAAATGACACATGAGATTTTTACGGTTTAATTTTTTTGAGTAAAATTGATCACTTGCTTGACCCTCAAAACAATATTATTACTACTTGCGGGTTTTATTTATTTAATTATTTCTTTTCATTTTACAAAACAATCAATTTAATAAATAAAGTTTTAATCAATCTTCTTCTTATAATTTACTTCATGTTCTAATTTTGTTCTTGCATTTTTATAATTACATTCTTTAAATTTAATTTTATTTGCAATTAATTTCATGTTATAGTTAATTAAGAGATTTCCACTTACAATTATTTGTTTTGATAAATATCTGTTAATTTGTAAACTTATATAATGACATAAAAATGGATAAAAAAGTAAAATTTTAATCACAAAAATGACTAGTAGAACTAAGAAGCATAATTTTGTTCATGTATATTTTCAATTTTAATGGCTTTCATTCCGCTATCTCTTTGAATTTTTTTAAATTGTAATAATTAATCACTTCACTGAATAATTTTTTTATTTTTATGTGTCAATATAATTATATAAATTTTCAAATGTTAGTCATCGAAGAATTACAAATAAAAATTTATAAGTTAATTTATGCAAGGAATTAATTTAAGATTTTTTTAAAGATCTAAGTAAAAATGAATAAAATATCCAATCCTTCTTATGCTTTAGGTCATGTGCAATTTACCCTCTAAATTATATAGATAATGTAATAAACCCTCTACTGCATCCTACTATCAAACACTATAATGGAAAAAAGGATGTGAATAATATGTGATAACTAAATTTTATTTAGATCACTGTGTTCTTCTTTGATGAGTAGCATTTGAAACAAATTTATGTACTATTTCAATCACTTTTTAATTTTTTTAAAAAAACTTACTCACAATGATAATCACCTAAAGGATTTAACCTAAAAAATTAATATTTAGAAGAAGTTCCCTAGCACAAATGCATTTCTAAAATTTCATCCAATATCTTTCAACTCATTGTATCAATCACAATGTGAATAAACTTATAAAATGGAATATTATTAGGTCTTCAAACAATTTGGAATATCTTTGTTCCCTGTTGTTGGTGCTCCCTTAAAATTTCTTTGTTTTAACATAATATGTCTCATGGATGAGAGATGCTACTTCGACAAGGAAAACATCACTTTGTTCAACTTCAATGATTGCTCAAAAGAATCATCCTAGAACTCTAATATTTTATTCCATCCCAAAAATTGTTGGATTGCAAGTTGTATTCTTCTTTCAACCTGTGTTCTAACAAAGGAAAGGGATGTAGAGCCATTAACAATCGAAAATGTCACTATAACCATTAAAACTACAGTTTTTATCATAGAAAACAAACAAGCAAAGAGACATATATTAAGAGTAGAGAGGTTAAACTAAATTTCCTTCAACGAATCTCAGCTAAGTGGAATAGAAAATCCAATGGATAATACAAAAGGCCCAATGGAGAGTCCAGTTTGAGACATAGTTTGATCCAAAACTAGAAGGGTATTCTAGAAATATCTAGTTTAAGGAAAAAAGAAGATATTTCTAGAGAAATCTTAGATTTTTGATAAGGGGATATTTTCTCATTAATAGGAGATATTTTTTTATTAATAGAGAGATATTTTTTAGGACAAATTTGCCTATGTAAATAGATATAAATACTCCCTTAAAAGTTATAGTTTTCATCATCAGTTGAATAAGAATTCTTTTATCCAATCGAGAGTTTTCTCTCTTCTTCTTTTTCTAATTTGGCTCTTGAGCCATTTTGGCATTAGAGTTAGTTTTTCCGGTTCCCTACGTAAGTGTTTAAGTTGAAGGTGGTTAGAATTTTTTTTGGTTTCGTAGCTCTCCAACTGCCAACCCCAAAACTCCATTTTTCGGTTAGTTTTTCGGCAAAACAACACCGCAGATAGGTTTGCAGTGGTCCAAAATGTTGGACTGTAAGTTTTTGCGATGATCGGAGCAGTCACGTGCCCTTATGCGCCATCACCGAAGTCCCACGTGCCGGCCACACTCCTCATGGGCTACACATGCTTGCCTGATGTTGAAGATAACTACGTTAGTGCTACATCATTCATTCAATAGGCACCACATATCAGATCGAGCCACATCATCACACCTAGTTAGCCGTTCTAACATCAGCTACACAGTTAGCACTCTGGTGCACACTCAGCACCATGTTAGCTAATTCGGTTGCGCCACATGTTAGGTGTGCCATGTTAGTGCCTCCGTCAGCATTATTTTTTAAAATTTCATAATTGCCTCTTTAACTTTCCATATTTTCACTTTGGCTCCTCATTTTCCCTAAAATTACACACTGTTCCCAAATTTCCCAATTTTTTTTATTTTGAACCCATATTTTTCTAAAAATTCCTTTTAGGACCATGTTTTTCCCTTAATTTGCCAAAGTACCCTAAACTTTTCTTGATTATTCCTAATAACCTTAAAACTTTTGAAAGACTTTATCTTGATCCCATAACCTACTAAAAATTAGCATAATGCTACCTAGAAGACAAAATGAAAGAAACACCCAAGAAGTTGAGATGGAAGAGATGCGAAGGCAGATTCAACAACTGCAGGAAATTGTCAATGCTCAACAAGCCTTGTTAAATCATAGAAGAGATTTCGAAAATGACTTTGATAGCAGTTCCTCTTCGTCATCAAGAACTTATTGACCTCGAAGGTAGCTAACCTGAAGGAATGACATTAAAGTAGACATTTCAGATTTCGAAGGAAGGCTCCAACTAGATGAATTCGTAGACTAGTTTCAAAAAGTTGAAAGGATATTCGAATTGAAAGACATTCCAAATGAGCAAAAGATTAAGATTATTGCTGTTAAGTTGAAGAAATATGCTTCCATCTGGTGGGAAAACTTAAAAAGGAAACGAGAACACGAAGGATGAAGCAAAATCAGGACATAGGAAAAGATGCGATGAGAACTTACACGTAAGTTTCTACCTGATTATTATTATCAAGATAACTTTATTTAATTGCAGAACCTTTGCCAGAAATCCCTATCTGTGGAGGAATACATTAGAGAAGAAGTTGATGATAAAGTGTGATATCCAAAAAAAAAGAAGAGCAGACTATTGCTTGCTATCTTGGAGGGTTGAACTTTGAGATTGCTCAAATAGTCTAGCTTCAATAATACTGGACCTTAGATGATGTCATCCGACTCGCCATCGAATTAAGAAACAGCTACCCAAAAAGTTCATATTCCAACCTTTCTCCTTAAGAGATCCTACCAATACCAACGAAACTCAAGCCCCACAACCTAGTACCTCAAACAAAACCTCACCTAAGCCTACTAAAGAACACCACCTTAAACCACCTACTCAACCCAGACTACCCATATGCTTTAAATGTCAAGGCTTTGGCCACATTACATCAGACTGCCCAAACCGAAAAATTATCACTATCATGGAAGGAGAAATTCAAGAAGTATTGGAAGAAGGAAAGCTTGAGTAGACACAAGATGAAGCCTTTAATCCACCAATGTTTGATGAAGAACTCATCCCTACTAATCATGGAGAATCATTGGTGATTAGGTGGAGCTTACACACTGCAACCAAGAAGGAAGAACCTTGGCTAAGGCACAATATTTTCCACACTCGATGCATAGCATAAGGCAAAGTATGTGTTGTTATCATTGACAGTGGAAGCCATGAGAATGTTATATCGAGATACATGGTAGAAAAACTCAAATTACCTACCAAGAAGCATCCGCACCCTTACAAGTTGCAGTCGCTTAACAAAGATAGTGAGGTAATCGTTATGGAACATTGTCTTATTACTTTCTCCATAGGTAAAAAGTATCAAGATGAAGTATGGTGTGATGTCATCCTTGTGAAAGCTTATCACTTCTTTTTAGGAAGACCTTGGCAGTATAATCGTCATGCTATATACGATGATTATATAAATATCTATTCTTTTGAAAAAGATAGAACAAAGATCAAGTTAGTCCTATTACCACCCGAAAAATTCAATCGATCCAAAAATGAAGCCAAGTCGCTAGTATCTTTAATATCCAAGGCTGGAAGTTTGAATATTGTAGCAAATCCCCTTAATAGAAAACACAATCTGCTTTCCATTGGAAGATGGCCATTTAAAGAGATGTATGGTACTCATCCCCTCTGCCCACTTGATTTAGCATCATCTCCTACTAGCTATCAACACAATATAAATGCAGAGCAAAAGGCAAAGAAGCTTCACGAGCAAGTTCGTGCAAGAATTCAAAAATAGAATTCAAAATATAAGGCCCAACAAGAAAAACATGATGGCAACATACTTTCAAAGAAGGAGATTTGGTATGGATACACTTGCGAAAGGAGAGGTTCCCGAATCAACCTAATGCCAAATTATCTCCAAGGGTTGATGGGTCATTTCAAGTTGTGCAAAAGATCAATGATAATGCCTACAAGATAGAACTACTAGGCTCTTATGGCATCTTTTCTACTTTCAATGTTGTTGATCTTTCCCTATACTATGAAGATGATAACTAGATTTGAGGGCGAGTCTCATCCAACTTGGGGAGAATGGAATAGAAAATCCAATGGATAATACAAAGGCCCAATGGAGAGCCCATTCTAAGACATAGTTTGATCCAAAACTAGAAGGGTATTCTAAAACTATCTAGTTTAAGGGGAAAAAAAGATATTTCTAGAGAAATCTTAGATTTTTGATAAGGGAATATTTTCTTATTAATAGATAGATATTTTTTAGGACAAATTTGCCCATGTAAATAGATATAAATATCCCTTCAAAGTTATAGTTTTCATAATCAGTTAAATAAGAATTCTTTTATCCAATTGAGAGTTTAATCTTTTCTTCCTTTTCCAATTTGGCTCCTGAGCCATTAGGACTTAATTTTTCTTGAAATCTACCTTTTCTTAAGCTTGTTAAAGAAGAAGTTGTTGATTTATTGAAGGTTGTTGCTGAATATGTAGACATAGGCTATATTTTTGGTGCTCACCCTGGAAAGGTTAGTAAATTAAGGGTTCAATTATTGCATTTGATAGCAAATTAATGGCAAGGGGTTATTTACATTGATTACATAGTTTAGGAAGTTAATTGTATACTTTTAAAAGTTAGAGGGTAAATTATGCTTGATTTAAAGTATAAAATGGTTTGGTGTATTTACTCTTAAAAAAATGTATGAAAAAATTGGAAATTAAAACAATTATGCCATTGTTCCTTTTCTCATATGATTTTAATTTTTTAACAAGAAATAGAAGTTATTATTTTTTATTAATAATAATTACATCTAGTAATTATTAAACATGTATATTTTCTCATTCACAAGACTGGCTTTATTAAATAAAATTCATATTAGATTAACTTATAAATAATTATTTATCTATTTATAATATAATTATATATTTTATATTATATAAATTAATATTAAAAAATAAAAAATAATATTTTAAAATATATTCATAATTTAATATAAATTTAAATATTTTAAAACTAATGATCTTAAATAAAATATCACAATATCCTTATATATGTAATAATACTAATTTTTATATAAAAATAAATTTATTATAAAATATATTATCTCCCAAGCCTAAAAGAGATCCAAAATTCATTAAAAAGGAAAAAAATTAAGCCAGTACTATTTATTATAATTTATTACAGTGAAGTACCACATGCCTACTTTCTTTCATTCAAGTACACTCGTGTACAAAAATTTATCACAATGCCTAAAAGATAAAATAAAATATTTACAATGTGTTTTGAGAAGACTAAAAGGACCAAAATAAGAATCTATTTTTTCATATATTAAAATTAAAAAATTTTAAATTTTATAAAAATAAAAAAATAAAAGACTAAAAACTTATAAGAATTAAAATTGGAGAATTTTTAACTCTATAAAAATTAAATTAATATAAAATTTTAATTATAAATAAAATTAATAAAAATTTAATTTTTAGGGACTAAAATAAATTTTTAGTTAAGATAAAAATAAAAATAAATAAGAAATAATTATCATATATGAATAATTATTTGGTATCCAAAATAGTCTCTTTCTTTTGCCTTTTTTTAAAAAAATTATCATATATGAGTCACTATTTTGAAATTAAATAGTAATATATTATTGTCTAGAGACGAAATGGTAACACCCACTTATTTAGCAATTTTATTATTAATGAGATTTGATTTATCTATTTATTTTAAGTTTTTAGTCGGTATTATTATTTAGAAATTAAATAGCAACACCTTCTTCTTTTAGCAGTTTGGTTGTTAATAAGATTTGATTTATCTATTTATTTTAAATTTTTGATCAATATTATTATTTTCAAATTAAATAGTAACATGTTACTATTTGAAGATGAAATAGTAACACTTTCTTCTTTTAAAAATTTGGTTGTTAATAATATTTGATTTATCCATTTATTTTAAATTTTTAGTCAGTGTTACTATTTAAAAATGAAATAATAATACCCTCCTCTTTTGGCAGTTTAATAAGACTTGAGTTATCTATTTATTTTAGGTTTTAAGTCGATTTTGCTATTTTAAAACTAAACAGTAACATGTTACTGTTCTAGAGATGAAACAGTAACACCTTTTTATTTTAGCAATTTGATTGTTAATGAGACTTGATTTATTCATTTATTTTAAATTTTTTATTGGTGTTATTATTTGGAGATAAAATAGTAACACCCTTTTTTTAATAATTTGATTATTAATGAGACTTGATTAATCTATTTATTTTGAATTTTTGATCGATGTTATTGTTTTGAAACTAAATGATAATATATTATTGTCTAGTATGAAATAGTAACACCTTCTTATTTAGCAGTTTTGTTATTAATAAGATTTAATTTATCCATTAATTTTGAATTTTTGATCGATGTTACTATTACTATTTAAAGATAAAATAGTAACACCCTCTTTTTTTAGTAGTTTGGTTGTTAATAAGACTTGATTTATCCATTTATTTTAGATTTTTAGCTAATATTACTATTTTGAAATCAAAAAGTAACATATTATTATGTGGAGACAAAACAGCAACACCTTATTTTGGAAATTTGGTTGTTAATGAGACTTAATTAATTTATTTATTTTAGATTTTTAGTCAATATTGTTATTTTGAAACTAAACAATAATATGTTATTGTCTAGAGATGAAACAGTAACACCCTCTTATTTAACAATTTTATTGTTAATAAGATTTAATTTATCTATTTGTTTTAAATTTTTAGTATATGTTACTATTTAGAGATGAAATAGTAACACCCTCATCTTTTGGTAATTTAATTGTTAATAAGACTTAATTTATCCATTTATTTTAAGTTTTTAGTTGATGGTTTCACTAAATAGTAACATCCTTTTCTTTGACAGTTTGGTTGTTAATAAACCTTGATTTATCCATTTATTTTGAATTTTTGGTCGATGTTACTGTTTGAAGACAAAAACAATAACACTATCTTCTTTTGCAATTTGATTGTTAATGAGACTTGATTTATCTATTTATTTTAAATTTTTGATCGATATTATTATTTGGAGACGAAACAGTAATATATTATTATTTGGAGACCAAACAGTAACATACTGTTATTTGATAATTTGGTTATTAATTAGACTTGATTTATTTATTTATTTTAGATTTAGTCAATGTTACTATTTGGAGATAAAATAGTACATGTTACTATTTGATATGTAAATAGTAACATATTATTCTTTTGTAGCTTTGTTTGTTAAGAAATTTGTTATAATATTACTAGACACCAAAAAAGTTAAGAAATAAAAGTTTAATGTACGATTCAAATGAATTCGAATTGATAAAAATGTGATCAAAGTTAAAAAATAACAAAAAAATAAAGAAAAAAATTAAAAAAAGTTATTGAAAAAGGCCTTTTTTAGCCAACCAGAGGCATTTTGCAAACATGTAGATATCAAAAAGTCACATGAAATAAAAAAAAATTCATCCAAAATAGACAATTGAGCACAAAGTTATAGTCATTTAAAGTTTTGAAGTTAATTTACACATTTCTAGTTAGATAGACCTCACCAAACCTAAATTTTCTTATTTTTTATCAAAAGATCATGGGAAGACAAATGAAAATAAGTGGTTATATACACAAATTAATTAATTAATCATGAAATTATGCTTTTCCAAAGTTTTTGATTCATAGTCGTATTCTCATTATTAAAAAAGGATATTTTGAAAATATAATAATAATAATTTATAAAATTAATACCTATTTGAAATAAAGATTAATACTAACACCCCTTTGAAAGGAAGTTCAGGAAGTAGTACTTTGATACAATTTACTGTGAAAAAAACCCAAAACTAATTGAATATTTAATAGTTAGACTCAAGTTCAAATTATTAAAAAAATAGGTCTACTTTTGATAAGATTTATTAGATATGCATAAATAAATATAGATATTTTTATCATTTGCAAGATGTGGTAATAAATAGAATGAAACTAATTTAAATATTAATTATATAAGGCTTTTTTGTCTAATGAAAAAGCCCATCCTGATATTCGCTGCAGCCCAAACTAATACCTCATTTGCTTGATGTGCTTCCTCTTTGTTAGCCTCGCGAAGAAGAGAAGGGCAGCAAGAAATCATGCATGACGGCTTATGCTTGATGGAAAAGCCACCCATGCATGCTTTTTTTATAACTTCTTTTTTTTTTAAAAAAAAAATCCTTTTGGTTGACTAAAAGTTCAGCGATGTATAAAATCACAACGTTTTAGGTTAGACTTCAACTTAAAAAATTTTCAAAGATAATATCTTCTGATATTTGCACTTTTTAAAATTTTTTATAATATAGAAATGATTAAATCATTTAACTCACATTAACTATCAAATCATAAACGCAAAAGGACATTTAAAATCTTTAAAAAATATTATATATAGTAAATTTTTTAAGCATTTTTTTATACTATTTTATCTCTTGGACGGTGCAGGACATGTGCAATTATACTGGAAGCAATGATGACAAGAGGAGCTAGGTTCTCAATCATTATGATGCATACAATGTCAAGTGGCTAATGTAATAGACAAAAATTTCAGCCACCATTCGAAGAACTTGGAATGCCCCTTGTTTTAACTTGAGACTCACCCACTCCGTATGCAGATTTAGACACAAAGGCAAAGAGAAAATTAGACATGGCTTCTGCATCCGATGTGAATCCTCATGCTGTCTTAACACCAGCTCCATTACAAGCTCACCTGATTTCAATGCTCAAACTGGCCAAAGTCCTTCATCACAGAGGCTTTCACATAACCTATGTAATCACTGAGTTCAACCACGACCACAAACGTTTGATGAAATTGAGGGGTCCGGAGGTGCTTGACAGCTTTGCGAATTTTCGATTCGAAACCATTCCGGACGGCCTTCCTACCACGGATGATCGAGATTTACACTCCGTTGCTGTTGCAATCAGGGAAAATTGCCTTGTCCCCTTCCAGAAACTTCTTGCAAGGCTTAACAATGAATCATTCTCATCCAATGCCAATAGTGGTCCTGTGATTCCTCCAGTTAGTTGCTTAGTTTCTGATGTTCCCATGACCTTCACAATCAAAGCTGCTCAAGAACATGGGCTCCCTATATTATTGCTATATTGCACGGCTGGTACATTTTTCACACTTGAGTGATGCTCGCAGTCTATTTGATAAGGGTGTAATACCACTTAAAGGTATAGTGTTATATTCTTCTCGTCTTGCCCTCGTTAGTACATGTAGCATAATATGAGTATAGCGGTATGCTAAATTTTAGGTATCAATATTGTCATTGTTTTAAGTTAACATGGTATTCTTATAGTTTTAGCAAAATTTAAAATTGATTATGATGGATTATTTACTTCTAATTAAATACTTATAATTTTAATTCATTTTAAATTGACTCTTTATCAAGTGACATACGTCAAATCCATTTAGTAAAAGAATATTTACACAACAACATTTTTGACATATAACAACAACAAAAAATTATTGCTTAAAGTTCAAAATGTGTTGCCTAAAGAATAAGGAACACTTTCCAAATGTTGTTTTCTTTAGCGTTGCCTATTTTTTTAGGCAACGGTTTTTTTAAATCTTTAGCAACAGTTTTCTCTTTTTCTAAAACAATGTTTTTTGACCATTGCCTGTGATGGGATATAAGCAATAATTTTCCCTTCCTTGGTTTTTAGCCTTTTAGAATATAGGCAATAATTTATTTCAATTTAGCAATGGTTTTTAACTGTTATCTATTCCTTACTATAGGCAACAATTTTTTTATATTTCACAAGAATTTTTTTACTATTGCCTATAAAAAATAGGCAATATTTTTATCTTTAACAACATATTTTTTACTATTATTTATTTATGTTTAGGCAACCATCTTAACCTTGTTACCTTTGAACATTAGTGTATCTAATTTTTTTAATTTTTATTTATTTTAAACAATGATAATATGCATAAATTAAAATACTAATATTTCACTTATCATAAATTTTAAATAAAAATATTAATATAAAGATATATTAAAATTTAAAGTAAAAATAAAATTTCAAAAAGGATATCTATTTGTTCATTAATTCAAGTCAAGAAATTCATATAATAAAAATCCAAAAGATAGTATTTTCTTGGTAAACTTTTATATATCAATAGCATGAAGAAATTCAAATATCCTCTACATCTAAGTTATGAAATTCTTCCATATCATCTTCATCATCAATTCTTCCCTATCACAAATTATAAAACTAAAATTAATTATTATCAAATATGATTATTAAAGTACACACTAATAAAATATCTTGAAATAATAAAAGGCCAAAAATTAGAATGAAACATGTCTTTTAAAGAAGTAAAAAAAATGAAAAATGAAATAAAAATAGAAAGGCATGTTCACTAACAAATGTATAGGTTTTTTAAAAAATGCTAGCTCTCTTTACAAGCATCAAGAAACCAAATACTCCAGAAACTAGTTTCCTTCTAATATATAGTATCAATACAATCTTTGCCTAACAAATTTAGAAACTGGCAAGCAAACAAAGTTGTTAGAAGCATTAAAACCTGCATGTTCCAATACTTAAAATCATACATAATGTAAAAAAGACCATTAAATCCAGAAATTCCAATCATCGATGTAGAAAACAGCAAAAATAGCTACTTGAATATGAATTTCGTGTCAGCAACCTTAAATTAAATGTGTATCTTGAAGTTTAGCTATGAAGAAGAGGACCAAAAGTAACCAACACCGACATTCTTGGTTTAGTAAGAAGTTTAAGATGACGAACTAATCATGACCAAACCTGACAATCACATACAAGGGCCTAGATAACGACCTACATATACAAGAGTGGTTTACTTGAGACAATAAGATCTTATCTGAATCACCAATATATTGTACACAGAAAATCCAAATTAACAAGTTGCTGCTGCTCTCTAATTTATATTTTGGTAAATCAAAAGACTACCTTTCTAATTTTTCTAATTTTAGCATCATTCGATTATGAAATATCTAAACATCTACTTATCAAAATGTAAGGATCAGAAATTTCAGTTTATGGCTGGATTATAAATATTTTCCGATTCAGAGATAGAAGATATTAAACAACTAGCCCTCACTTGCCTAGGTTATTACAGTCTCTCAATTTCTGTTGTAACAGAGAAGGATCCAATCCAAGTAAGCAAAATATTATTTGTCATTTATTAAGAAAAGGGAATAATTAGAAGAACCATTACCTCATCATTATTTGGATCATGTATTGATGCAGAAGATTGCGCACTACTTGTCCCAACTCCTTTCTTGTACTATTAGTATCACTTGGAAATGTCTTCAATAAAGCTGCCACAGAATCTGCACTTAATTCTGGATTTTTCTGTTGTAATAGCATCTTTAAAAGATTTTCTAGGCCACTCATCCGTTGCTCCATTTGTTCCTTCAAGACAGCTAGTTCCTCATTATGTTTTTTTCTTAATTGCCTCAATTTCCTCAACTCTTTTCAAAACACTAGGTGTGATAGATCTCCCATAACATCTCTCTCACCCTCCTTGATTTTTCCTTTCCAAGCACTACTTGAATGTCATGAAGTTACCTAATATAAAAAAAATTGTAAAAATGTGGGAAATTGTATAAAAAAAAAGTCACCTAATATAAAATCTAAAATAATTATATAACATGCATGAAGTTACTTTTTAGCTAGCAATACTATTTAAAGTCTACACTAACATAGATGTTATTACGTTAATTATAAAATATATCATTTCATGTTTTTCTTAGACAAGGATCTCATATTTTAAATATATCATGAAACGAACTGAAATAAAAGATTTGTTAATGCATAATTTTTGGAACATTTCTTCTTTGGACTTAATGAATTGCTCTTTTGGTATTTCGATTTTGAATTTTGTTTTTATTGGCTCACCCTGCCATCAGAAATCTTAAAGTTTGAAGCTTTCCAAGCTAGTCACCATAAGTCAATTAACCATCCTTAACCATAATATAGTTCACCATAAAATGAAGATTAATATCATGAGAAACTTGAAATTTTTACAAGAAAAGTCAATTGATTTACCATTTTCTTGCTTCACATTTCTATGGAATTTTCACTAATATATATGTAGCAGAAGGATGAAAATATTAAAGTGGGATGAAATGGAAATTAGGATAAGATAGATCGAAAGAAGTTCTCTTCCTACGGCAACCGTATCAAAAACTGAACAAAACAAATAAGCACACAGCTCACAGGCCCACCAAAAAAAAAAAAAAAGAGTATAGTTCCAGACCTATAATTTAACGCAGTTTTATATTTTGAAACTAATTTTGTTTTTACAAATATTAATATAAAGTCACAATTTAACAAGTGACGGAACACAAGCCCTTTGTTTGATAAGAGGTAACATGTTGGTGATTAATCAATTTAACAATTTAACAATTTAATAATTTAACAATTTAACCAATCCACAGTCAATTTAACAATTTGATCAACAGATTCATATACCTTGTTAACTTTACATGCAACCAGTTGGACAACGGTTCAGCATCAGTACAACCTGTCCAACAACAAAAGAGCAGTTTCAAAGCTCTTCACAAGTTTAATACTCAGAAGTGATTACCAAAATCCTATCTCAAACATTAGCTGGATACCCTAGGTAAAGGCATAACTTAGGTCATTTTTACTCCATTATTATTTTATTTTTGGTTATGATATTAAAATGAAGCAACCAGTACCTGTGGTCTCAATGGGATTGGCTCTCGGACTCATATTTTCTTGTTTGAATTTCACTTTCAAGTTTATTGGGATTGGCTCTCAATGGGATACAAAATGCCCGTAGCATCATACATCAAAATAGAGTTAACTTCAGCAGGGGCATGTGGAAGTAATTCATTCCCCAAATTGACCTACAAAGCTATTACATGATTGATGTAACTATACACATAAAGTATCAGAAATAGAACAATCTAGTATACAAAACTATACAGATAGACAAGTACTTGATGTAACTATACAGGATGTAGACTTAACATATTGAATGACTTGAAGAACAACTCAGACACGGCACAACACAGAAATACAGCAGCAAAAAGTAAATAATGACACGGTACTAACTACTAACTTTACTTTTACTAAACAGTAACAATGCAGACGCAAAACCCTATTTCTTTTCCATCAAATGTTACTTCTTAGATTCAGAACTTAAAAAATCCTCTCCCAATGATTCAGTCTAGATACACCCAAGTTACACCACTTGAAAGAAACCAAACTTGCATATCTTTAGAAAGGAGTAAATTACTCCTCCGTCAAACCAACAAAAACAGCTAAATTTTGACTAGGAAATCCTACGTATACCCTACGCTTTTTGGTTAGAGCAATTCAGACTTCTTTCCTCCATTCACAAATTACAGCTTTTGGTTTTTGTTAACTTTCCTACGTATAGCTTGTTAACTTTCATGGATGCTCTGAATGTAGATATCAACACCAGCAGACAATTACAGCCTTTGGCTTTTGTTGAGGTGCACGTGTAATTCAGGTAGTGGCGGAAAAATGTGGCGTGTCTTATGACGGAATATGAGGAAAATTCACATAGATGAGAAATTTTACTATGGGGTAGTAACCCTTGAGTTCAAAAGTGAAGTTAAAAACATGGGGATTTTCATAATATAACCCCACCAGAAAAATCATAATCCAGCACAATGCTATTGTTACACAAAGAAATGTAACATGGATTTCTATGTTGTAATTATAAGGCATAAATATTAGAAATAAACGAAATCGAGTATTGTCTTCAATTAAAATAAGGAACAGTCACTTGACTAGCAGAATGTTCTCAGGTCCTTTGCTTGGTTAACCATAATCAATTTCTCTGAAATTTTGAAGATCCTCGTACATTATGTCATTGACCAACAACCACCACCTAAAATCCTTATCCCGTGAGATCAGGCCAGCTTCATTGTCCTTTGATGCCATTATTCCCTAACAAATAACATGCCTTCGGCAAAACAAAGGGACTGAACATCTTGTGCTGTACATTGCATCCCAAGAATTAAATGCTGCTAAACATCCAGACTTCTGAATTTCTTAAGCTTAGCCCCACATTTCAGGGTATCCTTTGCGGATTGGTTTCACTTTCCTTGTTTGCCTATATCTATCATCTATGCTATCATTCCCTCTTGTGCATTTCATCATTCAACAAGCTGGTCTTTGAGTGAAGAGCGTCGCAAACCAATCTATAAGTATATTCTCTAGGCATTTTTGATATCTACATTCAGACTTCTAATTGCCCTGTTCCAGCTTCAAGCTAGCTAGATAATAGCTTGATTTGAGCTGCTAAACTCCATCATATATGGAGCTAAGTGCACTCATATTATTAGATTTGATATACAGTAAAATTTTCATGGCTTTTTCAAGATGAGAATCTAAAATCCCTATCCTCCACTTTTATAACTGATGAAATATAGTAAAATCAGGATGGAATTGAAACCGAATAATGCAGTAGAACAAAACAATGGAGATAGAGAAGAATAGACAAATCAAGAGAAAAATACATCAGGTAAAACAGCAATAAATGGGAATTGCAGAATATATAGGACAAATGAGGAGAAATAGGATAGATTAAGAAAAAATCAGTTACTGTGGTGTGAGCGACGAAGAAGATGGAGCAATGAAGATGAAATGAAATGGGGAAGCACAGTGAGAAGCTCAGCTGATACAACGAACCGCTGAATCGGTGAAACTCGGTGAGAAGACCCGTCCTCCTTCTGTGAGAAGAGAAGTCCCCGTTCGCAGTGTGTTTCCAGAAAGTTGAAAATGAGAATTTTGTTGAAATTTTATAATACTTGTTTTGGGTCAGGATGTTATTATGGTTTAAGAAATTTTATAACAGTTGCTCATCTCCCTTTGTATTTTTACAAAGGGAGTTTCTTGAGTAATCATGCTTATGGTACTCTGAGCATGAGAGCCGCTGTAAGCATGACATGTGGACAAGTGACCGTCTATTTCCTGTTCCCTGAAATAGAATTTGGGACACGCAATTTGTTTCTCACTGATATTGCCCCTGTTGGCTGTTAAGTGAAAAACAAAGTCCGACTCCTTTGAACTGAGCATCCTTGATCAGCATTTTGGGAGATAACTGGTTGGAGGTGGTTTGGAATTGGAGACGAATTGAAGGAAGCACAAGGTTAGAAGAGTGTGGTGGGTTCTATCAATACATTTTGGGTCAATTGCCAACGGTCATCAACTGCAGAAGGCCATCTGAGGGAAGCCACATATGGTGGTGGAGTTCGGTTCTGTACCACACATTTCTGGGTGGATGACTTGAAAGGTGAAGAAATTAACTTGTGTGTAACTGCTATTAAAGGAAATGGCAATCGATTGCTGCAATCCACTGTGTAGATTAAACTAGCACGGCCATAAGATTGGAAAAATTTGTTCTTGCATTTTAGAAATTTGGAAAAGGAATATGCTCTGTGTTTAATGTAAGCATTCACCAAGGTAGGCCTTTGAATGGAAGAAGCATGTTTTCTGTTTAGCAACGTTTGATTCCTCATTAGTGAAAAGGCTTTCAACGACGCAGGCATTCTGAGTACAAACAGTTTTACATTAAATTACACAAGGTTTTGATTCATCAAAAAGGTCAATCGCAATATGTGCTAAGAGATAATGGAAACTGAACCTTGGCTTCAGTTACAAAGGTCAAATAAGGGAGAGATTCTTTGTTAGTCATTGCGAGGCTTCACACTGCTGCTTTCTTAAAGTACCACTGGAAAGAAATGGTGTTCTACCAAAATGAGTGTTTCAGTGGCATATTCTCTTTCTCAAGCCCTATTTTACTTCTCATTATTCATCAGCCAAACCCGATAATTACGCAATAAGAGTGGTGCTTTTCTTTTTCTTTTTCTTTTTTTGGTTATCCATGTCTTCATTGTCAGAGTCATATCCTAATTTCAAGTTTGAATATTTTGGAAAGTTAATTCAATCCAAAGTAGAGAAATTTGATGTACTTGATTTGAGTTTTGTTGAATGTGTCTTGAATGTGTAATTATCCTATTATATTTATCTTTATTATCCATTTGTGTAATGAACTGGAGGTATTGGATAATGATAAAATTCTACACGACTAAGATAACAAAGTGTTTGATGAGATTCCTTACAGGAAGAAATTTGAATTTAAAGAGAAGATAGGTGTGGGGAAAGGAGGGATGTTTTATGTGCAATTAGTTTTCTCTGTCTCCTTCCTTTTTAAGTTGGTCTTTACAATGGTTGGAAGTGTTTGGATTGGCTTGAGTAATTTGAATGATGGGTTTTGGCAATGGCAGGTTTTCATAGATCTGAAATTTTAGAGACAGCTAGTGTTCTTGGACACTTTAGCAAAGGTTATTCGTTCTACTCTTGCCAAAACTTTGCCCATACTTACTAAGACTTGGGGGTAAAATATTTGTTCTTGTTTCAGGAAATCAGTTTGATATGTCTGAATATAATTGATACTAACTCTTGGGTTTTAAAGTATTACTAACTGGAGTTAAACACATAACTCAACAATATATCCGGTATGTTAATTTTTTATGGGAATTATGTTCTTTACAATGGAACTATAATTAATATTCTTTGCATGCCCATCAAACTCACAAATCACTCTGTTTTCATAATAAATGCATACATTGAATCATGGGGTTATGAGTTTTTGTAAAATTTCATGTTGCCGCTAACATTTGAAGTTAAACTATCATCTACAATGTAAAATATTAAATAAGAGAAATTTTTTACCCTCTAAATGTGGCTAACAGTGCCATATGCATATCTTAATGTCCGCCTCTGTGTGATCCATAATGCTTTAATGATAGATATGAAGCCAAAAAAAAATTAACAAATAAATAACTAGAAAATAAATAAAAAATTATAGCTATTGTTGTGCACTGTTGTATGCTTTTATAACTTGCACAATAATAAATATATGGGGAGTTGTCCCTCTAACTATGTTACTTTACCATGGATCAAGGTGTGAAAGATGTATATCTTGTTTGAACCATTTTATCGTAATAGAAAAGCTTCTCCTCCTATTATCATTTAGTGTAGAGCATAATTTATACATTTATGATGAAGCTCCTTTTGTTTTCCAAAGTTTATATGCACACTGTCAATTATGTAATATGTTATTATCAAGTTGTGTATATATTGTTACCAGTCTCTCACAATAACCATTGAATCTACTGTACCACAACTGCTCAAGGTTCACATCTACCAACCTTGGCCTATGATATCTGTGTCCCTATTGACTTATATATAATTTACGACATCCTGCTTAAAATTTATTCATTGTTTCCTAATAACCTCATATCCAAAGTAATCTTACGTAGCTCAAATATGAATATTTCTAATGTTTGGATGAGAGGTGCTCCCTATTGCCTTCATGTAATTGTTCATTATCATATATTGTAAGCTATATCTTTCTATCTTCTGAGCCTTAATGATCCTTTTATCGCATAGATCCAAAAGTGCTATCCAGGTTAACTTTCTTTATGCAACTATGAGGGCAATACAATACCAATGGATGTGTAAAATTACTTCATTTAACAATGGCTTTCTGTAGATGGAATTACAAGGAAAACATATTTGCAATACTTTAGGCAGTTGTTTTGTTCTGACACTTGACGTTGAACAGAAAAAAAAATCAGATTTGATTGTGTCATATAAGAATCTAAATTCGGCCTCAACAGAGACACAGACTAGCAATGGATTTGCGTCGTGGCTTGTAAGTACAAAGGACCTGGTTTAATCTGGAGGAAATCTTAAGGAGTGATGCATTGTAAGTTCTATATCTTGAGATTTGTTTCACTCGGAAACTTTATAGATAAGAGAAATTATGAAGCATTGGAAATAGAGGTTGCCTTTTTGTTCATGAGGCATCTGAGGAAACTATTAATGGCACATGATGGAGTAACAGAGCAAACCATATAGGTTTAAAGCATGCTAAAATATTTGGACGTCGTGGTTAGTTCATTTTTTGCACAAAGTCTGCTTCAAAGTTACCAGAGTTGATTGGGGTTAGCTAATGAGTCAGCCAAATGTGACAATATTCTATTTATATTGCTTAAGTTTACTGACCAAGAACTTCTGCAAGAACTCATATTAGTGCATAAAATATTTTGTTTTGCCACTATAAATACCAGTGATGCAATTAGCAAGATAAAGTCATAACTCGTTTTCCCAGGACAATTCAAACAATACCCAATGTTCTTGTGCCTAGCTCTATTTTTTTTTCTTTAAGTAAACACGAATTACACTATGCAGATTAGAATTTTCCATATGCAAGCCTGTCATATGTAATATACTCTAATGTTGTTTCACATATTTGTGAGAACATGAAACTGTACAGG
The DNA here is from genome assembly GCA_020226215.1 of Sindora glabra. NCBI lineage: Eukaryota > Viridiplantae > Streptophyta > Magnoliopsida > Fabales > Fabaceae > Sindora > Sindora glabra. Next base: position 12,757,374 of record CM035225.1, on the reverse strand, counting down.
GACCTTCATAAAAATTGAACACTATAAAGTTCAACAAAATTCATTTAACATTAGCTTCATCTATTCAGAAACAACAAACTCAAAAGATGTACAATGATTTCCCTGACATGGACTCAGAAATGCTTGTCTCATGTCGAAGAACTCACTCTTTAAGAATCTCATCTTTGTCCTTAGTATCAACTGGAACATCAGTTATTTCCACCTACAAAAAAAATACCAATTCATAAAAACCTTTCAGATTGATGTCGTGAAATTAGCAATTGTCACACAGGTTGCAGGGAATATGATAATCTCCAAACTTATGAGTGTGTTTGGCACACTCGTTGAACTAATTTATGTTTACTTACCAAGGAAGTTGGCTAAATGCAAGGCAGCCAAATGCAATAGGCACCTCTAAGGCATTAGGACTCTCTGGTGCCTACAAAGCAAGAGGTACTAATACAACACTTGCCCAATTGAAGTGTGACAACATACCTCAGAAGAAATTAAAAAAAATACTATGTAATAAAAAAATAACAGATATCTAATTGTGCTTAAAAATCATGTTTGGCATGATTGGTGGGATCTTAATTTAGTTAGGAAAGGCTCAATTGGTGGAATTATAATCATCATAATTAACAATATAGAGTCCATTAACTAATCACAATCACACTAATTATGCTAAGCACGATTCTCAACATTATTCTTATTTAAACTAAATTGATACTATATAAAATTAATTATATGCATCATTTTCTGGCTGTATCATTTAACATAGCAGGTTTGCATCTGAAGGCAAGCCCCCCATCCCCTTCCTATAACCAGAAATGCACAAGAAAGTGGCAAAAACAGCCACCTTAGCAAGTTAGGAATGCCTGCATGCTCTAAAGGTGTTGGAACCCATCCATGCCTCACCTAAATGCCTTTGAAAATATTGACTAAAAGAGGTGTTTAGTGCATTAACTTATTAAAGGAAAAAACCTCTAATTTAATAAGCTACATGAGTACTTTATAGCTTATAACTTCTCAATTTCTTTTTTCCAAACATACCCCTCTTCTCTTAGGTAGTTGATAGTTCATATTCTAATTATAAAAACCATACTATTCCATTTTCCAGGATGATTTTCAACATTTCTCATACCAAAATTAATTGATCTACATCTTAATAACATTACATAGGGGTTACATTGACAAGGTGGCCAAATGTAGAGACCACCTACTAGTTTGCATATATGTATAGAAGAGCTAGACCAGTAAGCAACCACTCACTTGTGAAATCAGATGCATTTGCTTACTTACTGGGTAAATGGTATGCTTATGTCTTTGATGAATGGGATGCCTCTCTCTCTCTTCATGCTTTTGTTCCACTTCGTATCACCTAGCAGATCACGTATACAACGGTATGACCATGCAGATATCTTCCATAAAAAAGGAAACAAAGGGTGGGAAGCACAGATTATATGCATCTAAGATGGGCAACGTTCAGTTAATTTGACATTGAACTAACCCAATTAAGGGAAATACCTGTAAGAAAAGGAGCAAGGTCATATAAGCAACGTTAGAAACTGATAGATTCAAGATTAAATATGATGTTTAAGATTTGTAAAGCCCATGATGCCCTATTATTCTTATAATAGCAATAGGATTCTTCATATTTCCAAATCTGGACTAAGACTTTGTCTGTAGAAGCACTCTTCAAATCTCACGTGCATGCTATGCTAATGACCATAGCTGCCATGCCTTGAAATTCCACAATCTTCATTACAATGCAGACTTAGAAAAAGGTGAAAGAAACCAAAAGGCAATTCTTCAGTACATATTACCATTAAGAGAATGGAAGATCCTTTAAAAATCCCAATGACAACAGTCATGTGTGTCTGGGACAAGGAAGCCCAATTCCAACTAAAGGCGTTTCAACTAGCTCCTTATATTGTGATGAAGTTAAAGGTGGGGGCTGCCACTCACATGATCAGAAATATAAGGTCAATTTGCAGATCTAAATTGTTTGGTTCAAATTGCACTTTCTGGTCATTCGGCCGCCTATATACAAGTCATCTATGACTATCATTACATCTTACTACAGTTGAAGCTTGAAGTGTCCCCGCGTCATTTGTTGGATATAATACAAGAAATTTTGTATATTGTATCACATAACCTCCGTTGAATATACTGTCTTATTTTGAATATTAAGTCATTTTATTTTAATTTGTGTCAAGAATTTAAGTGAACAATGACAAGCCCTTACTATTTATAAAAATCAAATCAATATATAGAGTTAAAGCTAAGAAGGGACAAACCAACCAGGCTAAACTAGTGTAAAAAAACCCAAGCTTTCTAACTAAAGTCCTCGGAAGGCATAAGCAATTACTGTGAAACTTCCACAGCTACGGATTCAGAAATGAACAAAGAAACCAATCAGAGAAAGAAAGCCAGAACTCGGGAAATGTGACCGTGCTCTCTGAGTTTTCTCTACAAATTCCAAACCCTGAATGACTAAACCCCACAAGTACTAAACATCAGAGACTAGACTTTTGCCAAACAATAAAGTATCATCAGAATGAAAAAAAAAAAATCTCTACAAATAACATTCAAAATTCAGCCATGTCGCAATATTCCAGATGAGAGAAGCGAAATTTAAAAATAACATTCCCACAGATTTTTCTTACAAACACGACAGAGAAAGCCATTGGAGAAAGTATTATCAACCTTGATTTATGGATTTCTTTCAGATGTAGGGGATACGTTTTCGAGACCAGTCGATCGACATGGAAACCAGTTCACAGAGCATCCAACCCCAGAGGTTTCGACGGCAGTCCAAACGATCCCTAAAAATCTCCGGTCAAGCAAAACCATTTTCCTTTCCCTGAAAAGAATAAGGGCAATTTTGGCTTTTATCTCTCCTACAAAGGTGAGCTCAGCAGGTTTCAAGTCCCTAAACAATGAACGGCTGAGATGTGATTGAATATTCTTTAATGGTCCAGATCTCTTATTTTTTCCCGTGGTCATTGGTACTCCTAGTTTTTGCAAGAGTACACAAGAATGGCCCTTTTACAAAATCTCAATGCCTATTTTATAGACTACGTCACTGCATCATTATGGTTCTCAGACAATTTCACTCAAATACTTGTTTTTGACATCTTTAGAGAAGAATTTTGGAAAAATATATTAAAAAATAAAAATTCTTTTCAAAAAGTGTTGACAAAGCATCAAATCAAATATTATTATATTTTAATAATTTTCTTATTTTTATTAAAGTATATTAATATTTTTAATGCAGAATTTAAAAAATATAATTAAAAATTAATTTTAAAAGTATAATTTAATATTTTAGAAAAAATAAATATATATTTTAATACTTAAAATAATTTAAAAAGGTAACACAAAAATAATATTGCCTAGTCAATAATAGGCGATAATTTTAATGTTGCTTATGAACCATAATTTGACAACACTGATTTAGTATTGTTTATCTTATAGTAGGTAATGATTTTACCTAACAACAATAATTTAAGTGTTGCCTATTCTTTTTTAGGTAACTATTCTTTTAGTGTTGCTTAATAAGTGTTGCCTAAGTAAAAAATAAAAGACAACACCCAAAAAATATTGCCTATTTATATTTAAGGCAACAGTTTTTAACCGTTGCTAATTTTAGTGTTGTCGTAAGTGAAAAATATTGTAGCGTTAAATCCTTTTATTTTTCACTTTAAGAAGTATCAATGATTAATGAAATTTAGAGAAACTAATGCCCAATGATTTTTGATTAAAAGTAACTTTTTGGATATAGTAAACTTTACTTTGCTTACAAGTTTTGTCATATTCCAAAAACAAATGAATGGAGGGGAAATATAAAAATGTATTTAACACATGGGCAAATATAATTCAAGAGTATTTTTGGGCTTAGCTTTAGGAAGTGTGATGACCAAAAAATTTATAAAACATTTGATGAGGTTCTTTTTATCAAATTTGTACCCAAGTTATATAAATTGGATTTCATATTAAATCGAAATATTCCAACTTCTATATATTTTGTGGCTAAATTAATTATAAATTCATTTAATAAAAGAAGGCACAAAAATTATAAATTTTAATTTTTCCACTTGTTCCTCATTATGAATTCCACAATTTTTAAGGAAAGAGTGAGCATGGAATAAGAGAATGAGGGACACAAGAATATATAAATTTTAAAATTTCCTATTCAGGTTATGCTAGATGGAAAGGCCACCTATGATTTTTTTTTTTGGGTTCATTAAGGCTTTCTCTGGTTATAGGAGAAATTAGAAAGAAAGAAAATAAGTAGAAAGAAATAAGACAAGAAAGAAAATCAGAAAGAAGATTTTTTTTTTGTTATGTTTTGTTGGATAGTAGTAATTTTGTATTACACTAGGTAGGATTGGAGCTTACAATCTCTCCTTAGTCAAATGATCATGACCCCTATATATAGGCAGTATCCTTATGTTATAAGAGCCCCTTGTTGTGGATTTTAAAATTTTCTAGTAGACCCTGGTAGTATTAGGAGTCATTTAAGAGAAAATTAAACTTAAATCCAATTGGAAATTGATCTTGGTAAAAGAGGGTTCTCTTTAGTGTATAGGCCATTGTAGTTTAGTAAACATTATGTTGGGTTAAGAAAGATAAGTCAGGTTTGCTCCTTAGTTCATTTAGATAAAAATGGTCCAACTAGATATTTGTTGTCATTTGCTCCATTCCACTTTGAAATGCATCATTTTGCATATTCCTTAATTAAATCTGTGCCATTCAATTGGTTTGATCTATTTATTTTCCATTTGGCTGATAACTCAAATGACCTTTACTTTTTGCTTAGTGGTTGCTTCTAATGGACTTTCTTCTAACATTTTTGTTCAATTTATATAGTTAATGGCCTCCAATGAGTCTTTTTGTCAAAAGATTTGAACATAGTGTCAGAAAATTTATTCTCATCCTTTTGTTTTTTCGAACACCAAGAGAGTTCCTCTCAAATATTGTTTTTGCTTAAAAAGTTCCATTCTAGCTTTCTAAGTGTCGAAAAATTATCTTTTGGGTTAGTGTTAGAAAATTTATTTTGAATTTTTGTTTCATCGATTAATTCAAATGCCGAAGAAGTCCTTCTTGGACTTCATTTTAAGTTATTTGCTTAATTACCTAGGGAGTTCCACTTAGACTTTTTATGTGCTGAAGGATTTTTGTTTGAGCTTATAAATTGATGGATTAGTTCGTTTGCTGAAAGGGTCCCTTCTAGACTTTATTAAGTTATTTACTTTGTTGCTAACAAAGTTCCATGCAAGCTTTAGGTGCTAAAGGAGATTATAAGCTCATAATTCATTTTTCTAATTCTTAAAATATTATTTTTCATCTAATTTTCTTTACTTTAACTTAATTAATTAATCATTGCTAAAAGGTCTTCTGTACTCTGATAGCAAAGTTAGTAAATGAGTTTAAATTAATTTATAATTTAAAAGTAGAATAAGACTTGTTATATGAGTTTTTTTCCCTTACCATATGGGTTTATGTGTGGTAGTCAACATTCTATAAAATAAGTTAGTTTAAAAATTTCTCAAATTAACTTTTAATAGTAAGTTGTATAATCTGAATGGATAAGAGATAATATTTAAAAGAGTGTCTTATTCCTCCTTTAAACACTATTAAACACCTATAAGGGCCTAAGTCAAGTTTAAAAATAATTAATAAAAGTAATTAATAATAATATTTGTTTCTCCTTTTTATGTTATGAATAGCTATGTAGAATATGTTATCAAGATATACAAATGTTATTAATAAAGATTTAAAGTTAATTATCAAAATTATGAGTTCCTATCATGTTCTAGTTTGGTCTTATAGAAAACTAATATAAAAATTTTGAGCTATAATGTAGGAAATAAAATGTGACAATATTTTGCTAGTGAGTATATGGTATTATGTAGCAAGGTTATGATAAACATATAAAATAAGATGATAAGCATATATTTAAAATCATCAATGATGCAATAAAAGAATTATATATTTATTTTAAATCTCTATTAATTTCATTGACTTTAAAAACATGCCATATATATAATTTCAAATTTGAATTTTAATATGAAATAATCATGTTATAACCTTTCAAAAAGGAAAGAACCATATTATTTGAAATAATTTCAAATGTCATAGCAGGCAAAACAAAAGCAATTTTTTAGGCATAATGGAAGAATTGTGTTTAGATTTTTCAAAAAGGAAAGAATCACATTATTTGAAATAATTTCAAATTTTGCATTTCATATTCTTTTTAATATGGAAAAATTATGTTATTTAAAATAATTTTAATTTATTTTTCTTATCATGAAAACATTTCCTTTAAATATCTATATGTGTAAATTGATTGGTATAATATTCATATATGCAAAATATGAAGCCATTTAAAAAAAAACAAAATTTCATATGAAGAAACCAATATAAAACTTCAAAATGTGATTTCCATTATATATATATATATATATATATTCTCGTTATCAAATTACAAATAAAAGATAACGTAATTTTACATATAAAGGCTTTAACATGATTTCATATAATCAAAGCCATATATGATTTCAAAAAAAAAAAATCATATACAAATTCCATATATGAAAACTTGAAGGCTCTTTTTTTTTTTCATTTGATTTCTGTAAAAGCATATTACTCTCTTACTGATAGATCAATGTAAGAATAAAACTTTTGTGGAGAACATATTATAATACAAAATCTGCAGAAAAGAATTAAAAAATTGCGAAGGTGAGGGAAAAAAATAACAAACAAACATGTTAGAACGCTATATTCTTGATACGGTAATGGCAAAACTGAGGGGTCGTTTGGTTTGTAGTAAAAATATAGGAAATTGTATTTCCTAAGATATAGATTACCATAGAATTGTTTGGTTGCATAAATGAGAGGAAATAAATCTTTTCGGGAACTTGTATTTCTCATAAAACATGGGAAATCACTTACCTACTCCCCCATAGATAAGTTCTATTTTCTATATTTTTAACTAATTCATAGATAAAAATATCCTTACTAAAATTACTTAATACCAATTTTACCGTTTTAATTGATTATCAGGTTTCACTTCGTGAATATCATTTTAGTTGGTATTGTTGTTATTTTATAGTTTGCTTATTAATTAATATATATATATATATATATATATATATATATATATATATATATATATTACATGACATATTTTATTATTATTATTTTATGAAAAAAATTTAAATATTTAATTTAAATGAATTAGTTAATAGCATACTTTTATTTAATTCCTACATTATTTTATAACCCACTCATTATTTTATTTTTTATTTATTTTATTGCATAATTTTTTTACTTTTTTTATTTTATCTATTGCTATTATTTAAAAGTTAGATTCTAATTATTAAGTAATATAAATATAATATGATATATTTAATTTGATTATATAAATATTTTAAATAAATTAAAATTTTAATATATATTATATTAATTGCATTATATAATTATATATTCTGTTTGTTGATTGAAATTATTTGAATATTAAAATCAAATTTTATCAATATTTTTTAATATCAAATTTCAAGCACTATAACTCAAATTAAATATATATATATATATATATATATATATATATATATATATATATATATATATATATATATATATATATATACACACACACACACACACACACATCAATTTGAATTAAAATTTTTTTAATTAGTTACAGTCTAGGGAACAAACAGTAACATACTATTATTTAATAATTTAATTTTTAATTAGACTTAATTTATCCATTTATTTGGAGTTTTCAATTGATGTTACTATTTTAGAATGAAACAGTAACATGCTATTATCTATTTATTTGAGATTTTTAATTGATATTACTGTTTTGGAGCAAAACAACAACATGCTATTATCTATTTATTTAAGATTTTTAATTGATATTACTATTTTGGAACGAAAAAATAATACATTATTGTCTAGAGAAAAAATAGTAACATGCTATTATTTAGCAATTTAGTTATTAATTACACTTGATTTATCCATTTATTTAGGAATTTTTAATTGATGTTACTGTTTTGGAACGAAACAGTAACATGTTACTATTTAGAGAAAAAATAGTAACATGTTATTATTTATTTATTTAAGATTTTTAATTAATATTACTGTTTTAGAACGAAACAGTAACATGTTACTATTTAGAGAAAAAATAGTAACATACTATTATTTGATAATTTGGTTATTAATTAGACTTAATTTTTTCATTTATTTGAGAATTTTTAATTGATGTTACTGTTTTGGAACAAAATAGTAACATGTTATTATTTAAATAAAAAATAGTAACATACTATTATTTGATAATTTGGTTATTAATTAGGCTTAGTTTTTTCATTTATTTAGGGATTTTTAATTGATGTTACTGTTTTGGAATGAAATAGTAACATGTTATTATCTAGAAAAAAATAATAACATGTTATTATCTATTTATTTGAGATTTTTAATTGATGTTACTGTTTTGGAATGAAATAATAACATGTTACTGTTTAGAGAAAAAATAGTAACATGCTATTATTTAATAATTTATTTGTTAATTAGACTTAATTTTTTTACTTATTTATGAGTTTTTAATTAATGTTACTGTTTTGGAATGAAACAGTAACATATTTTTATTTATTTATTTAAGATTTTTAATTGATGTTACTGTTTTAAAATAAAATAGTAACATGTTACTGTTTAGAAAATAAACAGTAACATGCTATTATTTAACAATTTGATTGTTAATTAGACTTAATTTATCTATTTATTTAGGATTTTCAATTGATATTACTGTTTTGAAACGAAATTGTAACATGTTACTGTCTAGAGAATAAACAGTAATATGTTATTATCTATTTATTTAGGATTTTTAATTGATGTTATTGTTTTGAAACGAAATAATAACATGTTACTGTCTAGAGAAAAAATAGTAACATGCTATTATTTGACAATTTTGTTGTTAATTACCCTTGATTTATCCATTTATTTAGAATTTTTAATTGATGTTACTGTCTTGGAATGAAATAGTAACATGTTATTATCTTGGAATGAAACAGTAATATGTTATTGTCTTGGAACGAAACAGTAACATATTACTGTTTTGGAACGAAATAGTAACATATTACTGTCTTGGAACGAAACAGTAACATGCTATTATCTATTTATTTGGAATTTTTAATTGATGTTACTGTTTTAGAATGAAACAGTAAGATGTTACTGTCTAGAGAAAAAATAGTAATATATTATTATTTGGCAATTTTGTTATTAATTAGACATGATTTATTCATTTATTTAAAATTTTTAGTTAGTGTTACTGTTTTAGAATGAAACAGTAACATATTGCTGTCTTGAAATAAAACAATAACATGTTATTATTTATTTATTTGAGATTTTTAATTAATGTTACTATTTTGGAACGAAACAGTAACATGTTACTGTTTAGAGAAAAAACAGTAACATGCTATTATTTAGCAGTTTTGTTATTAATTAGACATGATTTATTTATTTATTTAAGATTTTTAGTTAGTGTTACTATTTTAGAATGAAACAGTAACATGTTGCTATCTTGGAACGAAACAGTAACATGCTATTATTTGACAATTTAATTGTTAATTAGACATGATTTATTCATTTATTTGAGATTTTTGTTGGTGTTACTGTTTTGAAAAGAAATAGTAACATGTTACTGTCTTGAAATGAAACAGTAACATGCTATTATTTAGCAATTTTATTGTTACTTAGACATGATTTATTCATTTATTTGAAGTTTTTAGTTAGTGTTACTGTTTTCGAATAAAATAGTAACATGTTACTGTCTTAGAACAAAACAATAACATACTATTATTTAGCAGTTTAGTTATTAATTAGATATGATTTGTTCATTTATTTAAGATTTTTGGTTAGTGTTACTGTTTTGAAAAGAAACAGTAACATGTTACTGTCTTAGAACGAAACAATAACATATTACTGTTTAGTTTATAAATAGTAATAAATTATTTTTTAGTAATTTTATTTATTAAGAAAATTATTATAACACTACTAGACACTAAAAGAGTTAGGAAGAAAAATTTTAATATGGAATTTGAATGAATTTAAATTAATAAAAATAAGATCAAAGTTAAAAAAAATAACAAGAAATTAAAGAAAAATTAAAAAAATCATTGAAAAGGCCTTTTTTCCCAAATCAGAGTGTACAAAACACCTTTGAGTTTTTGCAAGCATGTAGATTTCAAAAAGTTACATGAAATAAAAAAAATTCACTTAAAACGAATAATCGAGCATAAAGTTATGGTTATTCAAAGTTTTGAACTCAATTTATACGTTTTTAACTAAGTAGACTTTGTCAAACCCACATTTTCTCATTTTCTGTTGAAAGAGTAAATAAAAAAGATTGAAAATGAGTGGTCATGCAAACATTGGTTAACTAATAAAGAATTTATGACTTTTTAAAATTTTTAATTTACCACCGCATTCACACAATTAAAAAAAGAGTAATTTCAGTATATAACATTTATAAATCATAAAATTAGAACCTATTTGAAAAAAAATCTAGCACTATCACCTCTTTAAAATCAATTAATATCTATTAATATATATTAAATTATTATTGAGGATATTGTAGTTATTTCATTATTATTTCCTACGAAATTCAAAGTTGAACTAAACAAAATATAAGAATTTATTTCCTAGGATATGTGATTTTTTTTATGTCAATCAAACAATATTTAAGGATTTCCTAGGAAGTGTACACGGTAAGTAACTTCCTAAAAAATTTAACTTCCCATAGGAAGTTATTTCCTGCATGAACCAAATGACCCCTGAGGCAAACCATCGCAAGCAAAAATGGCAGAGCTCTATACTCCAGATTTGGTGCAGAATCAAAGCCATATTTTATAATTATAATGTGATTTCATGTAAAATAAAAAATAAAAAATATTATTTTCTTTGTGTATTTTTCAAAATCAAATCAAATATGTTTAACATATATAAATATATATATATATTAAAGCAATTTTTTTTGTAAAAATAGAAAAGGATTTCTTGTAAAATGAAATCATTTAATGTGAAAAAAATAAAATGATTTTTTATGGAAAACATGATTTCATTGTTTGATTTTTTTTCTTGATTTCATTAGAAGCAATTGAGAAAATAGATAGCTCTAGAAGACTTTAGAATCATATAGTGATTGTTAATTAAAACATTGATTAAGAAAGAAGATTGAGAAAGAACTTTGGATTTGATTACACCTCTTGCCTAATTGGATACCATTTATAACCATAGACTGTGGTATATCATAAAATATCTCCAGCAAAAACAAAATTAAAACAGAGAATGTATTCATTGATTAGATCAGACAATGATGATAATCCTATGCAAATATAAAAAAAAACCATCGTTAATAACCAATTAGTAAAAAATTGAATTCTTTAACCCATGAAACTTTTTTTCGTGATTGCAATGATCATCTTAAAAATTGAAAAAATTAGCATAGAATTCTAGAGTCAAAGATACCTTTTTCCCTTGTCACGGTGGCTAAAAAAGGAAAAAGACTCTCCGATTAAGAAGTGTGGTTAGGGAAGCCATAAATGACACTAGTGATAATTTTGTATTATATTAGGTAGGATTAGGATTTTAATTTACCCTCATCCCTAGTTGAATGACCATGACCTCTTTATATATATCTATGATATCCTTATGTTCTGAGGGTTTTTAGTTTTGGATTCTAGAAGTTTCTAATAGATTCTAACATTATTAGGAGTCATCCAAATGGAAATTATGCTTAAGTTTGACCAAATATTGGGCATGGCAAAAAAGATTCCTCTTTAGAGTATGGGCCATTTTGGTTCAGTAAACATTATGTTGGGCTAAAACAGATAGGTCATGTTTGCTCCATAATCTATTAGATAAAAATGATTTGATAAGATATTCGATGAAAAATTGAGAAAAAAGAAAATAAGAGAAATATTTTTTTATTTGTTTATTTGAATGAAAAACTAAGAAAAAGAAAAGTTAATATAATCAAATGATAGTAAAGCCCTCCAATCATGTTTAATAAAAATTATAAATTTAGCATTTAATCAATGAGTTTAAATTTGATTCAATTTTAATACAAATTTTTTTATACTATTAGCAAATAAAGAAATGATATATTATTAAAAATTTAATAATTTTTTACCAATAGTAAATTTTTTTTAACTATTTTCATTGACATAGGACTCTAGAGTGAGTAAAATTATAAAATTAATTTATACTATTAGTAATACTTATGATTAAAATAATAATAATTAGTAGTAAAATTAGAATAAAGGTAATTACATTATTAAAAACTTATAGGTATTTTACAAAATAAATTATAAAATATTAAAAATAATCATTAATTATTATTAAAATTAGTAAAATTTAATGCAAATTTAGAAGAATTATTCGGTTATAGTTATTAATAAAAATTTTTTTAGTCAAAATATTTATCATACCACGTCTTTTTTTTAGGGTTTAAATTTGATGCACTATTAATATAAAATATTTTATACTATCAATAAATATAAAAATAATGTGTCATTAAAAATATAAAAGTAATTAAAGATTTTTACTTGCAATAAAAAGGCTTTAATAATTTTTAAAAAAATGACAAAAATGGATAATAATATAAAATTAATTTATACTAATATCAAATTAGATTTAAATCTTTCTCATATTAAAATTCCAAATTCTTTTTTTTTCATTTCAGATGAAATCTGTTATAAGTGGATTTTAACTTTAAGCGTGGCATTGGTCCACCAAAAGTTAAAAGTTTGTGTACCTTGGCGTTAGAAATTAAGGGCATTACAAGAAAAACAATTTGTCAACTCTCTTATTACCTTTTCCCTCCTTCTCTTTATATTTGGAGAGAACAAAATTACCGGGGATTCATATTTAATTTCTTTTCAAATTTCTTTCTATCCTTATGGCCTCATATCACCCAAATAATCAAAATTTCTTTTTCTTTTCGTTTTTCTCTTTATTAACTTCTTTCTTTCTTCAATTTTTATCCATCTAAATAATGAGCAAAGGTTATGTTAAATATAAAATTATATTATATACCCAAATTTATAGATAATCGATTATTCCATCATTATCCCTATATTAAATAAGCCCTGAATATACATTCTTTTAGATTTTAGCTTAAAAAAAAAATTCAAAGTTGCAACATCTTTATCACATGTGTGTCTCCATTGTTTTCCTTTTTTTAATCTCTTAGATGGTGCATATTATTTTCTCAATTCCTTGTTGTTCAAATCTAATGCACAAAGATTAAAAAAAAAAATAAATAACTTTAATTTTAAAAGAGATAAGATGTAATTTATTAATATATTCTTTATTAAAAATTAATGATAAGTAAAGTTTTTAAATATTTATTTAAATAATATGAATAATATTTAAAAAAGATAATAAATACAATTTTAATTTTTTAAAATAATATTTAAAAAAGACGGAGGAAGTAAACGATATCAATGATGACAAGAGGAGCCAATAGTTCTCAATCATTGTGACGTCCACAACATCAAGTGGCTAATATAATAGACAAAAAATCTCAGCCAACCAGTCAGAGAACTTGGAATGCCTCTCCCTCATCTTAACTTCAGACTCAGACTCACCCACTCTGCATACAGAATACAGGATTAGACACAAAGGAAAAGAGAAAAAATCAGACATGGCTTCTGTATCCGATGTGAAGCCCCATGCTGTCTTAACACCAGCTCCATTACAAGCCCACCTGATTTCAATGCTCAAACTGGCCAAAGTTCTCAATCACAGAGGCTTTCACATAACCTATGTAATCACTGAGTTCAACCACAAACGTTTGATGAAATCGATGGGTCCGGAGGTGCTTGATGGCTTGCCGGATTTTCAATTCGAAACCATTCCGGACGGTCTTCCTACTACGGATGATCGAGATTTACAATCCGTCGTTGTTGCAATTAGGGACAACTGCCTTGTCCCCTTCCAGAAACTTCTTGCAAGGCTTAACAATGAATCATCCTCATCCAATGCCACCATTAGTGGTACTGTGATTCCTCCAGTTAGTTGCTTAGTTTCTGATATTCACATGACCTTCACAATCAAAGCTGCTCGAGAACTTGGGCTCCCTATATTACTATATTGCACGGCTGGTACATTTTCATACTTGGGGGCTGCACATGCTCGCTGCCTATTTGACAAGGGTATAATACCACTTAAAGGTATATAGTGTTATATTCTTCTCATTTTGCCCTCGTTAGTGTATGTAGCATAATATATGATTACAGTGGTATGCTAAATTATAAGTATCAATATTGTCAACTTTTTTTTTTAAATTTGACATGGTATTCTTATAGTTTTAGCATAGTATGAAATTGATTCTGGATTATTTACTTCTAATTAAAGACTTACAATTTTAATTCATTTTAAACTGATTTATTATCAAGTGACAGATGTTAAATTTATTTATAAATTACTAATGTGACCTTTAATTTGCCTCTATGAAACCTGCGAGTGCATACACATATATGGAAGCGACTTTAGTTTGCCCACGTAGGCTCCACCCCGACATGCACTTGGATGTTTCATAGAGGAGGCAAATCAAATGCCATATGAGAAATTCATTAAAAGACATAACATCCATCATTTAATAAGGAGCTCGTTAGAAATGAATTAAGACTATAAGTGTTCAATTAGATGTAAAAAGTATTAAAAATAATTTCAAAATTTGTTAAAACTATAAAGAGCAAAGAGTAATTTAATCTACATTTTTTAAACAATGTTGGGAAAAGGATTCAAATTTATGACATATTTCAAACACTGACTACACACACAGTGGCTTTATTGTAATAGTTATAGGAACTCCACCATAGCATAGATTTTAAGTTTGTTAATTGCCTTTTTGCCGTAATTTGACATCAATGATTATTAGTATTGTTTGAACCTTAAATAAATCAACTTCTGGAGTTCTGATGTGCAGATGAGAGTTATCTCACAATTGGGTATTTGGACACTCAAATAGACTGCATTCTAGGAATGAAAAGCATTAGAATGAAGGACCTTCCCAGCATATTTAGGACGACAGATCCAAATGATTTAATCTTGAACTTTGGCATTGCTGATGTGGAAAGAGCTCATGGGGTCAGTGCCATTGCTTTTAACACATTTGATGAACTCGAGGGTGATGCAGTGAATGCTCTTTCCTCTATCTTCTCTCTGCCTCTTTACACCATTGGCCTCATCCCTTTGCTTGTCAGTCAGATTCCACAAAACGACTTGGCATCTATTCATGGAATCAACTTTTGGAATGATGGCACTGAGTGTCACGAATGGCTTGAATCCAAGGAACCAAGATCTGTGATTTATGTGAATTTTGGTAGCAGCACAGTCATGTCTAAGGAGCAATTACATGAGTTTGCATGGGGACTTGCCAACAGCAAGAAACCCTTCCTGTGGATCATTAGGCCTGACCTTGTCAATGGCGGTTCAATAATTTTGTCATCTGAATTTGTCAATGAAACAAAAGACAGAAGCTTGATAGCAAGTTGGTGTCTACAGGAGCAAGTCTTGAACCACCCTTCAATTGGAGGGTTCTTGACTCACTGTGGATGGAACTCAATTACTGAAAGTATATGTGCAGGAGTTTCAATGATTTGTTGGCCATTTTTTGGTGACCAGCCTACTAACTGCAGATATGTTTGCACTGAATGGGAAATTGGAATGGAGATTAACACTAATGTCAAGAGAGATGAGGTGGAGCTGCTTGTAAATGAGTTGATGGTGGGAGAGAAGGGGAAGAAGATGAAGCAGAAAGCCATGGAATGGAAAAGAAAGGCAGAGAAAGATGCTAAACCAGGGGGTTCTTCATATGTGAACATGGAAAAAATAATAAAAGAGGTGCTATTAGGGGTGCAAATGGGTTAGGCCAAATTAGGCTTTACCTTAAATAGGCTGGGCTTGTATTGCAAAATATTGGCCCGAGCCTGACCTTTTAACTTATATAAGACTTTATTTCAGGCCCGAGCCTGACTTGTTTTAAAAGCCTGACTTGGCCTGTTAGCCTATTTAAAAGCCTGCTTTAAATACAAGCTTTTAAATAAGCTAACAACTTGAAACTTAAAAGGCCTATTATAAAAAAGTCTTAAATAAGCTAATAACTTATATAAACTTATATCAATATATTCTTACAATGCTCTTAATAATACTAAAATTAATACAAAATTTCATATAAGAACTAATTAACAAAGAAATAAATCCATATACTCATAATATAAAATTATTAATTTAAATATTTAATATTTAATTAAAAATAAAATAACATTAAATTATCATAACATCAAAGGTTAACAATAAAGATAAATTTGTTCACCATAAATTATACAACAAACATTCAAAATATTTAATTTATATAATGGATTTAAAAAAAAATTATATGTCATTACCTTTATAGTAAATAAATTTAAATAAAAAATATTAAATAGGCCGGCCTGATAGGCTTGTAGGTTAGGCTTAAAATAAAAAAGTCTGGCTTATTTAATTAAAAATATTTTTATACTGGCCTTAACCTGACTCATTTAGTTAAATAGATCGAGCCGACTTAGGCCTTAATTAGGCCGGGCCATAGGCCCCCCATAGGCCGTCCGGCCCATTTGCATCCCTAGGTGTTATTGAAGCCAAATTAGATAAATGTCAAGCTTATTTTAAATTATTGATTTCGGCAACAACATTTTTAATGATGCAGGAATATTTGTTAGCTTCTTTGGAACTTTCGCCCTTTAATATTTTGTTTAAATTCAGGATTTTAAGTGTGTATAAAATGGCTTGTGAAATCTCTTATTACAAAGTAAAAAGAAAAGTTTCATTTTTTGGCCAAATTGTTTGCTTTTGTTTCTATAAAATATATGTTGGAAGTTGTCAATTGTTTTCTAAAATTAGTTGTTAACGTGCTTACGGCTCGTCACAAAATTAATAGACATGACATCGATTGATGTCACTACCCTTCAACCGGCACTTGTAAAATAGCAGGAATGTGGGGTCTACACAAATTTAATTTTGATTTTACTTCAAAGTTATATCACATGATGTAAAAATTGTGTCTCATCAACCAAAATTCAGACCGGGTAAAGATAAAATTGCATCTTTTGTGATATAATTGAAAATTCATTCAAGCCATACAGCTGCTCTATTTTGTCAATATTCGAGTTTAAATCTGATGATTGTGTTGACAATAATATAGGATTATCAATAAAGCGGCTCCTTTATTGCACAAAGCTCTGTTTCAGTCAATTCAGATGATATATTATCATAATATTAACTGATAATAAATCTGATGATTGTGTTGACAATAATGTAGGATTATCAATAAAGCGGCTCCTTTATTGCACAAAGCTCTATTTCAGTCAATTCAGATGATATATTATCAGAATGATTTTTAATTTGACTTGTGTGGTTTGTGATTTTAAAGTTTAGGCTGCTCCACTCAAACGGTGAAGGGAAAATGGGAAGGTGTCGGTTTGGGCAGGTACCGTGATTTAGTCGACTATTTGTTCGCTGAAATGCGCAGCGAAAAAGACTATTCAATCCGATGTTTGCAAAATTGGATCCATTTTGTTCGGACTGTCATTTTAATCAATTTTTAAATTTATTTTAATGGTTGGATGAGTTTGAATGGATATGAATAGGGTAAAATTAATAAAAAATTAAATAATTTGATTAATTGATTGATTATTAAAAATTATTGTATTTTTTTAATTTTTAATTTTTTACAAAATTATATTAGTACTTTCAAAACTCTAATTCATAAATATATATTATTTTTAAATTATTAATAAATTAATAACATTTTTTATTTTTATTTGATCATTTTATTAATTTTTTATATAGATTTAATTTTATATTTTAAAAATAAATATTTGATTTATTTATAAATATATAAAATTTTAAGTATAATATTATACAAATTAATTATTATTTAACTAATTGAATCATTTAAATCATAAATTAATTTTTTTTAATTTAATATTCAGTTTAATTTTTAAAACATTAATCTTAGGACATTGATATATGTAGCGGCTTTAGAGTATAAATTTGTGTCCCCAAAATAAAAAGAAAAATTTACACCATTTGATAGTTTACGTGGGTCCGCTTACATTTTAATCTACTAGCTGAAATTAATTCAGAACAAATTTTTTGGTGATTTTGCGGACGCATTTGACCATTGTTAATCTTATCGCATCAATTGGCTTTTTGCACACAATTGAATTGATGGAGTACAGAGCAAAAGTCTCCACCAATAGTTTGGTAGGGCCCGTCTTTCGCCCCCACGGCTCTTGCCTCTCTAAGAAACTCCAGAACTGGAGTTATCTTTGCCAAAGTAGGAGAAGAGAAAAAGTCGAAAATGGCTGCTGTTTCTGGAGTGAAACCTCATGCTGTGTTAATACCATTTCCAATGCAAGCCCATCTTTTCTCAATGCTGAACCTAGCAAAACTGCTTCATCACAGAGGCTTTCACATAACCTATGTCAACACCGAGTTCAATCACAAACGTTTGCTGAAATCAAGGGGTCCAAAGGCCCTTGATGGCTTGCCCCACTTTTGTTTCGAAACCATCCCAGATGGACTTCCCCCTACAGATGTTGATGTTAGCCAGGATATTCCCTCTCTGTGTGATTCAACAAGTAAAAACTGCCTCCTCCCTTTTCGCCAACTTCTTGCGAGACTCGATGAATCCTCCTCAAGTACCAACGGCCTTGTGCCACCAGTTAGTTGCTTAGTTTCTGATGCTATAATGACCTTCACCATCGAAGCTGCTGAAGAACTTGGAGTCCCTGTACTCCTCTATTGGCCAGCTAGTGCATATTCATGCCTGGGTGTTGCACACTTCCGCAGCCTTGTTGACAAGGGTGTTATACCACTCAAAGGTACCTATTTACGTCTTTGAGTTCTGCTAGGAACACACTTAAAATGTGTCACGCCCATATATGTTTAATAGTAATTTACCCGTATATGTTATTGTATATGAATTTGGATCTTTTCCCTCTAGTGTTATTCTTTAATTGACTGATTGTTATTCCTAAGAGAGTGACATGTTAGAAAGGTTAATTTCCCTTTTTTCTTTTTGTTGCTCCTTTTAGTTTAAACGTTTGGAATTGACTGATTACAATATTTTTCTTTTCAGATCAGAAAACTTTCTGTTAGCAAAACACTTTGTTAATATAGTTTAATAATGGTTGATGTAAAGCTCTTATACTTTTTCTATTTGTATTTTAAATGACCAATAACTTAGTGCAAAATAAAATCTTTTAGATAAAAAATCCTATTTTAATCCTTGAAACATTTGGCTTGTATTAATTTTGTCCTTGAAGTAAGATTTGTATTCATTTGATCTCTAAAGTTTTAGCCTCTTACAAGGACTAAATTGATATAAATCAAATATTTTAAGGGGAAATTACAAGTCATGCATCTTTCAATTTATGAATGGTTTATAAATTGCAACAAAATCTAGCAACAGAATGACAAAAAGTGTTCAATTTCAAACTTCTATTATAAAGATCTAATTAAAAATTGAGTTAAATTATACTTAACAAAAAAAAATCATGTCCTGCGGTTAAGGAGTTTTTGTAGTGACCCTGATTTTGTTTCATTTTTAAGAATGAAGGACAACATCCAAATAGCTTATATCTTATGGCAATCACCTTTGATAATTCTGATGTGCAGATGAAAGTTATCTCACAAATGGGTATTTGGACACTGAATTAGATTGCATACCAGGGATGCAAAATATAAAACTGAAGGACCTTCCATCCTTTTTAAGGACAACAGACCAGAATGATCCTATGCTGAACTTTTTGCTTAATGAGGTAGACAGGGCTCATGGAGCCACTGCTATTTCTTTCAACACATTTGAAGAACTTGAGGGTGATGCAGTGAATGCTCTTTCCTCAATCTTCTCTCTACCTCTTTACACCATTGGCCCTATCCATTATCTTGCCAAGCAAATCCCACAGAATGACGTGTCTTCTCTTGTTGTCAACTTCTGGGAAGAAGAGACCAACTGCCTTGAATGGCTTAAATTCAAAAAACCAAGATCTGTTATTTATGTGAATTTTGGCAGCAGCACATTCATGTCCCAAGAGCAAATATTTGAGTTTGCATGGGGACTTGCCAACAGCAAGAAACCCTTCTTATGGATCATCAGGCCTGATCTTGTTAATGGCGGCTCAATGATTTTGTCATCTGAGTTTGGTAAGGAGATAGAAGATAGAGGGCTGATAGCAAGTTGGTGTCCCCAGGAACAAGTCCTAAACTACCCTTCAATTGGAGGGTTTCTAACTCATTGTGGATGGAATTCAATGATCGAAAGTATAAGTGCAGGTGTACCAATGCTTTGCTGGCCATTTTTTGCTGATCAACAAACTAATTGTAGGTATGCTTGCACTGAATGGGGCATTGGCTTGGAGATTGATAATAATGTGAAGAGAGAGAAAGTGGAGGAGTTGATAAATGAGTTGATGGTGAGAGAAAATGGGAAGAAAATGAAAGAGAAGATCATGGAGTTGAAGAAAAAGGTAGAGGAAGACTGTAGACCTGGTGGTTCTTCCTACATGAACTTAGACAAAGTGATCAAAGAGGTGTTACTAAAACAGTATCCTTAGAAACCGAGAGCTAGCCAGCTGTTCTAAATAAACCAAGAGACATGCCTTGTGTCTCTGGTTTTTCCTATGTTGTCCAATTATCACCTATTCAAATTCAATGGATTTAAGTGTAATTTAATTTTGTATTATAATTTATTCACATGTTTTCGTATCAATAAAAATTATTCCAATATTTTTATAATTAATAAAAATAATTAATTCTTTAATGATATATTATCATAATATTAACTAATAATGAATCAAATTTAAATCTTAATTAATCATTTAACTTTCTTGGTCAGAGTACGTGTGTCCTTAACTTCAATTTTTCTGAAGGTTGAATTCAAAGATGGCTAAAAATATGTTTTATCAATTTTGTACGACTTTCCCTTTGCATATCATCCTTGATGTTGAGTGTGGTGAAAAATCACAATAGTCAAAAAGAGCAGTGCCATCATATAGGTGTTAACTATGAATACCCACATAGATATGTATTTTTCTAGTATTTATAAAAATTATACTTTTAACAGCATTGTCACAAAAAGTAGAATTAAAAAATATTAAATTTTGAAAATTTTGTATTTAAACTTTGATCAACAAAGTGACAACCTTTTTAAGTATTTGTTACATAGAAAGTTTGTGCAAACATTGTAACATTTTATTAAGACGTGACTCTAATCATAATAGGAAAAATTATAACATATTCAAACCTGGTACGTTTTGAATTTTC
The DNA here is from genome assembly GCA_020226215.1 of Sindora glabra. Lineage (NCBI taxonomy): Eukaryota > Viridiplantae > Streptophyta > Magnoliopsida > Fabales > Fabaceae > Sindora > Sindora glabra. Next base: position 12,736,014 of record CM035225.1, on the reverse strand, counting down.
TTTATTTACATGTGATTTAAAGTTTTAAAATTGGCGTATTTATATTTTTTTCTGCTAGCCCTTTATTCATATGTGATCTTCTTTTTCCCATTAAGATCACAAAAATGATAAGTTTAGCAATAAATTTCTAAATTTCAGTTTTAGCCCCAAATATGATTTCATACGTCGAACAATTGGACCATGAATCCCTACTCTCTTAACCTTCCTTGCTTGATTTAATTTTATGATTTTAACGTGGAAAGAGAAAAAAATCATGCGATAAAAGGTGCAAATTCCGCCCCCTTTTGACATATTATAGATAACTCACTTCTGACATTTTGAAAGTAAAAATACCCCTTCTACAAATGGATATGCAGTGTTTTTCCTATAAAATATCAAGCATATGAAGTCACATAATTTCATGAAAATTGCGTCGGAACCGCGTAAGGAGACACACAATTCACTTTGATCCCAAACGGCCCAAGCTCCATTGCACAGTTACGCCGTGTTTTGAGCATGTATAGCCGTGCGACGCCAATTCTCCTTTGCTTCCGCACACATTGGTGTCATGGGTTGATGGCTCTCCAGCTGAAATCGTGCGGTGCATGCTTGCTACTCTTAGCCAATATGCCAGCCTTTCCGCATTATAACCCTTTTTTGGCATGCTTGGTTAAGATAACGAGATATCGAAGACTTATCGCCCATACAACAAGTTCCATGTACAACATGTCTACACACACCAATATCATATATCTCCAAAGCACTCTCGTATACCGGACCATAAAATCCTTCCACACAAAAAGCCTACGTGCACTACAGACTGAAAGGGACAAATGAATTGGGAGCGGGATATTCTGTTTACTTGGTTTATGCCTAATTTCATAGCTTTAAGTGTGTAGGTGGATGACCACAAGCCAACATACTCCCTCTTTAGCTCAGCATTTAGTCACCCCACCAAGCCCTTCGCACACTCCACCCTCTTAAGAAACATTTTGAACAAAACCTCTCTTGTCGGAAGATGACATATTTTTTTCAAGTTGCCATAAGAGCTTTTTGCCATGCTTTGGGTGTTCGATTTGTATGAAAACTAACTAACACGAAGATAAAAATGCAAGGATCACAAATATGGTCTTTTTGAACTTCGCCGGATTCTCAAACCTTTTGAAATGATCAAAATACCCCTAAAGTTGGGGAAATCGAAAAAAATAGTACACTAGCCAAATTAATCCCAAATTTCAGCCACAGGACTCACATAATATGTTAGATTTTTTCATCAAGTCTCATCTCAATCAAAGCATGTTTGCCTATCGAACTATCATAACTGCCAGCTTGTGACATTCTCCTCCACTTCAAATGTCAATGCCCTCATTAATGCCTTAATCTGACACAACTATGGTCTTTAGCCTACTCCATCGAGTTACTCCCTTGACTATCTCAAAGCTTATCTCTTTGAGCACTATGAAATGTTTCCCTATCTTGAATTCAGGTTGTCTGTTGCCTCTGTAACATAGGTACTCCTGGCAAAATGTATCGTTCGCAAGTCACTTGAAGGGCTACCTCTATAGTCACTTTACAAAGTGTCCCAATACTCTCTCTAATACTGCTATCCCACATAACTCTCATAAACTCATTATCTCTGTAACTTGTTCGATGGGTAGTTACCTTTGCAACTTATGCTCACTGCCTTTGTAGATTGCATGATTTGCTATCTTCGCGGCATAAGTGTGTGCCAATGCTATGGCTCATGACAAATGCTTAGCACTTTGAATCATCTACTAACAAGTATTTTGTACTTAGTGTCCTATGCCACCAGTACAAGAGACAAGATTTATGTTGGATCAATGTAGAGAGGGCAAACCTCGTTCCCCAGCCACTCATTTGCATTTTAGTCGATTCATTGCACTAGGCAATGCCAATTGCACATCCGATCGGATCCTTTGATCCTCTTTGGATCAATGTCCTCTGGCATATCACCGACCATCATATCCTACCTTCAGAGTTTGATGCCCATTAGCATCGCAGTCCTTACAATCACTTCTTGGCGTACATCCTCCGATGACTTCACGAGTGCATTTTTTAATGGCTCCCCTACTTCAACACGTAGAAGGGGGTTGAGCATAAAGCACCCTCCACTCTAGCTCCAACAATCATGTGGGCAGATTGCATGCACTCTATCCAACCCACAGATTGCATATAGTATCGATTCCTTTGAATTTTTGCCAAGCCCTCCAGCTATAATACTCCCTCGAGTACTTGGATGATCCCTCTAAACCTCCTTGACATGATTTTAGAGCACTTACTTTAGAACAATTTGCTCATGCCCTTCATCTGTGGTCATGTACTCTAGCACAACTAATGGCTTCACCCTCTAGTTCCACCAATCCCTCAGGCAATTAAGCCCTTTGGCAAGACTAAGGCTTCTCCCACTAAATTAGCAGTCAATTCCTACATTCCACTAGATGGTGGTTTGCATCCCTTGATGCCATTACTATGAGTGCACAAACAATGTTGAGCGCATAACCAATGTTCTGCGCACAACTGATAAGTAAGATAGCCCACTTGGCATAAATGCTTGGGCCTAATGTACCAATCCTCATCACTTAGTACGTACCATTCCCTGACCCTCAGGCAATTAAGCCCTTTGGCAAGACTAAGGCTTCTCCCACTAAATTAGCAGTCAATTCCTACATTCCACTGGATGGTGGTTTGCATCCCTTGATGCCATTACTATGAGTGCACAAACAATGTTGAGCGCATAACCAATGTTCTGCGCACAACTGACAAGTAAGATAGCCCACTTGGCATAAATTCTTGGGCCCAATGTACCAATCCTCATCACTTAGTACGTACCATTCCCTGACCCACTGGCTTCTTAGGACGATCCAATCTTTTGCACCCTCTGGTCAAGTCTTTGGCAACAACACCACTGAATTTGTGAGAATGATAGCTTTGCATATATTATATATTAAGGGACAAGCCGCATCTAACCAATTGTGCCTACCTAATCTTGGCCCTTTGGTACTAACCGGACTTTGATACCAAATGTCACAGTCCGACGGCTCTCTAGCCGAAACTATGCGGTGCATGCTTGGTACTTTTGGCCAACATGCTAGCCTTCCCACATTATAACCTTCATTTAGCACACTTGGTAAAGATAACGGGACATCAAACACTTATCGCCCATACAACAAGTCCTATGCATAATATGTCTGCACACCAATATCGCATGTCATTGAAGCACTCTCAGATCACAGGATCCTTCCACATAGGAAGCCTCCATGTACTACAGATCGAAAAGGACAAATGAATAAGGAGAGGGACACTTTGTTTGCTTGGTTTATGCCTCATTCCATAGCTTTGAGTGCACAGGGGGATGACCATAAGCCAACACACTCTATCCCTAACTCAGTGTTAAGGCAACCCACCAGGCCCTTGACACACTCCACCCTTTTGAAGAGTACTTTGAACAAAACTCTTCTCGCCAGAAGATGACTTGCTTTTTTCAAGTTGTTATAAGGGCTTTTCGCCATACTTCGGATGTCTAATTCACATGAAAATTAGCTAACACGAAGATAAAAATGCAAAGATCACAAATATGGTCTTCTCAAACCTCATTGGATTCTCAAAACCTTTTGAAATGATCAAAATACCCTCAAACTTAGAGAAATTGGAAAAAATAGTATACTAGCCAGATTGATCCTAAATTTCAATCACATGACCTATATAACATGTTAGATTTTTTCACCAAGTCTCGTTTCAATCCAAGTATATTTGCCTGTTGAATTGTCAGCTTGTAACACTGGCTGTGCTAATTATGTTGCCGCGGCAGGTTGGGATCATCACTTGCGCTGCGTGCTTGGTGCCAAGAAAAGAACCGACTAGGTTAACGTTAATCACTCGCTCGAATTCAGATTTTTCGTTGTCGACGAGGTTTTAAAAAATGCACCGCAATGTAAAATGTAGCCATGAATTATTTACAAAATGTAGAACCAGGTAATTAATTAATTAATTAGCGGTATTTTATACATCAAATACATTGAAGTCCCACCTAATTTTGCACTGCACGTATTATATATGGTGTCGTAATCATGAACAAGTTTTCTAAGGTATTAAATCTCACCTTACGTCCTTGGATCTCGTGGTTGAATAATAGTCCACGAAGGTACATAATTGGGTAAACAATTAAATATATATAACGAAAGACCCTTTGGAGTCTCCCAAGTGGGACCTAGCCACTATGAATTTTCTCATCTTTAAAATTCACGACCGACAATATATAGTGATCTTAACGAAACCCAGCAACCAGGAACCATCCTAATGTTATGTCCATCGCATACCCGGCTGGATGAGGAATCGTGGATCGGCAAGCGCCACTTGAATTTTCCCATCAAGACAATAAAACCAAAATTTTTTGGTCCATTTCACAGATAATGAAGCCATTTTTTTAGATATTAAGTTGGTAAACATTTCAGCTATTAGAACATCAACAATTTCTTTTAGAATTTTTTTTGTTGAAATTCGAACAACTATTTGTCAATAAATAAAATTTTTTTAAAATAAAAAAAATTTATATTAAGTTCATTTAGGCTCATAAACAGATTGAGCCAAATAATAAAAAGTTAAAGCTCAAGCTCAGCTCGAATAATAAACGAGCTCGGCTCGTTTAGCCTCAACTTATTAAAATTCAAGTTCGAATCGAACTTTTTACGAATTGATCCTTAGCTGCTCACGAATAGCTCAACTCATTTGCATCCCTAATCTGATTTGATTCTCATACATTAATTGATTACAAATTTTTTATATTTAAAAAATTGATAAAAGAGCCGAGTAATAAAAAGCTCAAACTCGGCAAGCTCGACTTGAATAATAAACGAGTTTGGCTCGTTTAGACTCAACTCATTAAAATTCAAGCTTGAACCAAATTTTTTATAAATCAATCTTGAATTGTTTATGAATAGCTTAATTCATTTACACCTCTAATTTGATCTGATTCTCATACATTAATTGATTACAAATTTTTTATATTTAAAAAATTGATAAAAGATTTAAAAGTGAAAGGATAAATGTCAAATTGATAAAAGATTTAAAAATAGAAGGATAAATTTCACAATAATGGTACTGATATTTTATATAATCATTCTCATTTTATTAGTTATAAATCATTTTGTTTATCAATTGGTTATATGTCTTGTTATTTTTAAATTATTTATTAATCTTATTTATTTTTCTTCTAAAATTATATATTGTTGAGATATTTATGTGTATATATATGCTTTATGTAATATTTTACATAGTATATTATTTTATTTTACCATTTTAAATAATTTTTTTAAATTTAAAATTTCTTATTAAATATGGCTATTAATTTTAATTAATTTATTTAGAAAGCATAATATTAACAAATCAAGTTTAATATAATAATATAGATATTTTTTAAATGAATTGTGCAAAGTTTATAAAAATTTTTATTTGCGATAGCCCCATAATCCGCATTTTAAAAATCGCATTAACTGCAATCACAGAAAATGTAACATGAACATATCCATAATCACAAGTGTAATTTAAATTTATGGTAGTTGTCGAGTACGATGGCTTTCCAAGCACCGTTTATGCCGGCGTTGCTGAACATAATGTCTAGCTTGCCGTGCTTGGAAACAGCGCTGTTAACGGCGTTTTCGATTTCTTTTTCGTTGGTGACATCGCGGTGGACCTAAGATGCTGAGGTTGGATCCAAGTCTTCGCAAAGGAAGTGGCCTAAGTCTTCTTGGATATCAGCTATCAGGACATTAGCTCCGTGATTGGCGAAGAGTCTTGCCGGGCACTCACCTATCCCGTTTGCCCTACCAGTTATCAAAGCCACCCTTCCTTCTAGCCTACACACGTGAATCTTTCATTTTAAAAGTTTGCTTTTGAAAAGTTTACTTTTTGAAAAGTTTGCTTTCTAGCCACCAGTTATCAGAGTATAGTTTACTTTTTGAAAAGTTTGCTTTCTAGCAGAACGATTTTGTAGTGTAAAATATAAGATAGAACAAATTAAATATTGTATAGTTCAATTCATTGAAAATGATTTGTTAGTAAAAAAATTGTATTAAGAGGAAAATGACACGGAATATATGTAAAATAGAATATATATGTGAAGGGGCAAAATTTTGTATGGGGAAGTTGCGATATGCTGTTACCTTCTTGCTGCTGCAGACAGTAGAGAGATAGTTGCCATGTCTGGTTTGGCTATTTCTAAGAACAAATTATTATCAAATCTTAACGTCAAAACAAAGATATTACTATTTTTAGTAGTGTTCAGACGAGAGAATTACTAAATATATAACTATTACAATGGGAAATAAATCAGCAATTCCTGTTTTGTTTGTTTTATGAAAAAGGATTTCGGTAAGAAATTTTCATTTACTTATGTCAGATAAAGGATTTCGTGCATAGTTAAAAAAAAAAAATAATGCATGTTGTTGTAATAATAGGACAAAAATGACTTTCTCGGTGGAGTTAGGAATTCCGGTTTGGAGATTGGGGGTCGATTATAATTAAACAAAATTCCATATTGATGTATATTGAAAATTTTATAATTATTTACAAAAAATTATATTTTTAATTTTAATAACTTTGATTTAAGATATTTTAATTTATCTCATAAATTAAATATAAAAATTATAAAATTTTAAATAAAATTATAGAAATTTATTTATAAGTTTGAAACACAAAATTATTCAAACTTCTACATAAATGGATACAAAAAAATTTATAAAATTTGTAAAAAGTGTAATTAATTTGATAAAATTCATATACATGTTTTTTAGACATATATAAGTGCTTTATTATGACAATTTTGGATAATAAAATCAAAATGGATAGTAATTAAATGGAAATTCTAATACAATAATTATGTTTGTAATTTAAATAAAAATAAAAATTTATATTTATAAATGTTGTAATGCACAAATTATTCAAAATTTTATAAAAAATTTACAATAAAATTTATAAAATTTACAAAAGGATAATTATTTTAATGAAATCTAAATGAATATTTACTTTTTTTTTAGACATATATAAGGGATTGTCAAAATTTGGGATGACAAAATTAAAGTAGATAGCAAGTAAATAACAATTTTAATGCAATCATATTATATGTATATTGTAAATAAGTATATATAAATTTTAGTACACATAATATTTTTCTAAAAAATAATATTAGAGTTAGATAGAATAAAGAAAAATAATTTGTAAGCCATGTAAACCTTTTGTTTTAACTAAACATATACTTCTACAACGTATTTTTGAAGATACAATATATACAATAAAAAATTCATATTTAACAAGAAGAGAGAAAATAAAAAATTAAGTGTAAATTATTTATAATTGATCAACTATAGAAGAATTATAATTTTATACCTTGTATTTGTATTTCTATATTTTTTATAAAATTTCATTAGTATATATTTTTAAAACTATATATATTTTAAAATTTTAGAGGCCAAAGTTTATAATAACATACATATGGAAGGGAAAAGATGCAGCCCTGTAAATTTTGAAAAATTATGACATTATATATGTAAAAGGATTTTTGATAAAAGAAATATTAGTTTGGCCCCCTCTAAAAATAAAATAAATATTAGAGATAGTACATATGTGTCTGAAAATATCATTAAATATTTTATTGGATGCATTCAAACTTAAACTTAATTTTTATTTATTTGGTTTATTAAAATTGAATATCAAGTTAAGTAAAAATTCATCAAATCTATTTATCAATTGAATACATTTAACGATTACTTTTATTTTGATGAGATTTTGTTGGATATATATATCCAACATTAACTATATATTTAGGGTACTAATTGAACATATAATACATATCATTTCATTTAAAGATTTTGCATTTTGAAAATTTCAAATTATAATCAAGAATAATTTTAAAATATTATAAAATTTTAATAACTAAATCTACTGGTCACAATCAAGTTTAAATCATGACAAAAACTTAAAAATTACATAATTAGCTTATAAATATTCCATTGGCAATTATATCACTTAAAAGGACCATATCAACATTTTCGATTCATTTTTGGACGGATGGTGGATGAGGGGTTCCAATTTCGGCCTTCAAAAAAAAAAAAAATGAAAAGTTGATACCATTCAAATTAAAAAGAGATAAACTAAATTGAAACTTCAAGCAAAATTAGAAGACTAAAACTATATATTAGTTTTTTTTATTTATTTGCTTATTTTTATCTTATGGCAAATTTTAAATTAAAATTTCAAATCTTGTAATTTTTTGTGAATTTTTATTTTTATATTTTTAAATGGTGTTTAATTTGTAAAATCTTTCTTATATTTCTAAAAATATTTTAAGAGAATATAAAATTTTTATATTTTATTTAAATTTTAAAAAAATACTTTCATGAAAATTTTCGGCTTAATATTCTTTTAAGATACTCTTATTAAAGAGGTGTGTATCATAAATTCTTATGACATATGAATGTTTTAGCAATATACTCTTCCATTAAAATCTTATAACTATTAATACTTCATTTTATTACTAGTTATCGGCTATCTCAATTGACCACTTCTAGCTATTATCTAATATCATTGGCATCACTACTCACCATTGGCCATCATAACCTATTATTAGCTACTAACCAGTGCTTTTGACCATTATCTATTGATAAATATCATCCACCACATTTCATTACTAATCATTACTCATTATTGATAATTGTTGCCATTGCTATTGATCATTGATTACTATCATTAATTATTATTCACTGTTAACCATCACTCATTACTTGTGACCATTGTTATAGCTATCACAACCTATCATTATCATTTATCATTAGTGACCATCATTTATTGATAGCCACCACCTACTATCATTGATCACTTGATATTAAATTTGAATATTTTTGATAATTTAACAATATTCTTAAAAATATAAATTAATTAAAACTAATATCATAACATTAAATATCTCTAATTAAATTAAATATAATAATATTATATTTTCAAAAAATTTAAATTTTGACAATCATATTTCGATATATATTAAAATTCTTACAAATGTTTGATTTTATGAATCAAATAGCACAAAAGATTTTTACGGTTAATTTTTTGAGTAAAATTGATCACTTGCTTGACCCTCAAAACAATATTATTACTAGTTATGGGTTCTATTTATTTATTATTTCTTTTCATTTTACAAAACAATCAATTTTATAAATAAAGTTGTAATCAAGCTTCTTCTTATAATTTACTTCAAGTTCTAATTTTGTTCTTGCATTTTTATAATTACATTCTTTAAATTTAATTTAATTTTTAATTAATTTCATGTTATAATTAATTAAGATATTTCCATTTACAATTATTTGTTTTGATAAATATCCGTTGATTTGTAAACTTATATAATGACATAAAAATGGATAAAAAAAGTAAAATTTTAATCACAAAAATCACTAGTAGAACTAAGAAGCATAATTTTTGTCATGTGTATTTTCAATTTTAATGACTTTCATTCCACTGCATCTCTTTGAATTTTTTTTAAATTGTAATAATTGATCATTTCACTGAATATTTTTTTTTATTTTTATGTGTCAATATAATTATATAAATGTATAAACGTTAGTCATCGGAGAATTACAAATAAAAATTTATAAGTTAATTTGCATAAGGAGTTAATTTAAAATTTTTTAAAGATATAAGTAAAAATGAATAAAATACCCGAGCCTTCTTGTGCTTCAGGCCATGTGCAATTTACTCTCTAAATTATGCAGATAATCTACTAAACCCCCTACTGCATCCTATGCCAAATACTATAATAGAAAAAAGGATGTTAATAATATGTGATAGCTAAATTTTATTTAGATCACTGTGTTCTTCGATGAGCAGCATCTGGAACAAATTTATGTACTATTTCCATCACTTCTTAATTTTTCTTAAAAAACTTACTCACAATGATAATCACCAAAAAGATTTAACCTAAAAAATTAATATTAAAAAGAAGTTCTCAAGCACAAATACATTTCTAAAATTTTATCCAATATCTTTCAACTCATTGTGTCAATTACAATGTGAATAAACTTATCAAAATGGAATATTATTAGGTTTTAAAACAATTTGGAATATCTTTATTCCCTGTTGTTGGTGCTCCCTTAAAATTTCTTTGTTTTAACATAATGTTTCTCATGGATGAGAGATGCAACTACGACAAGAAAAACATCATTTTATTCAACTTCAATGATTGCTCAAAAGAAACATCCTTGAACTTTAATATTATATCCATCTGAAAAATTGTTGGATTGCAAGTTGTATTTCATTCAACCTATGTTCTAGCAAACGAAAGGGATGCAGAGCCATTAACGATCGAAAATGTCGCTACAACCATTAAAACTACAGTTTTTATCATAGAAAACAAACAAGCAAAGAGACATTTATTAAGAGTAGAGTGGTTAAACTAAATTTCCTTCCGCAACTCTCAGCTAAGACTTATTTTTACTTCAAATCTACCCTTTCTTAAGTTTGTTAAAGAAGAAGTCGTTGATCTATTGAAGGTTGGTGACGAATAAGTAGACATAGGTTGTGTTTTTGGTGCTCACCATGGCAAAGCTAGTAAATTAAGGGTCCAATTATCACATTTGATAGCAAGTTAACGGCAAGGGGTTATTTACATTGATTATATAGCTTAGCGTGTTAATTGCATCTTTTATAAGTTAGAGGGTAAATTACCCATGATTTAAAGTATAAAAGGGTTTGGTACGATTTTAATTTTTTAACAAAAAATAAAAATTTATTATTTTTTATTGATAATAACTATATCTAATAATTATGAAACATGTATATTTTCTCATACACGAGACTGACTTCATCAAATAAAAGGCATATTGGATTAACTTGTAAATAATTATTTATCCATTTATAATATAATCATATATTATGTATTATACAAATTAATATTATAAAATAAAAATAATATTTTAAAATATATTTATAATTTAATGTAAATTTAAATATTTTAAAACTTATTATCTTAAATAAAATATCACGACATCCTTATATATGAGATAATACTAATTTTTATATAATAATAAGTTAATTATAAAATATATTATTTCAACAATCTTAAAAAGAGATTCAAAACTCATTGAATATTTACAAGAGATAGACTTATGCATCATACAAATTAATATTAATAGATCTAATATAATATCTAAAAAAATCCAAAACTAATTGAATATATAATTGTTGGACTCAAATTTAAATTATTAAAAAAATGATTCTACTTTTGATAGGATCTATTAAATATGGATAAATAGATAGAGTGAACCTAATTTAAATATTAATTATATAAGGGTTTTTTATCTAATAAAAAAGCCCATACTACAACAATTATGTAATATACAAATAACATCTATATAGACAACATAATCCCTATCATTTGAGGCTTTTGGAAATTTTTTTTAAAATGAAAAGATCTTATATAGATGACATTTGTCACATGTATAAAGTTTTTCATATTTTTTAAAAAAATATAAGAAAACTCTATACAGACGATAAAAGTCACCTATATGTCTATATAGGTTTTCCAAATTCTTTAAAAAAATTTAAAAATCATATACAAATGACTTTAGAGTTTTCTTATATTTTTTTGTAAAAAATGAAAAACTCTATATAGATTACAAATGTCACTTGTATAGAGTTAACCTATACAGATGTATATAAATGATATTTGTCATCTACATAGAGTTTTTCATATTTTTTAAAAAATATAAGAAAAATTTCTAGAGACAATAAAAGTCATCTGTATAGAGTTAAAATTTTTAAACCCACCAAAAAGTTGGCAATGAAATTTTCAAGGGCAACATAGATGACTTTATTGGGTTTGTCGTTTGTGTTGGGTATGTTTATATTAGAGATGTTCATGTGCTGGACGACTCGCCCGACTCGATGAGCTTGACTCGCTCAAATAGAGAATTTGGGCTCTTTTTTTTAGCTTGATAGCCCGTTGGACTTTTTTTTAAAATTTGATTAATAATTAGGCCGGGCTTGAACTAAGATAAAAAACTCGATAGGTCAGGCCTGACTCAATTATATTAATTTATTTTTTATAATATAATTATATATTAGAAAATTAATTATATCTAATTATTTTTAATGTAAAAAAATTAATTTGATATAATTAAATATTTTATATATTTAAATATTATATTATTTTTTTAAATATATAATTTTTATAAATAAAAATTATTATTTTTTACTCAAAAAATAAAAATATATATTTATTCGGGTAATCGGGTTGGGCTGGCGGGCCATTCATTTAAATAATGGGGTCGAGTCGGGCCATAAATTTTATATAGTTTGGCTCGTTTGGCCCGACCTAGCCTAGTCCATGTAAAACTCTAGTTTATATATAGCACCTTGTGAACTATTTCTCCATTTTTAGCATATGTCAGAGAAGCTCTTCCTTCTCTTTCTTGGAGTTCTCTTCATTTCTCCGTTCCAAGTAACTTCTCTTCTATTTTTTTTCTAATTTTTTATAATGTTTGTATATTTATTTCTTAATTTTTGTATTTATTTTATCAAATAATTAGATTATATTATTGCATTGTTGATTGAACTTGTTGATTATTGGTTCATTATTTTATTGATGTATGTTAAAAAAATTTATATACTAATTTATTGTAATAGTATTAATATAATACATGACAACAAATTCATACTTCATTAATCAGTTTGATATAATTGTTATTTTGTGCAATGACATATATATTTATAGCATTAAACATATAATGAGTATGAATTATTATTTTGCATATTTTAATGTGATATTTAGTGTGAAAAATAATAATTTTTTGCAATTTGATATAATTATTGCTTTAAACATTTGATAATGTTAATATGACAGTTGAAAATAGATTTATTTTAATATTTTATTGTGTTAATAAGTAAAATTAATATTTTACAAAAGTTGATATATGTATTGTATCAAACATCTAGTGAGTTTGATAGAAAATAGGACAATAAAATTTGTAATAATTTTAACAATTATATGAAAGAAAATATAAAACCTTTAATGATGTGAAAGATTTAGTAATTTAAGTAATCATTTAAAATGTTCAAAAATAAATAATTTAAATATTTACAAAATTACATAATTAATGATTATAAAAAAATTATTGAATAATAAGTATTTAACACTTAATAAAAGTATATTATTAAATAATAATGAAGAATAAAATGTGCAATAATTTAATATTGTAAATTAGTCATATAATGGTAATTAATTTATAATATTATGTAAGAATGATCAATAATTTAAACTACTAAGAATATAAAGAGTAATAAGTACTAAAATGCATAATAATTTAATATTATAAGTAAGTCATACAATAGTAATTAATTTATTATATTATACAAGAATCAAAGTAATAATTTAAACTACTAAAAGTATAAGTAGTAATGAATAATAAAATGTATAATAATTTAATAGTATAAGTAAATTACGTAAATGGTAGTAATTAAAAATGGTAACAATTAATTTTGATAATTATAATAATGAATATTAAAAACTTTTTATGATGTGAAATATTTTATAATTTAAATAATGTTACACCGTCCTTGATTATTAATAAATTAGAAATTATGATATGATGAAGAATGGTTAAAGTAACCTGTAAATCCATGTGAATTAAGAATGTTATGTGTGAAATATAAAATAAAATAGAATTAATAAAAATAAGAATGTGGGAATGTGATTCTGGTGAAATTTTGATGGAAAAAGTTTATTAGAATCCTGAAGTGGAAAGTTATACACCAATATAAGTGAGCATGTGAGTATGGAAGAGATTTAGGAGCAGCTTTTCAAAAATGCTCTCAGGGCCTTATTTTCTTCCATTTAATCCCCAAACCCTATTTCCCCCTTATTTCACTTCATCCTTCCAATTCTTCCCTTTCTTTGTAGGAATTTTTCCTATGCTTTTTACACAATCTCTATACCACTCCACCAATCAAACAAAGGGACTTCAAATCTTCTTGATTTCTTGATCCAATCAAGGTAAGAACATTACTTTCATTAAGAATCTCTCCTATTTCTTCTTGGTTGATAAAGGATTTGAAGTTTATTTGATTTTGTTGAGCATTTTAAACCCTAACTCTAAAAACCATGGATTTTGGTGTGGCTAGAGTTGAAAGATCTTCAACTAATCTTCTAATATCCTTTTCCATATAAGGTAAGTGGATAATTTAGTTAAATCTATGAATTTTGAGGTTATATGATGATATAAATGAAATATGGGTTATTTTATGATTTTTCTTGAATCTAATTTATTTTGATGTTATGAAAGCAATAAATGATGGAGAGAGATGAAATTATATCTATGAATTTAGTTAAATCTATGAATTTATGATTTTGCTTGAATTTTGGTGTGTAATATATGTGTTCAGGAGATATTCAAGGTCGAATGAATAGTAAATTTTTCATAGAAAATTGAGATTTTGATATGTGAATCTATTCTAGGGGTCTAGAGGTGAAATTAAGCTTAAGAATCAAGTAACCAATCAATTCTAAGGGTCTTAGGATTAATGAATCAATTTATGAATAAATTCCAAAGGTGAAATTGGGCTTCAAAATTAGGTAATCAATTGATTCTAAGAGTTTAGTGGTTGATGAATTAATTCATGGATCGATTCCAGGAGTTCAGAGGAGAAATTGGGCCTCAAAATCAAGTAACCAATCAATTTTGAGGGTCCAGAGCTAAAAAATAGGTGGGTGAATTGATTGGTAAATCAGTTCATTGACTACAAAAATTTATATTAATTTTGAAAGGGCATAACTTATTCATTTTATATCTATTTTGAACAAACTACTTATCAGTTTAAAGGTAATTAAGTCTACTTTTAAATGGAATTAGTTTCAATCAAAATATTATACATATTTTGAGATATCATAAATATAGTGGAAAAAGTTTAAAAACATAAGATTTCAAAAAATAGACTTTTTACATTTGTTTTTAAAAGGGTGTAACCATTTTAAAACTTAATCAATTTGGGAAAATAACCAGTCTATGAAAAACATATTGAGTCTATTTTCATATAAAATGAGTTTTATGGATATTATATTTATAATTTTTGAATTATTTATAGAAGACTACTCAAAGGTCATAGATAATATTATTGTATAGTGACATATACCTCATCTATTTTATGTTTTCATGATTTTTAATTACCCAGCATGAGTGTTTGGTCATAAAACACTAAAGATAGTGTGGTTCATGATAAGCATAAGATGATTACATGGGTTGGACAATCATGACATGAGAAGGTAAAGGTTGTGTGATATACTATATGATGTAATGAACTTATTGCATTACTCATGGAATGATATATATATTAAGAAATGCTTTATGAATTGAGTACTATGACATGT
The DNA here is from genome assembly GCA_020226215.1 of Sindora glabra. NCBI lineage: Eukaryota > Viridiplantae > Streptophyta > Magnoliopsida > Fabales > Fabaceae > Sindora > Sindora glabra. The sequence goes on along the minus strand of CM035225.1, from coordinate 12,720,611 downwards.
GTGAATACTTGTATCTATTTTAGAGGACGTAATGATGTTGTTAAGTATTGTGATGTGTATTGAAATTGAATTATGGTTGTGTTAAATAGAGCTTGAGCTCTAATATTAAAATTGCAATTATGAATCATGCCACAAATAGTAGCAGAAATGAGAAATATGATGGGGATGAATTTTATAAGTACCAGATGGATAATTGCCAGTGACATACTTGTAAAAGGTATAAGACAAACCTTGGAAGGATAAGGATAGAAAGCTTATGGAGGGTATAAAGCTGACCCAAGAGACAAAAGGTGGATGATTGTATTCTATTCATTGCTTATTGTTCCAAATGAAATGTGACTTGATTATAGTTATCCTTGAGTGTTCATATATAAGACATTAAAAAATGAAATGATCATGTGTTAATTTCATTGACATTAGGTCTTGGTTTCTAATATGTTTAAATGTGATATGATTGGTTAAAGGAGGATAGTCCAATAGGTAAGTTATTATAAATTATGGTTGTTTTTATAGATTATTCACTCATTGAGCCTCGGACTCAATTCTCCATATTTTATTTTACAGATTCCCAAGTTAAGTCTCTATTTTCACCTCCACTTTCACCTCTTCAGAACTAGAGTTTAAAGGAACTTATTAGTACTATTTCGGTAGCACAATTTTATGTATATAGAATATTTTGGACCTTTTGTTTGTCATAGAATTAAATAGAGAGAAAATTAAACTAATTTTCTCTTGAGTTATTTAAGCTTACTTATCTTCATTTTTTGTAGAAACCTAATTGAATGTTTTCTTTCTAAAATGTTAGATTCTTTATAAATGTATGACATTTGTTATTCTTAATCAAGATAATTAATTAGGAATCAGTTGGTAGAAACTAGAAAGGGATTCCATGCCGGTCATAATTAGGTTAAGGTCGTGACAAATAATAATTTAAAGAACTAAAAATATCAATAATAATAGATAATAAAATATATAATAATTTAATATTATAAGTAAGTCATATCATAGTAATTTATTTATTATATAAAAATGAAAATATTTGAAAAATAATAGCACACTGATTTCACAATTACACTAAAGAAAATGAAAAAATTTCTATGATTTTTTTTATAATTTAAGAATTTAAAATACTAAAAATATAAATAATAATAAAAAAATCATAAATATATATATATATATATATATATTACTTCTATTTTTAGTAATTTAAATTCTTAAATTATAAAAAAATATAGAAAATTTTTATTTTCATTATTGTCATTGTAGAATCATCGTACTATTATTTTTTAAATACTTTCATCTTTATATAATATAATAAATTAATTATTATTATATGATTTACTTATAATATAATAAATCAATTACTATTATATGATTTCTTGCTTCCTTTCTTTACTTCGCAAGGCTAACAAACAAGAAGCACCTCAATCAAATGAGGTATCAGAGTGGGCTTGTAGTGAAGAGCAGGATGGCACTGCAAATGAAAAAACAGTATATAAATGACAAAGTTCATTTGTACAAATCCCATTTATCATCTTTATAGGTGTTACAAACAATATTATCATTTATATTGGGCCATTTCTATGGGATTGTGCTTGTTGCACCTTACACAAGTGATATTTTGTGTCATTTATACAGGTAAAACTTATATAGACAATAATTGTTGTCTATATATCGAATTATCGTTTGAATAGGGAAATGTCATTTGTATAGGGCATGAACAGTATAAAAAAATTTCAGTCCATATTAATTTTTTTTTAACAATTTTATTTTTTAATAATTTTTAATATATTTATTTCTAATTTAAAGAATATATTTGTAAATAAATGATGAAAAGAATTTAATACACACTAAAATATTTTTTAATTATTAATAATTATTTAAAAATATTAGAATATCAATTGTAAAAATAAATAAAATAAAAACTAAGTCCTAATAATATATAATAAAAAATTTTGCATCCATATATAACAATATAAATTATCAAATAAAAATAAATATATGATATATATTATCCATTATTACTTATATTTTTAGTATTTTAAATTCTTAAATTATAAAAAAAATCATAAAACTTTTTTTTTATTTTTATCAGTGTAATTGTAAAATCATCATGCTATTACTTTTCAAATACTTTTATTTTTATATAATATAATAAATTAATTACTATTATATGACTTACTTATAATATTCAATTACTATACATTTTATTATCCATTACTATTGATATTTTTAAAAATTTAAATTATTAATTAAGTTATAAAATATTTCACATCATAAAAAGTTTCTTATATTTATTATTGTAATCATCAAAACTAGTTATTACCATTTTTTAATTACTTTTATTTATGTGATTTACTTATAATATTAAATTATTATACATTTTATTATCCATTCTAACTCTATTTTTAGTATTTTAAATTATTACTTCCATTCTTGTGTAATATAATAAATTAATTACTATTGTATGATTTACTTATAATATTATATTATTATGCATTTTATTACTTATTAATTTTTATATTTTTAGTACTTTAAATTATTAATTTCATTCTTACATAATATTATAAATTAATTACCATTATAATACTTACTTATAACATTAAATTATTATGTGTTTTATTCTTTATTGTTATTTAATAATATAATTTTATTAAGTGTTCAATACTTATTATTCAATAATTTTATGAGATTTTAATTATATAATTTTGTAAATATTCAAATTATTTATTTTTTTAATATATTAAATAATTACTTAAATTACTAAATCTTCACATCATCAAAGATTTTATATTTTCTTTAATCTAATTATCAAAATTATTAAAAATTTTATTATCCTATTTTCTATCAAACTCACTAGATGTCAATAAATATACCAACTTTTGCAAAGTATTAATTTCACCAACCAACACAATAAGGTATTAAAATAAATCCATTTTCAATTATCATATAAATTTCATTAGCTATTTAAAGCAATAATCATATTAAACTATAGAAATTTATTATTTTTCACACCAAATATCATATTAAAATATGCAAAATAATAATTCATACTCATTATATGTTTAACACAATAAATATATATGCCATTGTATAAAATAACAATTATATCAAATTGATTAGTTGAATATGAATTTATTTTCATATATTATAGTAATACTATTAAAAAAATTTAGTGTATAAATTTTTTTAACATACATAAGTAAAATAATGAATCAATAATCAACAAGTTCAATCAACAATACAATAACATAATCTAACTATTTGATAAAATAAATATAAGAATTAATAGATAAATATTCAAATATTATAAAAAATTAAAAAAAAGAGAAGAGAACTCACCTAAAAGGGGGAAATGAAGAGAACTCCAAGACAGAGAAGGAAAAGCTTCTCTGGTACATGCTAGAAATAGAGAAATGGTTCACAGGGTGCCATATATAAATATACCTTATACAAATGACAAACCTAAATAAGTCTTTTGGGTTACCATTGAAAATTTGACTGCTAACTTATTAGCAGGTTTGAAAATTTCAACTCTTGTTGTCTTCCTTACATATTTTTTTTTTAAAAAATGAAAAACTCTATGCATATGACAAATGTCTTTTATATAAGTTAAATTATACAAACAACATTTTGTCGTCTATATAGAGTTTTTCATATTTTTTTAAAAAATAAAGGAAAAATCTATATAGATGACAAAAAAAATCTATACTGGATTTTTTCATTTTTAAATTTTTTTAAAAAAAATCTATATAGATGACTTTAATAAACTCTATATACAAATGACTTTTATCATTTGTGTAAAATTTTCTTATATATTTTTAAAAAATATGAAAATCTCTATGTAGATAACAAATTTCCTTTATATAGAGTCTTTTCATTTTTTTTAAAAACAAATTTTTAGAGGTCTATACAGATGACTGACCAAGATTATGCCATCTATATATGTTTCATTTATATATTACATAATTGTTGTAGTGTGGGCATTTTTATTAGACAAAAAGGCTTTATATAACTAATATTTAAATTAAGTTCACTTTGTTTATTACCGCACCTTGCAAATGATAAAAGTATCTATATCTATTTATCCATATCTAATAGATCTTATCAAAAGTAGACTCACTTTTTTAATAATTTGAATTTTAGTTTAACCATTAAATTTTATATTAGATATTAATATTAATTTATATGATGCATAAGTCTATATCTTGTAAATATTCAATAAGTTTTAAATCTCTTTTAGACTTGTTGAAATAATATATTTTATAATTAACTTATTATTATATAAAAATTAGTTTATCTCATATATAAGGATATTATAATATTTTATTTAAGATAATTAGTTTTAAAATATTTAAATTTGCATTAAATTATAAATATATTTTATAATATTATTTTGTATAATATAAAATATATAATTATACTATAAATAGATAAATAATAATTTATAAATTAATCCAATATCCCTTTTATTTGGTAAAGTCAGTCTTGTGAATAAGAAAATATACATGTTTCATAATTACTAGATGAAATTATTATCACTAAAAAATAATAACTTTCTATTTTTTGTTAAAAAAATTAAAATCATATGATTGGTAGGTATGTATTAGGAATGTGGGGTCTACACAAATTTGATTTTGATTTTACTTCAAAGTTATGTCATATGATGTAAAAATTGTATCTCATCAACCAAAAAGTGTTCCATTGTTGTATTTATTAATGGGTGAGTATGGAGGAATTCTATTATGCTCCAAGAGTAAGGTAACAATACCTTACTCCAAAGAGAGAAATAGAGAGAATGTAATGGGGTGGGTTCCACACATGGGCTCCACCCCCATTACATTCTCTCTCTAGAGTAAGGCACTGTTGCCTTATTCCTGGAACATAATAGAAATTCTCGTAAGTATGCATTAGGAAGGATTTAAAATCTTTGAAGGATGATGCCTCTCCTCAAATGTAGACCCCAGTATTATTATTATTATTATTATTATTATTATTATTATTATTATTATTATTATTATTATTATTATGTTTGAATCATACAATCAAAGGGCAAACACCCCCAAAGCCACAATAATCAAGTAAAAATAGAAATTAAATAAATAGAGATTAAAGATGTATTTAGATATATTTTTATTTTTATATTTTTAAAAATTATTCTTAAAACAATTTTTGGATCGAAGGAAAATAAAGAATAGAAGGTGTTGTAAATAAAGAAATATTTTATTTAATTACAAAACTAACATTCAAAATAAAAAAATAAGTTTAAAAAATAACTAAAATTTATTTTTATTTTTTTGGCTTTTAAGTTATATATTTAAAGAATAGTTTTTAAAAATTAATTTTGAAAACATGTCAACCAAAATTTTCTTCTATTCTTTAAAAATAGAAAATAAATAGATCCTAAGCTTCCGCCCGCCAAAAAGCAACACTATAAAGCACTAGAATAGAAACCTTAACAACCTTTATCTTTCTGCAACAAAATTTCTAAATAATGAGGATGATGAGAAGTCCAAAAACTTGGCAAAATACATCTTCCACATCTTTCTGCAACCATAATAGTTCCTTTGGCAAAAATACTCAAATTGAAGGTCCTAAAAATTTTTGCATGATAACGTGACAATCATGTAGTTTTAACTCCTTCAACTTTATATCATGACCAATCATATTTTTCTTAAGATTCCTAACAAACTCATAAAAAAATTTCATATTTCTTATAAATTCGTAGAACTATCTTCGTTCATCCTGATTAAACATGTATGCAACATATGGTTTGAAAAACTTACTTTTCTCTTTATACAAATGTAGGTCTAGCTTTATATTTATGTCTGCTAGATCTTGTCTTATATTATCCATATCTTATATTTTGTACTTAATGTCCAATAATGTACCTAAAATACTGTCACACACATTCTTCTCAACATGCATTACATCAATATAGTGCCTTAGGTTCATTATTGGTCAAAATAGAAGGTCAAAAGAATATATTCCTCTTACTCCAATTAAGTTCACCAACACCCATCTTTTGTTTTAGACCACTAAACTATGTATGTTTTTCATGAAGTCTCTAATCTACTTTACTTAATTGGATTATGATAATTTCATTGGTAAGAGAACAAGGAGGGACTTTCCTTTCTGACCTCTCATTGAACTTCTTCTTGTTTCTCTATGCGTGACTCCTTGGAAGTTAATGACGATGATCACCATAAGTTATTTTTCCTCTGACTCAAATTAATAGAGTATCATTATTACACGTAAGGCATAATTTATAGCCTTTTCTAGTCTACTTAGAGAGACTACTTTATGTAGAAAAATCATTCATAATCCATAATAATGTTGCCCGCACATTGAACATCGTATTTGTATTAACATCCTAAATCTTGAATCCTATCTCTTAAAGGTACCTGAATTCTTTTACAACTAGTTTTAAAAAGATATTAATATCTTTGCCCAACTATTGTGGCCCCAGTATTAATAAAGTCAACATGAGAAAAGACTAATTTATACAAATCTATGGTGTTGAGTTATAGGTAGTTATCACCATTAGCCACATCTTATAGGACAAGTTCGTATCACTAAAAAGATTAAATCCTTCTACACTTAAGCCCAACTTAATATTCTATAAGTGTGTAGAGAAATAGGGATATCTCTCATTAAATTTGTGATAAGATTTTCCATTAATAGGATGTCACATTACCCTATCCTCTGTTAACCTTCTTGTATGATGTCATATTATATCCTTTGTGGTACGGCTTGATCTATGCAATTGCTTCAATTGATGAGTTAATGAAAAATATCAAAGCACTTTTTAAGGCACTTTTTTTTCCTTTTGTATTTTTGTTTATCCATCACCTTTCCCTATAGATTGGATAGTTATCCTCCATAGTATGTTTTTTCTAAAAAATTGCACAATCATACTTGCATATATGGATCAACTCATATCCAACCCCAATTTGTTAAGTCATTTCTTTGCACCATCGTGTGATTCTAGTAATTTATTATCTTTTGGAAGCGTCTTTTTCAACAACTTCAAAACCACATCAAATGACTTGTTACTCCATTTATGTAGCATTTTCAATTGCATGAGTTTCACTAGAAAGTTCAACGTCAAAAATGTTATGCATCTTAAATATAGTCATGTTTCCACTTGTTCAAAAAGGTCATCACAACCATTATAATTTGATCCAATGTCCCTCTTGAATGCATCCTTATTCCTTTCTCTATCATCCTAACTATTTCTTCAATTACATAAGGGTTGATAAAATCATGTATAATGTCCACCATCTCATTCCTATCATCAAAAGATACCCTCCATCCCCTTAGAAATCGAACCATTTGCCTCACCATGTATCTAATTCGTGTATAATGAATGAAATTCATTATCTATAATATGCGCCTTTAACATTACTAATTTTTGAAATAATAGGTTTTTGGCTTTCTCAATAAATACCAAAACATTATTTCAATACTCATTCAACAAGCAATCATATAGATGCATCCAGCTTTTATCTATAGACATCATATAACTGAACAAGAAGAAGATAGCTTTTTATAAAATTAAGTGTTATTATTAATATTTGTTATATACCCTAAATTTTCTAAATCACTTCAATGCTTAAGGGTAAGGTCCTATCCCATTTGAGATATTTTTATAATTATGATTGTTTTAATTTATCTATACTTATCATTTCTTACACGAAAATTTTTTGAGAGCATTTCCTTATAGTTCTCTAAGTGTGTAAACTATATATTGATATAGTTTACAATTGGAGAACACTGAAGATGCCTACAAATTTCTAAAATGCCAAATGAGAACTAAATAAATTGTTAATAATAACTACAGGACATATTCCAAATATTCAACATTATGGAATAATTCAAGGATTAGTTAACTTATAAAGATCAACCAACCCTTGAACAAGTTTAAGCTTAGAATACAAATGCAACTCTATTTAAAATTATTATAAAAGTAAATTTACAATAATTTTAAACTTACATTTACGATTCCGTTTTATAATTATTCAAGTGTATTATTATTTGTATTGTTGGATTTTTTAAATATTCATATAAATTGTTACATTTAATATTTTAGAATTAGGAATTGAATTTTTGAACCTCTCTACTATATTCATAAAATGCATAGTTGAAATCTTTTAACAAGATGTATATTTTATAAGTACTGATAAATTTTTAAGTGTTCAATATTTCAAATTTTTATGATTATATAATCATTAAAATGATATAGATTGTAGTTTGTATGAGAATTCTTAATGATATAAAAATTTAAATTCTTTCAATTTTTTAAAAATTTCTATTTATATCATTGTAATATTTTAATTAAATACATTTATAAGATTCAATTTTTTTATACATTTTTATTAAAAATATAGTTACCAAGTTATATTTTTTAATATTTAATTATATATTTAAAATTCTATTTTTATGTTAATGAGAATTATGTAAAATATGTCAATATAGTTAATATAATTTTCCAAGATATCTTTATGATTTTTGAATCATTTAAAATATATAATCATATGTAATCTTATTATTATTTAATTGCATATAATTTGCATGTATTTTATAGTTATTATTATTCATTTATATCTTATCTAATGTTATTGTTGAATATATAAAAAATTTAATTTTTTAATCATTTAAAATTTCTTATTTATATATTTAATATATAATCATTTAAATGTATTGCTATGATTTGAATTTTTTATATTTATGTATTTTCATTAACATATATTTATTAATTTATTATATTAATCCAAATGTGATTATATATTCAAAATTTTAAGTTCATATAAACATATTTTTTCAAAATATATTTATGCAGTTGTTATATTTTTATAAGGCATATTTATATTTATATAATCATTAATATTATTTATTTCTATAATATCTAATTTTATTGTTAATTGTATAAAAATATTAAAATTTTCAATCAATTGAAATGATTTATTCATATATTCAATATTTTTTATGTCTTCTATTTTCAATATCTCAATATTTTTTTGTTATTTGATATGTTTTAATTTTTTACATACATAAATATTCTAAATTTTGAAAACTTTCAAAATATCTTATTTATATATCCATAATATTTTCATTAAATGTATTTATAACATTTGAATTTTTGTTATACATTTTTATTAAAATATTTTTATTAAGTTATATTAAAAAATTTAATTATATACCCAAAATTTTATTTTTATATTAGTATGCTTTATAAAATATATTTATATAATTGTTCTAGTTTCATACTTTATATTTTAATTTTTGTTATATTATTTCAATTTTAGAAGTAAAACATAACTAAAAATTTTATATTTTAAATTACAACTTAGACTCTAAAATTTGTAAACAAAATATTATAACAACTTTATTTTATCTCATATCAACTTAATTAAATATTTCATACACATATCATATTATGTAAAATTACAATTTTACCCACTAAGATAATAATGACAAAATTTAAATTGAAATAAAACTACATAAACATATTTAACATTTATAGCAAATAAAACAAAATGAAATTTATTTCATATCAAAATAATCATATCATTAAACTAAATTAACACATTTTATATTAATCACCTCATAAATCACATATTCAAATAAAATGCAAATATAATTTGATTCACATATTTTAATAGAATAAATCTATTGATCAAATGGAAATTAGACATCAAACACCAACACCAATTAATAGCAGTAAAAACTAAATATTAAAAAAAATATAAATAAGAAAATATACTACTTCATAAAAAATAATAAAATTTATACAAACAAATAAATAAATAAAGCGGCTCCTTCCTTGCCCAAAGCTCTGTTTCAGTCAATTCAGATGACAGAGAATGATTTTTAATTTGACTTGTGTGGTTTGTGATTTTAAAGTCTAGGCTGCTCCACTCAAACGGTGAAGGGGAAAATGTGAAGGTGTCAGTTTGCGCACTTTCCGTCATTAAGTCTACTATTTGTTCGCTGAAATGCGCCGCCAAATAGATTAATTATTAATTTAATCATTCAAATCGTTTTATTTAATATTCAGTTCAATTTTTAAGACATTAATTTTATCGCATCAATTGGCATTTTACACACAATTGAATTGATGGAGCACAAAGCAAAAATCTCTGCAAATAGTTTGGTTGGGCCCTTCTTTTGCCCCTTTGCCTCTATAAAAAAAACTCCAGGACTGGAGTTATCTTTGCCAACATAGGAGGAAGTGAAAAAGTAGAAAATGGCCACCGTTTCTGGAGTGAAACCTCATGCTGTGTTAATACCATTTCCAATGCAAGCCCATCTTTTCTCAATGCTGAAACTAACAAAACTGCTTCATCACAGAGGCTTTCACATAACCTATGTCAACACTGAGTTCAACCACAAACGTTTGCTGAAATCAAGGGGTCCGAACGCCCTTGATGGCTTGCCCGACTTTTGTTTCGAAACCATCCCAGATGGACTTCCCCCTACGGATGTTGATGTTAGCCAAGATATTCCCTCTCTCTGTGATTCAACAAGTTCAAACTGCCTCCTCCCTTTTCATCAACTTCTTGCGAGACTCGATGAATCCTCCTCAAGTACCAACGGCCTTGTGCCACCAGTTAGTTGCTTAGTTTCTGATGCTATAATGACCTTCACCATCGAAGCTGCTGAAGAACTTGGAGTCCCTGTACTCCTCTATTGGCCAGGTAGCACATATTCATACCTGGGTGCTGCACACTTCCGTAGCTTTGTTGACAAGGGTGTTATACCACTCAAAGGTACCTATTTTTGTTTTGAGTTCTGCTAGGAACATACTAAAAATGTGTCACGCCCATATATGTTTAATAGTAATTTTCATAATCCCACGGTATTTAAATTTAAAAAGTCATGTATACCAAGCAAGTATATATATAAAGTATCTCTGAACTTTTTTTTATTCTTTTCAAGTTGTTAAACACACTTCAATTGTCATGTCATTGTATATGAATTTGGGTCTTTTTCCTCTAGTATTATCATTTAATTAACTGATTGTTATTCCGAAGAGAGTGATATGCTAGAAAGGTTTTGTTTTTTGGTTGCTCCATGTAGTTTAAATGTTTGAAATTGAGTGGTTACAATATTTTTCTTTTAAAATTAGAAATTTTTCTGTTAGTAAAACACTTTGTTAATATTGCTTAATAATGGTTGATGTAAAGCTCCTACACTTTTTCTATTTGTATTTTAAATGACAAATAACTTTGAGCAAATTAAAATTTTTTAGACAAAATATTCCATTTTAATCCTTGAAATATTTGGCTTGTATTAATTTTTGTTCTTGAAGTAAGATTTGTGTCCATTTGATCCTTAAAATTTTAGTTTTTTTTATAAGAATTAAATTGTTATAAATCTTATTTCAGAAATGAAATTGATATAAATCAAATATTTTAAGAGGAAATTATAAGTCATGCATCTTTCAATTTATGAATGGTTTATAAATTGTAACAAAATCTATCAAGGGAATGACAAAAAATATTCAATTTCAAACTTCTATATTTTAAAGATCTAATTAAAAATTGAGCTAAATTATAAAGAGTCACTTAACCAAAAAAAATTATCATATCCTGGGGACAAGTGTTTTTGTAATGACCTACGTATGATTTTGTTTCCTTCTTAAGAACGAAGGACAAGATCCAAATAGCTTATATCTTATGGCAATCACCTTCGCTAATTCTGATGTGTAGATGATAGTTATCTCACAAATGGATATTTGGACACTGAATTAAATTGCATACGAGGGATGCAAAATAAAAAACTGAAAGACCTTCCATCCTTTATAAGGAAAACATACCAGAATGATCCTATGCTGAACTTTTTACTTATTGAGATAGACAGGGCTCATGGAGCCACTGCTATTTCTTTGAACACATTTGAAGAACTTGAGGGTGACGCAGTGAATGCTCTTTCCTCAATCTTCTCTCTCCCTCTTTACACCATTGGCCCTATCCATCATCTTGCCAAGCAAATCCCTCGGAATGACTTGTCTTCTCTTGGTGTCAACTTCTGGAAAGAAGAGACCAGCTTCCTTGAATGGCTTGAATTCAAAGAATCAAGCTTTGTTATTTATGTGAATTTTGGCAGCAGCACTTTCATGTCCCAATGGCAACTATTTGAGTTTGCATGGGGACTTGCCAATAGCAAGAAACCCTTCTTATGGATCACCAGGCCTGATCTTGTTAATGGTGGCTCAATGATTTTGTCATCTGAGTTTGTTAAGGAGATAGAAGATAGAGGGCTGATAGCAAGTTGGTATCCCCAGGAACAAGTCCTAAACCACCCTTCAATTAGAGGGTTTCTAACTCATTGTGGATGGAATTCAATGATCGAAAGTATTCGTGCAGGTGTACCAATGCTTTGCTGGCCATTTTTTGCTGATAAGCAAACTAATTGTAGGTATGCTTGCACTGAATGGGCCATTGGCTTGGAGATTGATAATAATGTGAAGAGAGAGAAAGTGGAGGAGCTGATAAATGAGTTGATGGTGGGAGAAAATGGGAAGAAAATGAAAGAGAAGATCATGGAGTTGAAGAAAAAGGTAGAGGAAGACTGTAGACTGGTGGTTCTTCCTACATGAACTTGGACAAAATGATCAAAGAGGTGTTACTAAAACAGTATCCTTAAAAACTGATAGCTAGTCAGCTATTCTAAATGAACCAAAAGACATGGCTTGTATCTCTGGTTTTTCCTATGTTGTCCCACTATCACCTGTTCAAATTCAATGGATTGAAGTGCAATTTAATTTTGTATTATCATTTATTCATAAATTTTTGTATCAATAAAAATTATTAAAATATTTTTATAATTAATAAAAATAATTAATTCTTTAATGATATATTATCGTAATATCAATTAATAATGAATCAAATTTAAACCTTAGTTAATCATTTAACTTTTTTGGTCAGAGTACGTGCGTCCTCAACTTCATTTTTCTGAAGGTTGAATTCAAAGGTGGCTAAAAATCTGTTTCATCAATTTTGTACGACTTTCCCTTGGCATATTATCCTTGATGTTGAGTATGGTGAAAAATCACAATAGTCAAAAGCGTACTGCCAGCATATAGGTGTTAACTATGAATACCCGCATAGATATGTACTTTTCTAATATTTATTAAAATTATACTTTTAGCAGCATTGTCACAAAACAATAGAATTAAAAAATATTAAATTTTGAAAATTTTGTATTTAAACTTTGATCTACAAAGTGACAACCTTTTTAAGCATTTGTTACATAGAAAGTTTTTACAAACATTGTAACATTTTATTAAGACGTGACTCTAATCATAATAGGAAAAGTTATAACATATTCATACCTGGTACGTTTTGTGTTTACATGTGATTTAAAGTTTTAAAATTGGCCTATTTATATTTTTTTCTGCTTGCACTTTATTCATACGTGGTTTTCTTTTTCCCATTAAGAACACAAAAATGATAAATTTGGCAATAAATTTCTAAATTTCAGTTTTAGCCCAAAATATGATTTCATACGTCGAACAATTGGACCATGAATCCCTACTCTCTTAACCTTCCTTGCTTCATTTAATTTTATGATTTTAACATAGAAAAAGAAAAAAATCATGTGATAAAAAATGCAAGTTTCCCTTTTTTTTTTACACAAACATGTGGACAGTATTAAAGAAACATATTACAGATAACTCACTTCTGACATTTTGAAAGCAAAAATACCCATTCTACAAATGGATATGCTGTGTTTCTCCTATAAAATATCAAGCATATGAAGTCACGTTATTTCATGAAAATTGCGTGGCTAGCTATTTCTAAGAACAAATTATTTTCAAATCTTAACGTCAAAACAATCTTATAGTCAAGTGATAATTTCAGAAATAACATAAATCAGCAATTCCTGTCTTGGTTGTTTTAACAAAAAGGATTTCGGTAAGAAATTTCATTTACTTATGTCCGGTAAAGGATTTCGTGCATACTTTAAAAAAATAAGGCATATTATTGTGATAATAGGGAAAAAAAATGATCTTCTCGGTGGAGTTTGGAATTCTGCTTTCGAGATTGAAGGTCGATTATAATTAAACAATATTTTATATTGAAGTATATTAAAAATTTTATAATTATTTAAAATTATATTTTTAATTTTAATAACTTTTATTTAAGATATTGTAATTTATTTTATAAATTAAATATAAAAATGATAAAATTTTAAATAAATTGTAGAAATTTGTTTATAAGGTTGTAACACAAATTATTCAAACTTCTATACAAATGGTTACAATAAACATTTCTAAAATTTGTAAAAAGTGTAATTAATTTAATAAAATTAATATTTATACATATTTTTTAGACATATACAAATGCTTTATTATGACAATTTTGGATAAAAAAATAAAAAAGATAGTAATTAAATGGCTTCTCTAATTGTAATGTAAATAAAAATATAAAGTTATATACAAATTATTCAAAATTTTATAAAAAATTTACAACAAAATTTATAAAATTTGCAAAAGGATAATTATTTTAATGAAATTTAAATGAATATGTACTTTTTTTTAGACATACATAAGGGATTATGAAAATTTGGGATGATAAAATTAAAATAGATAGTAAGTAAATAGAAATTTTAATACAATCATATTATATATATAATGTAAATAAGTATATAAAATTTTAGTACACATAATATTTTTCAAAAATAATATTAAAGTTAGACAGAAAATAGAAAAATGATTTGTAAGCCATGTATACCTTTTGTTTTAACTAAACATCTACTTCTACAACGTATTTTTTAAGTTACAATATACACAATGAAAACGTTCATATTTAACAAGAAGAGAGAAAAATAAAAAAAAATAAAGTATAAATTATCTATAATTAATCAACTATAGAAGAATTATGACTTTATACCTTGTACTTGTATTTCTACTTTTTTAATAAAAATTTTATAACATAAGCACATATTTTTTATTATAACTATATATATTTTAAAATTTTAGAGGCCACAGTATATAATAGCATACATATAGAACGGAAAAGATGCAGCCCCTCAATTTTGAAAAATTATAAAATTATATATGGAAAAAGATTTTCGTTAGAAGAAATATTACTTTGGCCCCCATTAAAAATAAAATAAATATTAGAGATAGTATATATGTGTTTGAAAATATCATTAAATATTTTATTGGATTAATTCAAATTTAAACTTAATTTTTATTTATTTGGTTTGTTAAAATTGAATATCAAGTTAAGTAAAAATTCATTGAATCTATTTATCAATTGAATACATTTAACAATTACTTTTATTTTGATGAGATTTTGTTGGATAAATATATCCAACATTATTTCTATATTTAGGGTAATAATTGAATACATAATACATATCATATCAATTAAAGATTTTGCATATGGAATTTTTCAAATAATAATCAAGAATAATTTTAAAATTTTATAAAATTTTAATATTTGGTAGTAAATTTTCAAACCATTAATTTAATTTATTGCTTCAAATAAAAAACTATTTAAACATCGTAAATATAGTACTGAATATATTTAGCACTTGCAAAAGTTTTATCAAACACATCCTATGTACCATTACATCTTCTTCTTTTTGAAGAAAAAAATAAAAGAAATTAATCAAAGAAAAAGGAATGAGAGATAATGTGAAAATATAATTTATTATTATTTTTTATTGTTATTTGAAGAAAATATCAATTAAGCATATCAAAACTTGTTTAGATTTATGTAATAGTCAAACTCGAATTCATATAAATATAGTTGATTCGACTTGGCTTATTTCCAACTTAAAATTTTATTAACAATTTTTCTAATTCACTTGATGTTGATATTAAATAAACAGAACTTTTTTAATTATTTTTATAATTTGTAACTATAAAGATAAGAAAATCAGATTATTCTGATTAGCCAACCCTGCATTACACGTAAAAGAACAAGACCAAGAAATCACAAACAGCACAACGTTGGGCAAAGAGTTGCAATCAAATAGAATTGATGTCAAACTAATGTTTTAGCATGATCTCTTCAATTACTTTGTCCAAGTTCACGTAAGAAGAACCACGAGGCCTAGTGTCATTCTCTGCCTTTCTCTTCCACTCCATCATCTTCTGTTTCATCTTCTTCTCCTTCTCTCCCACTATGAACTCATTCACCATCTTCTCCAACTCCTCTCTCCTCACATCAATATCAACCTCCATCCCAATCCCCTATTCACCGCAAGCATATCTGCAGTTAGTTTGCTGGCATGCGAAAAACGGCCAACAAAGCATTGGCAGTCCTGCATCTAAACTTTCAGTGATTGAATTCCATCCACAACGAGTCAAAAACCCACCAATTGAAGGGTGGTTTGGCACATTTCCTTGGGGACACCAACTTACTATTAGGCTCCTATCTTCTGTTTCATGAAGAAATTCAGGTGACAAAATTACCGAGTCACTGTTCACTGGATTAGACCTAATGATCCACAGGAAGGGCTTCCTGCTGTTGGCTAAACCCCAAGCAAACTTCAAAAGCTGCTCCCGTGACATAACTGTGCTGCTGCTAAAATTCACATAAGGCACTGATTCTGGTTTCTTGGATTCAAGCCATTCAAGACACTCAGCTTCTTCTTTCCAAAGATTGGAACCTAGGATTTAAAAAACGGTCCGCGACTGCAATATTGTCCGCAATATTGCATTTTTGGAGTAGACCGCATCCGCGATTTTCCACGATTTTAGACCGTTATGGCTGCATTTTTCCACATTAGTCCATATTGTGACGCGACCGCGATCGTGACCGCAACCGCAATTTAAATCCTTGATTGGAACCTATAGATTCTAAGTGGTTCTGTGGGAGAAGTAAATGAATAGGGCCAGTGGTATAAAGAGGAGGGAAATTGGAGGAAAGAGCACTGACTGCACTCACCTGTATAGGTGGAGTCTATACAGACTATAGGAGTGGGTTATATAAAATCAGCCTATACAGAAGACTTCCTAAATTTTCTTGAAAATAAAAATTTGGCATGACCTATACAGACGGTGTCTATATAGGCCAAATCTATACAGATAATATGGTTGTTTGTATAGGCCAAATCTATACAGATAATATGATTTAAAGAAAAACATCACACTAATTTTGATAAAAAAATTATATAAGCTAGTTATCGATAAAATCGAATATTTTTTCTTGTCCACATTTTATTTTCATAAAATTAATAAAAAATTTTACAAAAAGATTTCATTCTTTAGAATATGTTACTCAAAATTGATTGCACCTATAAATATGTTATACAATACTTGAAATTTAATTAAAACTTAAATTTTGACAATATTGTGCAAAATAAAATATTAATGTTAGCAAGATATTTTTCTTTAAAACATAATTATCCTAAACAAAAAAAAATTACACAAATTATTAATGAATTTAATCAATTTCATAAAAGTATAATAGCAACTAACATAGTTGAATGTTTTTAAAATTAAAAGCTATGGTTAAGGGGATTCTCATATATAATTCTTTGTTGTATTAATACTAATGGTGGTATCAATTGAAGAATAAAGTCAATTGGCAAAATTGAGTATTGTTAATAATTAGGGTTTGTTTACTTTTGAGTTCTTTTCTTAAAAATAATAGCAAAAGTATTTATTGTTAATAACTTAGAAACAATCTTGATTACAAAGTTACTTTCAAATGATTACCTTTTAGAGGATGTGGAATAAGATTTAATGAAAGAAAATTTTTACATAAATCGTAGAATATAAATATTTAAATAAGGAATTTAAAATATTATGAATTTTTTATATATGAAAAATTTTGGAAGACCTATACAGACAATAATGTCATCCATATAGGCCAAATCTATACAGATAATACTATTATCTATATAAAGTCAATCTATATAGACGACAATATTGTTTGTATAGATCTTCCAAAATTTTCTTGGAAGTAAAAATTTGGCAGGACCTATACAAACCACATTAACACTTGTAGAAGCCAACTCTTTATCATCTATATAGGCTTACTCTTTTGTATAAAGTCAACCTATATAGACAATAGAGTCATTTATATAAATTGTTCAAATTTTTCCCAAAAAAATTTGTTAACACCTATATAGACAAGTCATCTGTATAGGTTGACTCCATATAGATGACAAAAGTCATCTGTATAGAGTAGGCCTATACAAACAACAAAGGGTCCTCCCAAATTTTCTTCCCGAGAAAATTTAGGAAGACCCATACAAATGACAGAGTTTTTGTATAGGTCTTTTCAAATTTTTTTTCTTAAAAAAATTTGGTAGACCTATATAAATGACATCTGTTATCTGTAGAGATATTTTCAATTTGTTTTAAAAAATTAAATGTCTAGAAGCCTACATAGACAATCGAGACTATATCATCTATATAAGTGTCGCTTGTATATTATCAATTGTTGTAGTGAAATTTGCAAACTACTAACTTAATTTAGTGCTTCAAATAAAAAAATTATTTAAACATTGTAAATTTAATCTTGAATATATTTAGCACTTGCAAAAGTATTATCAAACACATCCTATATACTGTTATGTCTTCTTCTATTTGAAGAAAAAAATATAAAGAAATTAACTGAAAAAGGGGAAGAGAGACAATGTGAAAATATAATTTATTATCATTTGATGAAAATATCAATTAAGCATATCAATACTTCTTTAGGCTTATGTAATAGGCAAGTTCTAATTCATATAAGTATAGTTGATTCGACTTGGCTTGTTTCCAACTAAAAAAATTTTTAACAATTTTTCTAATTCCCTAACAATTATTCCACCCTCCGTGCCTGAAAGGATGGAGCGTTTTTTTTCTGAGGGAGCACCCCTAGCCCCCACGGCTCTGCTACTAAACCTCTTTTTTATTAAAAAAATTTTCACCGTACTTGACATTGATAATAAATAAATAGAATTTTTTTAATTATTTTCATAATTCATAACTATAAAGATAAGGAAACCAGATTACTCTTGTTAGCCAACCCTGCATTACACGTAAAAGAACAAGACCAAGTAATTACAAACAGCACAACGTTGGGCAAAGAGTTACAATCAAGTAGAACTGATGTCAAACTAATGTTTTAGCATGATCTCTTCAATCACTTTGTCCAAGTTCACGTAAGAAGAACCACCGGGTCTAGTGTCATTCTCTGCCTTTCTCTTCCACTCCATCATCTTCTGTTTCATCTTCTTCCCCTTCTCTCCCACCATCAAATCATTCACCATCTTCTCCACCTCCTCTCTCTTGACATCACTATCAATCTCCATCCCAATCCCCCATTCACTGCAAGCGTATTTGCAATTTGTTTGCTGATCCCTGAAAAACGGCCAGCAAAGCATTGGCACTCCTGCACTTATACTTTCAGTCATTGAATTCCATCCACAATGAGTCAAAAACCCACCAATTGAAGGGTGATTTAGCGCTTTTTCTTGTGGAAACCAACTTACTATTAGGCCCCTATCTTCTGTTTCATGGAGAAATTCAGGTGACAAAATTACTGAGTCACTGTTCACTAGATTAGACCTAATGATCAACAGGAAGGGCTTCCTGCTGTTGGCTAAACCCCAAGCAAACTCAAAAAGCTGCTCCGGTGACATAACTGTGCTGCTGCCAAAATTCACATAAAGCACTGATTCTGGTTTCTTGGATTCAAGCCATTCAAGACACTCAGCTTCTTCTTTCCAAAGATTGGAACCTATAGATTCTAAGTGGTTCTGTGGGAGAAGTAAATGAATAGGGCCTGTGGTATAAAGAGGAGGGAAACTGGAGGAAAGAGCACTGACTGCATCACCCTCGAGTTCATCCATTGTGTTAAAAATAATAGCACTTGCTTGATGAGCTCTTTCTACTTCACTGATAAAAAAATTCACGATCATGTCATTTGGGTCCGTTGTCCTTACAAAGGATGGTAGATCCTTCAAACGAATATTTTTCATGCCTGGTATCCAGTCTACTTTAGTTTCCAGGTACCCATTTTTCAGATAACTTTCATCTACACAACAAAATGACAAAATGTATATAACTTGAAGCTGTAAAATAGATATGAACCGATTTACTAGTTCATTCTTTTAATAAACCCTCCCTCATTCATGTAATTTGAATCCTCTTCATTTTTGTAAAAAATAAGCAGGATAAATTTTGAAGAAAGATAGATACAAAATTTTTTCTATTTGAAATTATGGGTCCTAATAGAAAAATATAATAATTGCAGAATAAAAATTATATTAATTTTTTTTTAAATTGACAAAAAAAATAGAGAGAGTTGAAATCCTATTTATACAGATATATCAATGTAAACTAAATTGATGCTAACTATTAAAATTCTACCAGGAGCACAGTTTGCATTTAAGTGCACAAAATTTGACTGTAACTAGTATTTTCTTGAAAATAAACCGCATATAAATTTTGGTTTAAGGAGAAGACCTTTGAGAGGTACAAGACCCCTGTTGAGCAGACTGCTGAAATGTGCCGCACACAAGTATGAATAAGCACTAGCTGAAAAATAGAGTAAGCAAGGAACTCCAATTTCTTGAGCAGCTTTGATGGTGAAAGTCATGATAGCATCAGAAACCAAGCATGTAACTGAAGGAATAACAACGGCAGAGTCAGAGTGATCGAGCTTAGCAAGTAGTTCGCGGAAGGGATCCAGGCCGTTCTTTCCGGTGGGATCACAAAAGGAGAGGTTGTCGTCTTGAGTGGGATCAGCATCAGTGGGAGGAACACCATCCGGGATGGTTTCAAAGCAAAAGCCTGGCAAGCCATCAAGGGCATCAGGACCCCTTGTTTGCAGCAAACGCCTGTGGTTGTACTTAGTGTTGACAGAGGTTATGTGGAAGCCTTTGTAGTGAAGCAGTTTTGCTAGTTTAAGCATTGAATTTAGATGGCCTTGAACAGGAAATGGGGTTAGTACAGCATGAGGTTTCACTGCAGATTCCATCTCTAGTTTTCTCTTTGCCTCTATGTCTCCCTGCAAAATAAAACTGTAGCTTTTTATAAACAGAGAAGTATAGAAAGAGTCGTGCACAGAATTTATCAATTTCTCGCGGGCAGCCGTAGGTATCGTCACTGCATCACGTAATGGAGCTGAAAGTTCAAATTGTTGTTTCAGACATTTCAACAAACAAAAAGTAAACCAATCAACGATTATCCTTGTAAAGTGATGGGTACTGGATCCAACGAGAGCAGCAGTCAGCTCTGATTGTTTGGTTTGCAGCAAAAATATAAAAAATTGTATTTCTCAGAATATAAATTACCATAGAGTTTGATTTTATAAATGAGAGAAAATAATTTTTCTGGGAACTTGTATTTCCCATAAAACATGGCAAATTACTTACTCACTCCCTCTAGGTGAGTTCTATTTTCTATATTTTTAACTAATTCATAAACAAAAATATCTTTACTAAAATTAATACCAATTTTACCCTTTAAATTGATTATCAGGTTTCACTTTGTGAATGCCCATTTTAGTTTGTGTTACTGTTATTTTATAACTTACTTATATATATATATATATATATATCATGACATATTTTATTATTATTATTTTATGAAAAAATTTTAAATATTTAATTTAAATAAATTAATTAACAGTATACTTTTATTTAATTCCTATGTTATTTTATAACCCACTTATTATTTTATTATTTTATTTATTTTATTGCATAATTTTATTTTACTTCTTTTTTATTTTATCTATTGCTATTATTTGAAAGTTAGATTATAATTATTAAATAATATAAATATAATATGATTTATTTAATTTGATTATATAAATATTTTGAATAAATTAAAATTTTAATATATATTATATTAATTGCATTATATAATTATATATTCTATTTGTTGATTGAAATTATTTGAATATTAAAATCAAATTTTCTTTAAATTTTATAAATATTTTTTAATATCAAATTTCAAACACTATAACTCAAATCAAATATATATATACACACACATCAATTAGAATTAAAATTTTCTTAATTAGTTATTATTTAGAGAACAAACAGAAACATGCTATTATTTAATAATTTAATTTTTAACTAAACTTGATTTATCCATTTATTTAAAGTTTTCAATTGATGTTACTATTTTGGAACGTAACAGTAACATGTTACTGTCTAGAGAAAAAATAGTAACATACTATTATTTGGCTATTTGGTTATTAATTAGATTTAATTTATCCATTTATTTAGGATTTTCAATTAGTGTTACTGTTTTGGGATGAAACAATAACATGTTACTGTCTAGAGAACAAATAGTAACATGCTATTATCTATTTATTTGAAAGTTTTTATTGATGTTACTATTTTTTCTCTAAATAGTAACATGCTATTATTTAGTAATTTGATTGTTAATTAGAATTAATTTATCCATTTATTTAAAGATTTTTAATTGATTTTACTGTATTGGAATGAAACAGTAACAAGTTACTATTTAGAGAAAAAATAATAATATATTGTTATTTATTTATTTGATATTTTTAATTAATATTACTGTTTTGGAATGAAATAGTAATATGTTACTGTCTTGGAACGAAACAATAATAAACTATTATTTGACAGTTTTGTTATTAATTAGACATGATTTATTCATTTATTTGAAGTTTTTAGTTGGTGTTACTATTTTGGAACCAAACAGTAACATATTAATGTCTTGGAACGAAATAGTAACATACTATTATTTGGCAGTTTTGTTGTTAATTAGACATGATTTATTCATTTATTTGAGGTTTTTAATTAGTATTACTATTTTGGAATGAAACAGTAATATATTATTGTCTTAGAACGAAACAATAACATACTATTATTTGACAGTTTAGTTATTAATTAGATATGATTTATTCATTTATTTGAAATTTTTAGTTAGTGTTACTGTTTTAATAAAAAATAGTAATATGTTACTGTCTTGGAACGAAACAGTAACATATTATTATTTAGTTTACAAATAGTAATAAATTATTTTTTAGTAATTTTATTTGTTAAAAAAATTAAAAAAATCATTGAAAAAGGTCTTTTTTGCCAAATCAGAGTGGGCAAAACACCAAAACACCTTTGGTGTTTTGCATGCATGTAGATCTCAAAAAATTACATGAAATAAAAAAAATTCACTTAAAACAGATAACCAAGCACAAAGTTATGGTCATTCAAAGTTTTGAGTTCAATTTATATGTTTTTAACTAAGTAAATTTCGTCAAACTCACATTTTCTTATTTTCTGTTGAAAGAGCAAATGAAAAAGATCGAAAATGAATGGTCATGCAAACATTAGTTAACTAATAAAGAATTTATGACTTTTTAAAAATTTTAATTTACCACCGCATTCACACAGTTAAAAAAAGAGTAATTTCAGTATATAACATTCATAAATCATAAAATTGGAACCTATTTAAAAAAAAATCTGGCACTATCACCTTTTTAAAATTAATTAATATATATTAAATTATTATTGAGGATATTGTAGTCATTTCATTATTATTTCTTAGGAAATTCAAAGTTGAACTAAACAAAACATAAAAATTTATTTCTTGGGATATGTAACTTCCTTTATGTCAACCAAATACCATTTAAGGATTTCCTAGGAAGTGTATACAGTAAGTAACTTCCTAGGAAGTGTATACAGTAAGTAACTTCCTAGGAAGTGTATACAGTAAGTAAATTTCTAGGAAATTCAACTTCCCATGGGATGAGAAGTTATTTCTTGCATGAACCAAACGATCCTTTTAGCATGCGTAACTAAGCCCGCCCCCCCCCCCCCCCCCCCAAAACAAAACAAAACAAAACAAAACAAAAAAAACAGAAAACAGTCAAATATGACTGCTATCTTGGACTTGGTGATGAAGATAACTAGGCCCTTGACAAAAAAGTGAAACATATATAGAAAAATGAATTAAACGGATTATGTTCTTGAATCAACCAATAGTATTATATATGTAAGAATTAAAAGAATAAATTTATGAACATAGAAAATTCAGAATTTAATTAGAATTTATAACAAATTTATTAATAAATCATAGAAGAATTCAATGTAAAACTAAAAGGTCAAAAAGGTTTCTTAACAAAATTATTGAATCGTTCGCGGATTGAGCCCAAAATAAACTGCAGAATATTCGTTTCCGATATATAAAACGAGAAAGGCAGAATAGAACATCGAGAAGGCCAGGACTTCTATACCCTATGGGCCAGAACTTCTGCACCCAAGAAGCAATTGGGTTTTAGGGACCCCGGACACATGGCTACTTGTGGGGCTTTGTATTCCATTAATTAAAGTACATATAACAGGGGGGATTACTTCCTTAAACCAAACCATGCATAGACCAGTAAGTCAATGACCAAAACTTTTTAAATTTTAAGTGCACCATCATCGCTTTTTGTAATTTTTTTTATAAAGATACCCAAAAATTAATATTTTATTAAATTTTAATTTTGAAAAGAAAATTGTATAACTCTAGCAAACTACGAAAAAAATTTATCATAACAGATTTTATTTTGATAAAATTTATTAATTTATTTATATCGAACAATGCAATTAACTTACTAAATTAAATACAGTATTTTTGACTGGGTTAAAATATTTTTGAAAAGTAAAAGAATAAATGTTATAATTTAGAAAATATATATTTTATGTAATTAGCAATTGATATTATGTTTTTATAATGTTTAAATATAAAAACTTTGCAACAAAATGCCTAAAGAATATGAATGTTTTAGTTTTAAAATTTTAATTTTATTTTTAATTCTCTATCTTTTTATGAATAAATCCGTACTCGTGAAATTTATTTTTCCCTTGGAATATTTTATATAAATTTTATTCATATAAAATTTTTAATTGATTCAATTCTATATCCTTAAAGTGATGAAGATTTTTAGTACTATATTAGTATTGAGAATTTAATATTACTCTTATATAAATATGATTAATTTTTTTTATTTTTTAAACTTGACAATCTTATCTAATAGAAAATAATATATTTTTAGTAAAAAAATAATTATTTTAAAAAAATTAAATTATTGAATTCATAAAAATAGAATTAGCAATATTTGTATGAAAATAATAGTGAATCTTCTATACAAATGTAATGCTAGAAATTTTTTTCTTAAAGCGAAAAAATTGAACAAATTAATCTTTATGTCATATGAACACTAATAAAAGAACACTAGAAATTTTCAAACTCAGTATTATTCCTCTATAAATATTATCAATTTTTTTGTTATTTTTTTCAATTCAACAATTTGATTGAATAAAAAATATTTTATTTTTGGTAAAAATCAATAATTATTTGAGAAATCAAATTATTAACTTAATAAAATATAATTAACGATATTCGTATAAAAGTAGTAATAAACTTTCGATGCATACCAACATTAGAAATTTTTTCCTTAAAGCGACTGAGTAAAATATTGCCAACAACATACAGGTGGCTTAAATCATTGCGAAGTGGTATTAAAAGCAGATGAAGACTTACGTGGCACTAAAATAATGGTGTGACCCATGGCACCGAATCTTATCTTTCTAATTTGGCGGGTATTATTAAAGTAGTGATTGGAGTCACTAAGATAAAAAGACAAAAATTTGATGGCATATCAACAGTACCTTTTTATTGATATTATGAAAATTTCTATCGTCAAAGGAAACAAAAACTTGAAAATTATTATATTACAAAAAAATTTATTATATCAATGAGTTTTTTTTTTGAGTGAAAAGAATTTAAACATCTCAAATAAGATATTTTGCGTTCGATCGAGATTTTATTTATGGAAAAAATTTATTTAGCAGATGTTCACATTGTCTACACTCAACTGTATTCTGGAAGATTAGTTTTTCATTGTTCGGATGGGATATCATAATAAAAAAATCCTAATTATTATTGATGATTTTTTCTTCAAGTGATATATAATATTTTTTAAAAAATTTACCTTTCATTGTATTTTTCTAATTAATCCCACATTTTTATGTATATATATTAGGTAGGTTGCTCTCTTCTACTTAAAATAAAAAATTGATATTGACACCTATATCTCTCCAACAGGCGGGGGACCAAGTAATAACAAGGGATACTGTTTGGCAAAAGAATAAGCAGACTTAGACATTATAATCACCATTTTTCGAAAAATATATAATACGTGGCATCTATACATGGAATAACAATGGTTTTCTTACAATACCTACTTAAAAAACAGTCGTAAATTTTTATAAAAATTTTAATGTAAAAGTAATAAAATCTGACACTTTTATGTAAAATATAAAATTCATATATGCTTATAAATTCTGCGTGCAATAAAATAAAGAAATTAAAACTTTTATGAAAAATTTGCAACATTTAATAAAAAAGATGTAACATATTGCAAAAAATTTGTAAAAAATATATGCCAAATATGAAGTTTCTTGAGAACATATCCAAACTTACATAGACTTTTTGTCACACATGATGCAGGGATAAAATGTATTTTCCAAAGTAATGTTGAAGTAAAAATATTTCCACAAGTGATGCTTAACAGTGGGTTGTTAGTGTCAATAGGAAGAAGTTGGCTTAGTCAACGTCTTCTTACATATGTCTGTTTTCCGCAGAAAGATGTTGCCTGAGCCAACTTCTTCCACATGCACAATCTTCAGTAATCTCATTTTAGTTTACGTCATTTTAAATTAGAAAAAGTCTAAATGTTTGTTATTGAAACATAAACATTCAGTTTGAAAAGTAAATTAGTGTACAATTTTAGAGTCAAGATACCTTTTTACCTTGTCACGGTGGCTAAAAAAGGCTAAAAAGAAAAGCATATAAAATGGCTTGTGAAATCTCTTATTACAAAGTAAAAACAAAAGTTTCATTTTTGGCCAAATTGTTTTCCCTTGTTTCTATAAAATAAATGTTGTAAGTGGCTTTTCGACTGGAATACTATGTCAGAAAAAATAATTTCGTCAAATACTATGCATAAAATATTATTATTTAAAAACATTTTCTTTTTATAAAATCCACTGATCACGGAAAGGGCCACCTCGTGATCAGTTTGATTGGTCACAAATGGGCTCCTCCCATGATCAATCATTTTTTTTATTTTTTTTGTTTTATCTAATTTACACTCAATTTTTTTAATTCATTTCGAACCCATTTTATTTTAAATTTTTAATCATTTTAATTTATGAGCCCTTTTTTGTTTTATTTTTTATTTTTACTTAACTTGTATTTAATTTAATTTTTTATATTTTGGATGTTTATTTAATACTAATTATTCAAGGTTCTAAATAATAATTAATAAAATTATTAAATATTATAAAATTATATAATATATATAATATAATAAAATTGATAACTATCATAAAATCATTGAAATAATTATTATCTCAATAAACGTAAATTTTTAGATATTTTCTTGTAAACTTATTAGTTAAAAATTTAAGTCATAAAAATAAATTTTTAAATAATATTTTATCATACTGTGATGTATATATCTATAAAATTTTTAACTAAACATAAAATAAAAAAATAATCTGCATCAAGAAAATAAATATTTTATTAGTAAACTATGTTAATCCATAATGTAGTACAATTTAATTTAAAAAAAATCACATACAGATAATATATTTTTAAGAAATTTTTAAACAAAAATCATAATATTATAATACATTATTTAATTTTTATTCTATTACATATAATATTCATGTTATATAAATAATAAAAATAAATTATGCATAAAAGATTTTAATTTAATACTTGAAAATAAAGTGCTAATAACATGCCAAAAATTATAAAAAATTAATATATTATAGTGTTGTAATTCTTATTTAAAAATAAAAAAATCATATCATCTGATAAAATATTTAATTAATTAGGATAGCCGAATAAAAAGTATAAGTTTAGTAAAATTTAATTTGTAAATTTCAATTTTCTAAAATTTAACGGGGAAAAATTTAATTATTTTAGGGTAAGTTGAAAGTTGTATTTGACTTTAACATTAAAAAAATAATAATCAAAACAATTTTGAGTTAATAATTTAGGCTTCACTTATTTTATTAGATAATATTTTCTATTAAAAAAATCATAGATGTATAGTAATAAAGGAATAACATGGTACTTCTATCTATGATTATTAAAAATGGTACATAAAGTTGTAGTAATAAAAGAAAGTAATTGAAGGATAAATACATAAAATATAAATATTTATTTTTAATTAAATCAAAATTATATATATTTTAATATTTTTCTTTAAGATGAAGGATATCATTTTTTTTATTTTTGTGCCTGAAGATGAGTAGCATCCATAAAGTGTATTTACATAGTTTTTTACCTCTATATGAGTAATCGGCATCATTTTTCATAGTTACGTGTAAGCATAACTTTAAATTAATACCATAACAAGTGGCATTTTAGAATACTCCAAGGAATTGTAAATAACAATGTAATGAATGGAATTAATTCAATAATGTGATTTGAATTAATGAATAGGAGTGAAATTTTTTTTCAATTTATATAATTTATCTACAAAATTAGATAAGATGATAAATAAAAGGTGAGAGAGTACTAAATCCGAAGAAAAAAGTTATAAATAAATTAGATATAACACTATAATACAATAATAAAATATTCAATTGTCAAAATAATAGCTCCAAGTCTCACATCGAGGGTGTCGCCTTACTCGTTACAATCGTTAAGTTAAGAAATAATGTTGTTCATCTTCATCATTATCCTCATCATCATCTGTATGAGTCGGGAGGATCTGACCCCTAGAGGGTGGAGAGTTTAAGTCTCAGTGGGAGAATTGAAATCGTAGAATAGGGTTTTCTGGGATGAAAAACCTTTATTGTTATTGTTCTGTGGATCCACTAGCGTACTTAGTAGTAAATGCAAATAGGTAAACAAATAACACCATTAGAGAGCTAGGGACCTATTGAGTTAATTATGATGGTGATATGATAAAGAACGATGATTGTGAAGTATCATGAAGGTGCTGTAGGGGTAATGTCATACTATATGATGAGCCAACATCTCCACCTGCGAAGAATTGCGATGAGGGGGTATAAGTTGATGGACTTACATCTCCTATATCAGCTTATATCAATGGAGGGGTGTAGGAGAAGGGGACATATTCTTGTTTCATCAATGGATGACCATGAGGGATACTTTTATCATCATTCCCTTCCTCAGCCAAAATAGGATCCTTGAAAGACATGAAGCCATGGCCTCTCTTACCATGCCTAGGCTCGGGAATGGGCGGTTTCGATAATTCATTAGCAGGATAAGTAGGCTAGAAAGCAATCATGTCTCAATGCTCTCCTAGTGCACGTAGTATGAGGCAACATTCTCAGTCCACTGTCTCCTTAAATTGATTGTACGGTTGAAAAGAGGAATCTTTGACATTGAACTTGCATAATCTCTTAGCTATATTAATTTACAAAGAAGTACTTTTGATAATTTAATATATGCTATATTTTGAAGAAATAATAAAAAAGTGTGTGAACATCATAGTTAGATGAATTTATCGTTTGGTGTGTCTCCAGTACCATGTCATGTAGCTCAAGTCACGATGAAGAGCATCTGTCTCTATCTCAGTCAGCGAAAGTGTATTGTGCCATGCATTCCAAGCACTAATGAATATCACATGCTTTTGCCACCAATCTTTTGACGTTTTACCTCGAAGTTGCAAGTTATGATAAGAACCCAGATCAAATGACTCTTGTGGGATTGGCTATTACTTGCCAAATTGGCGAAGCACATGATCTACATAGTGCTATTCCATGATTTGAAAGCATATGATGGAGACTGATGCCAACCATATGTCAGGTGAGATCAAGCAATACTCTAGTATAAGCTGCTGTACACAAGGAATGTCATAAAAAGTGTCAAATAATTTACATTATACAAGTGTAACAAAAATAACCATATCATTACATGTGAGACTAACTTTGTTAGATACAACAAAGTAGGCCTTCCAACCTCATCAGCTCTCATTCAATTAAACAGTAATCTATATTGGTGTAAGGCTGTTGCTGGCAGCCGAGGAGATAGCCCAGTGCTCTTCCACCTACAAGGAATATAAATTGTATATTATTTGTTTAAATATTTTAAGGTATTATAAGAAATACAATATGAAAATCATGTATGATGCATATTGAAGCCCAATGGTAGAAGCACGAGGTAGATGTCTAGCTGATGATCAAGATACGGGGATCTCGCCGGTGGTAGAGTGGAAAATCAATCTCACGCCTATAAATGCAATAAGTGCAAAGATTCACCAATATTAATCTCATCACATTTAGTGGCAGTACACAATTCTCTATACAAGCATGCCAGAACTACTGACCCTAATTATACCGACCAGTATTTGTAAAATTTTCTAGCAATGGTAGATTCATTAACAATACTTATGGCTCAAAATCTCAAGCATAAGATAACCGCCTATGAACCTCAAGATGTAGGCATGTGCAAAACACTGTGTTTGTTCATCATCTGCATCATCCGGTAAGTGTCCAAAGTTTACTGCTAACTAAGTGACGCTCAAGTACTGGCCTTGTAAACATTCTTCGGGCGATCTGACCCCTAGTAAATCTTTACATATCTATGCCCAATCATACCTAGTGTATCCAGAGACAAGGATGCCTTCACATAATAAACCTAACCGAATGGAGACATCTTATAGGATAATGGTGCACTCTCCCGAGGTGGTATGAAAAGTGTATGTCTCAGGATGGCATCATTCAATGAGTGTGAGGATGAAAGCAACATTGAAATTAAAGTGATCAAGTCGGCTGACACCGTAGAAGCCTGTCTGTTGAAGATATAGGATAATTGCATGGGTTGGATCAAAAAGACGATTCCCATAGGTGACGCATCGTAACTTCAAGATTTGGTCTACCTTCACATGCCAATTGAAAACATAGTTAACACGTATAAAATTAAACAATTTTTATTAAGGAAATAAACTTACTCGACCTAACCACATGGCCTGTGAAATGTGTATGAACTGTAAGTATAATAAGGACTCATCATCGAGCTCAGGGGTTACAACACGAAGCTAACTGGCCATCAGAGTCGGGTGATCTGAACTATGTCAAGTTGGATGAATTCAATCAATTGCACAATATACTATTCAGATGCAATAAGAAAATAAATAATTTAATACAATAAGATAAGCATAGTATACTGTTCAGATACAATAAGTTATATGATTTTTACTAATATATCAACAAACTATACATAGTATAGAGACATGTATAATGATAATTTTAGAGAAAGCTTGTCCATTAACTTTTTGGAGTTAGAGGTGTCATGGCATGTTCCGTTGATTAGTCGGACAGGTTGTGCAGTTGTGCCTAGTTTGCCTGCATAATCCACAACTTTGAGGTTCTGATAAACTTTGTCTCTAATCCATTTCATTTCTTATTTGTGTGGAATGTGTTTGACCACTAGGACACATCTACAGTGGATCCAGCATTAGTATTGGTCCATTTAATGTCGGTTAATGATTTATACTACCAATTGGCCGAACCCACAGCTATAAGCCCTTAGAATTATCTCTAATCAAAAAATAGGATCGACATATTATAATGGATCCAACAAGACCTTCGCACATGCAACAAACATATGTTGGTTGGGCCAATGCTCCACTTGTAATTTGTCACAATCACATATTCAATTGCACAGGCTAACCTTGTAAGTTTAACTAAATTGTTTCCAAATCAGGATTTATGGCTTCTTCACTTCGAAAGCTAACTCTAGGTGGTCAAAACGATGCACATGGCAGGCAGATGCTTTCTGAATACACTCTTGAATCTTTTTTCGGTTGTCCTCACTAAATATCTCTCCTACCTGTAACTGTGTTGTAATGGTCTTTACTTAGTTAATAAAGTATATATTTAGTCGATACAATGTAGCTTTGACTAACTCAGTAATTGATAAAAATTTAACCTCTTTGAATATGTTATTAATACACTCGACCAAGTTAGTTGTTATGTGCCCTCATCATCGGCC
Organism: Sindora glabra; assembly: GCA_020226215.1. Lineage (NCBI taxonomy): Eukaryota > Viridiplantae > Streptophyta > Magnoliopsida > Fabales > Fabaceae > Sindora > Sindora glabra. The sequence goes on along the minus strand of CM035225.1, from coordinate 12,688,651 downwards.
TTCCTCATCATAAGTACGGCTCCATTGACTTTTTGAAATATTATCGATCCAATTAGTAGCTTTTGGCTGCAATTAGCGCAATTCATCTAACTTCCAATCCATAACATGTCGCTTATATTGGTAACATATATCACACATCATTGTGATTAAATAAATAATAATCATGATAGGTAATGATAATTAACGACATTAGTGTAAGTAATACATACTAATGTTAGTAAATATCTTCTTCAACCACGTTATCCTAAAAGCTGAGTTTAGATCGTTGGCAATATATCTAAGGCAGAACACATGGTAAATATCTTCTTAGGTGCAATTGGCGCAGTTCATCCAACTTGCAATCCACAACATATCACTCATATTGATAACCTTTACCACACATCGTTATGATTGAATAAACAATAATCATGATAGGTAATAACAATTAATGATGTTAGTGTAAGCAAATATGCACTAATGCTAGTAAACATCTTCTTCAATCACGTTGTCCTAAAAGTTAAGTTTAGATTGCTGGTGATATGTCTAAAGAAGAACATATGATTAGTATAAAGGGGTTGCCACCCTACACGTGGGTTTACAATGGCAACTAGTATTTTAGGATATTTATCTGATATCAAGCAAATACCCTGCTTATATTTAACAACATGTCGTCGAACGTTTAATAAGAACTAAGCCTATGTCTTATATGTTTCCCCCTCTACCACGGCAAATGCAATAGGCACAACTTTTTTATTGCTATCCTATGACGTCGCGATAAGCAAGACCCCTCATACTTTCCATACAAAAGGTGTCATCTACTTTGACTATCAATTTCAAATGGTTAATCACATCAATGCATGACTTGAAAGTCTAAAACACTCGATAGAACATTGTAATCGGCTTATCTTCAGAACTGCTTAATGGGTATTCTTTGCTAACAATCTAAAAGTAAGACCCAGGATTAAAGTGTCATACTACTACCAACCACCTCGGTAGCATAAAATATGACTTCTCCTAATTTTTGAATGCAAGAGCAAAAGCTCAGTATTTACCTTTCCATGCCTTCCTATAAGATATTGAGTACCTAAAAATACCATGGATTCATTCAATAACTTTTCGGATGAACACATTTGGATTTTCGGTCACCATAGCCACAAAGTAGGATGAAATGATATTTGTGTCCAATTTTGGATAATCTCGGGAAAAAAAGGAAGATACACATGTATAAGGATCTTTGTATTTTGATATCTATCAATGATTCTCTCTTAGCTTATGACATGCTTTAACCCTCTAATTATATTGTACACCATAGTGAAGGCACCGATATTCTTCGTAACACACTAAAGAGTAATGCACACAAAATGTGTGGTGAATCCGAATTGAGTATATCTTCATTGCACGGTGAAATGACTTTTGGTCCATATATCTTGAACCCACGTATGACTCTTAGTTGTCATTTATATTTATGTCATCTCCCACTTCAGGATAATCATGACTCATGGCAACTTCTATATTTATTCATGAAAAAAAGGCAGCAGTCGATTCCATATATTAGCTTACAAGTGTTGTTGGGAGAGTATTTGTAACATATTCTCCACCATCATTATCATCATAACTGTAATTATCACCACCAAACCTTTCAAGAACATCATCATATGCATCTTCCACTTTAAATTCATTCATTATGTTCTCTATTTCCTCTGAAGAAGAGGGAGATTGAAGTAAACCATAGTGGAGCTGAGAAAAACATAGCTCTAGAGCATAATCAACAATAGGGGTGTGAAACAACTGGCCATATTCATTTTACCTATTTAGTTCAATAAGGTACAAGTTGTAATATGATGGCCCTTCATTGAGGTTGTGAGGTAGGCTGGTGGATGGCTGTGTGCATGGACCACTTCCATCAACTGGTTGACTTGCTATGTTCAAATCAAGTTCTCTAGTTGAGACGTATGCATACGATTCTGGGCAAGACAATTGAATATGAAATCGCACATTCACTTCCCACATCCGTTGAATGTCGTCATCATCTTCCAATAAACATGCCTTGTACCACGTCGGATTCAACGAAAGTAAATGCCTATATACTAACTAGATTATAACTTGATTTTCGTTAAGTTGTAACTTTTACCCAATTAGATTTTTTAGTACATCTAGGATGATATCTAATTTAATTCTTATTACTTTGACCCTATGATACTTAAATATGTCGCCTTGATCTATCTCATAAAATTTTTCATTCACATAAATACAAATATTTTCCTTCCTAGTACTTATTTTGATTCCTATCATAGTCGGATTTGTAAGGCATTTCAAGAATTAAATTTATATAATAAAGAAAATGTATCATAGTTACAAAAATAGTTACAATTAATTATTATTACACAATTACTCATATTTATTTCAATCTTATTAATTAATTATGATTATTGCAATCTTAGATATTTACTTAAATTATTTATTAATATCTACTAACAAATTTCATTTAAGTTTAATTTTGACATTTAAATTTTATGGAAGTAAATATACTAAAACAAGTTTGTAAAGAAGGATTATAAACAAGTTTTTCATAAAATATATAGTGTAAAATATTATTTAATCAACATTATGTGTATTGTAATATTTTTTTAAGGTTAATGGGTTAAGGATAATAATATACACTTTTAATATTTGTTTTAACCTTTGGATTAGTACCCACAACAATTTTAATAACTACAAAAATTTAAATTTATTTAAAACATCCATAAAAATTTAATTATATAATGTTATATAAATTACTTAATGTTCACAAAAATTTTGATATATATATATATATACACACACACATTACCAAGTGATATTAATATTTGAATCATAAGTAAAAGACATAGACATGAAAAATAGGAAAACATGAAACCAAGCATATAAAAAGAAAAAAATAATAAATGAGTTATAAAAAATTAAGAATTAGAAATAAATTATATAGTAAAGTGAATTAATATAATTAAAAAATTTTAAGCCATTTAAAATATTTCTAGTATAAAAAGAAATTTTGTTATGCTAAATTTACATTACTTAGTAATATTTGAGTTGTGAATAATATAATTAAAAAGGAGAAATAAAAAAAATTAAAATAGTACATAAGGTATAAAATCTTGATAAAAATATTAATTAATACATATTTAATTTGACACAGCATTAAAATTTTGATATCAAGTAAATATTAGTAAAAATTAAATAAATAAATTTAATTTAAATATTAAAATATTATTTTAAAAAATAGAATATGCTGTTGTTAATTCAATTAATAATCTATACATAAATTTTAATTCACTTAAAATATTTATGGAAAATTAAATATAAAACATATAATATCATGTATATACTATTTGGTGATATTATTATCTAAGTTACAAATAAAGGAAATGGGTGTGAAAAATAGGACAACATTAAATTATGCAAATAAAAGTAAGAGAAATAATATTTGAATCATAAAACAATTGGAGTTATAAATGAAGTATATATTAAAATGAATTAATTTCATTAAGAAAAGTAAATTCTTTAAAATATTTCTATCATAAAAATTTATATTATATTAAATTTATAACATTTAATAATATTTGAGTTGTAAATGAAATAAGTTGAAAGAATAAAAAATACAATAATTTAAATTAAAGTAAGATAAATAGTATATGATTTATAAAGTTCTGACAAAATTTCAGTTAATTTAAGTTTAATTTAATATACAAATTTTTATTTTCTTTTCTAAAAAATAGTATATTACTATTTTTTCCAAGTTTTTCAAGTATTCCAAATTTTTATTTTATTTTCTAATAATACCCAACCTACAAACATAATAATTCCAATCATAATAATATACACAAAATACATAATAGGCAGACTACATATATAATATACACAGATACCATAATAATATAAACAAATTAAGATATGTGCATAATAATACAAGGAAACTAAAAAAATATAGATAATACAATAAACAAATGAAAATAATAACTACAAATATACTAATCAAATATCTAATCAAATAAAATAATAATAATGTAGTCACAATTCCTAATAATAATACAAAATAAAATTAAAAATACTTATAAGAAATATTACACTAAGCATACATATTTTTTATATCATCTAAAAGTACTTTTTCATAATTAAATGTCTTACTTGGAAGAGTTAATAATCTGCACAAGCAAAATAATAATTAAATGTCTTACTTGGAAGGGCTAATAATCTACACGAGTAAAATAATAATTAAATGTCTTATTTGAGAGGGCTAATATGCACGGGCAAAATAAAAGAGACTTTACAATGAGCTTCTGAGTAGAGCTTCTCAACTGGGGCGACAAGGCTATGGAGGAGTTTCGGCTGCATATGTATGGAGGACCATGAGTAAGGCTGCCTATATGGAGCTCAATTTACGGGGGAACAATGAGAACAATGGATTGGACTGATCATGATTGGGCCCTCCTCGTGATCAGTTTGTTGATCACAACTAGGGGCATCCTGTGACCGGTCAGGCATCAAGCTTGATCACTAGGCAGGCCCTCATGATTGGCAGACTGATTGATCACAGGTTCTCCATCCCCATGATCCATATTTATAAAAAAAGATAAGCATTTCGGGTATTAGTTCTGGCTGCACAGTGAACAAGAAATTTGTTTTTTGAAATAACAGTTGACTTTAAAAAAGCCTGTTGTAAGTTGTCAATTGTTTTCTAAATTTAGGGGTCGTTTGGTTCATGCAGGAAATAACTTCCCATGGAAAGTTGTATTTCCTAGGAAGTTACTTACTGTGTGCACTTCTTAGGAAATCCTTAAATGTTGTTTGGTTGACATAAAGGAAGTCACATATCCCACGAAATAAATTCTTATGTTTTGTTTGGTTCAACTTTAAATTTCCTAGGAAATAATAATGAAATGACTATAATATCCTTAATAATGATGTAATATATATTAATAGATATTAATTGATTTTAAAGAGGTGATAGCGCCAGATTTTTTTTAAATAGGTTCCAATTTTATGATTTATGAATGTTATATACTGAAATTACTCTTTTTTAATCTTTTTCATTTGCTCTTTCAACAAAAAATAAGAAAATATGCGTTTGACGAAGTCTACTTGGTTAAAAACGTATAAATTGAGCTCAAAACTTTGAATAATCATAACTCTGTGCCTGATTGTCCGTTTTAAGTGAATTTTTTTTTGATTTTATGTAACTTTTTGAGATCTACATGCTTGCAAAATACCACTTTGATTTGGCAAAAAAGGCTTTTTTCAATGATTTTTTTAATTTTTTTTTAATTTCTTGTTATTTTTTTAACTTTAATCTTATTTTTATTAATTTAAATTCATTTGAATCCCATATTAAATTTTTTTTCTAACTCTTTTGCTATCTAGTAGTGTTATAATAATTTTTTAACAAATAAAATTACTAAAAAATAATTTATTACTATTTGTAAACTAAATAGTAAGATGTTACTATTTCGTTCCAAGATAGTAACATGTTACTGTTTCATTCCAAGACAGTAACATATTACTGTTTCGTTCTGAAATAGTAACACCAACTAAAAATCTCAAATAAATAAATAAATCATGTCTAATTAATAACCAAATTGCTAAATAATAGCATGTTACTGTTTCATTCCAAAACAGTAACATGTTACTGTTTCGGAATCGAAATAATAACACTAACTAAAAACCTCAAATAAATGAATAAATCATGTCTAATTAACAACCAAACTGCCAAATAATAACATGTTATTGTTTCGTTCCAAGACAGTAACATGTTACTGTTTCGGAATCGAAATAGTAACACCAACTAAAAATTTTAAATAAATGAATAAATCATGTCTAATTAACAACCAAATTGCTAAGTAATAGCATGTTACTGTTTCGTTCCAAGATAGTAACATGTTACTGTTTCATTCCGAAACAGTAACACCAACTAAAAATCTCAAATAAATGAATAAATCATGTCTAATTAACAACCAAACTGCCAAATAATAGCATGTTACTGTTTGGTTCCAAGACAGTAACATGTTACTGTTTCGTTCCAAGACAGTAACACTAATTAAAAACCTCAAATAAATGAATAAATTATGTCTAATTAATAACCAAATTGTCAAATAATAGCATGTTACTGTTTCGTTCCAAGACAGTAACATATTACTGTTTCATTCTGAAACAGAAACATTAATTAAAATTTTCAAATAAATAGATAATAGCATGTTACTATTTATTTTCTAGATAGTAACATGTTACTGTTTCATTCCAAAAAAGTAACACCAATTGAAAATCCTAAATAAATGGATAAATCAAGTTTAATTAACAATCAAATTGTTAAATAATAGTATATTACTATTTTTTCTCTATACAGTAACATGTTACTATCTAGTACTGTCTAGAGAAGAAATAGTAACATGTTACTGTTTTGTTCTAAAATGGTAATATTAATTAAAAATTTCAGATAAATAGATAATAATATATTACTATTTTTTGTCTAGACAGTAACATTTTACTGTTATGTTCCAAGACAGTAACATCAATTGAAAACTTTAAATAAATAGATTAATTAAAAATTAAATTATCAAATAATAACATATTATTATTTATTCTTTAGACAATAAATAATTAAAAAAATTTTAATTCTAATTGATGTGTGTGTGTGTGTGTGTGTGTATTTAATTTGAGTTATAGTGCTTGAAGTTTGATATTAAAAAATATTTATAAAATTTAAAGAAAATTTGATTTTAATATTCAAATAATTTCAATCAACAAATAGAATATATAATTATATAATGCAATTAATATAATATATATTAAAATTTTAATTTATTTAAAATATTTATATAATCAAATTAAATATATCATATTATATTTATATTATTTAATAATTATAATCTAACTTTCAAATAATAACAATAGATAAAATAAAAAATAAGTAAAATAAAATTATGCAATAAAATAAATAAAAAAATAAAATAATAAGTGGGTTATAAAATAACGTAGGAATTAAATAAAAGTATGTTGTTAATTAATTCATTTAAATTAAATATTTAATTTTTCTATAAAATAATAATAATAAAATATGTCATGTAATATATATATATCTTAATTAATAAGCAAACTGTAAAATAACAGTAACATCAACTAAAATGGATATTCACGAAGTAAAATCTGATAATCAATTAAAAGGGTAAAATTGGTATTAATTGATTTTAGTAAGGATATTTTTATCTATGAATTAGTTAAAAATGGAGGAAATAAAACTTACCTAGGGGGGAGTGGGTATGTGATTTCCCGTATTTTTTCGTGTTTTATGGGAAACACAAGTTCCCAGGAAGATTTATTTCCTCTCATTTTATGCAACCAAACAATTCTATGGTAGTTTATATCCTGAGAAATACAATTTCCTATGTTTTTGCTGCAAAGCAAATGATCCCTTATTTGTTAATGTGCTTACGACTCTTTACTAAATCAATAGGCATGACATTGATGGATGTCGTTATGGTTCAACCGGCACTTGTGAGGTAGTAGGAATGTGGGGTCTACACAAATTTAATTTTGATTTTACTTTGAAGTTATATCATATGATGTGAAAATTGTATCTCGTCAACCAAACGGTGTTCTATTGATGTACTTATCGGTTGGTAGGTATCCACTAGGAAGGATTTGAAATCTTTGAAGCATGATGCCTCTCCCCGAATTCAGACCCCGGTAATGATAAAATTCCATCTTATTATTATTATTATTATTATTATTTTGGTCCAAATCATACAATCAAAGGGCAAACCCCCCCTCTCACGGAAGCCAAAACAGCCAAGAAAAAATAGAAACTAAACAAATAGAGACTAAGCTTCCACCCACCAAAAAACAACACTACAAAGCACCAGAACAGAAACCTTAGCCACCTTTATCTTTCTGCAATAAAAGGTCTAAATGATGAGAATGATGAGAAGTCCAAAAACTTGGCAAAGCACCTCTAGCACATCTTATGTGATATAATTGAAAATTCATTCAAGCCACACAACTGCTCTATTTTGTCAATATTCGAGTTTAAATCTGATGATTGTGTTGACAATAATATAGGATTATGAATAAAGCGGTTCCTTTAGTGCACAAAGCACTGTTTCAGTCAATTCAGATGGCAGAGAATGACTTTTAATTTGACTTGTGCGGTTTGTGACTTTGAAGTCAAGGCTGCTCCACTCAAACGGTGAAGGGAAAATGGGAAGGTGTCAGTTTGCGCAGGTTCCGTGATTAAGTCTACCAGTTGTTCGCTGAAATGCGGAGCCAAAAAGACTATTCAATCCGATGTTTGCAAGATTGGATCGATTTTGTTCGGACTGTCATTTGAATCAATTTTTAAAATTATTTTAAAGGTTGGATGAGTTTGAGTGGATACGAATAGGATAAAATTAATAAAAAATTAAATAATTTAATAAATTGATTGATTATTAAAAATTATTGTATTTTTTATTTTTTTATTTTTTTACAAAATTAAATTAGTGATTTCAAAACTCTATTTCAAAAATAAATATTATTTCTAAATTATTGATAAATTAATAAAAAATTATTTTTTATTTGATAATTTTAATTAATTTTTTATATAGATTTAATTTTATATTTTAAAAGTAAATATTTGATTTATTTATAAAATATATAAAATTTTGATTATAATATTATCTAAATTAATTATTAATTTAACTGATTGAATCATTTAAATCATAAATTAAAAATTTTTTCAATTTAATATTCTATTTATAAAATTATATATAGTACATATAAAATTTTAATTATAATATTATCTGACCTAATTATTTATTTAATCATTCAAATCGTAAATTAATAATTTTTTAATTTAATATTCAGTTTAATTTTTAAAACATTGATCTTAGGAAGTTGATATATGTACCAGCTTTGGGGTATAAATTTGTGTCCCCAAAATAAAAAGAAAAATTTACACCATTTAATAGTTTATGTGGGTTTCTCTTCCATTTCAATCCACTAGCTGAAATTAATTCAAAACAAATTTTAGGTGATTTCTTGGGACGTATATGACCATTGTTAATCTTATCGCATCAATTAGCTTTTTACACACAATTGAATTCATGGAGTACAAAGCAAAAGTCTCTACCAATAGTTTGGTAGGGCCCTTCTTCAGCCCCTTATTGACGGCTCTTGCCTCTATAAAAAACTCCAAAACTGGAGTTATCTTTGCCAACGTAGGAGAAGAGAAAAAGTAGAAAATGGCTGCTGTTTCTGGAGGGAAACCTCATGCTGTGTTAATACCATTTCCAATACAAGCCCATCTTTTCTCAATGCTGAAACTAGCAAAACTGCTTCATCACAGAGGCTTTCACATAACCTATGTCAACACCGAGTTCAACCAGAAACGTTTGCTGAAATCAAGGGGTCCAAACGCCCTTGAGGCCTGCCCGACTTTTGTTTCGAAACCATCCCAGATGGACTTCCCCCTACAGATGTGGATGTTAGCCAGGATATTCCCTCTCTGTGTGATTCAACAAGTAAAAACTGCCTCCTCCCTTTTCGCCAACTTCTAGCGAGACTCGATGAATCCTCCTCAAGTACCAATGGTCTTGTGCCACCAGTTGGCTGCTTAGTTTCTGATGCTATAATGACCTTCACCATCGAAGCTGCTGAAGAACTTGGAGTCCCTGTACTCCTCTATTGGCCAGCTAGTGCATATTCATGCCTGAGTGTTGCACACTTCCGCAGCCTTGTTGACAAGGGTGTTATACCACCCAAAGGTACCTATTTACGTCTTTGAGTTCTGCTTGGAGCACACTTAAAATGTGTCACGCTCATATATGTTTAGTAGTAATTTTTATAAACTCATGTAATCGCTGTTTGAATTTAAGAAAATTACTATTTAAAGTTAAAAATGTTATATATACCAAGCATGTATATATGTAAAGTATCTTTGAACTTTATCTTCCTCAAGTTGTTAAGCACACCTCAATTGTCATGTTATTGTATATGAAATTGGATCTTTTTCCTCTAGTATCATTTAATTGACTGATTGTTATTCCTAAGAGAGTGACATGTTAGAAAGGTTAATTTCTCTTTTCTCTTTTCGTTGCTCCTTTTAGTTTAAACGTTTGGAATTAAGTGATTACAATATTTTTCTATTCAGATTAGACAACTTTCTGTTAGCAAAACACTTCGTTAATATTGTTTAATAATAGTTGATGTAAAGTTCTTATTCTTTTTCTATTTGTATTTTAAATGACAAATAACTTAGAGTAAAATAAAATCTTTTAAATCAAAAATCCTATTTTAATCCTTGAAACATTGAGCTTGTATTGATTTTGTCCTTGAAGTAAGATTTGTATTCATTTGATCCCTAAAATTTTAGTCTCTTACAAGGACTAAACTGATATAAATCAAATATTTTAAGGAAAAATTATAAGTCATGCATCTTTCAATTTATGAATGGTTTATAAATTGTAACAAAATCTAACAAGAGAATGACAAAAAGTGTTCAATTTCAAACTTCTATTATAAAGATCTAATTAAAAATTGAGTTAAATTATACTTAACAAGAGTTTTTATAGTGATCCACGTAAGATTTTATTTCATTTTTAAGAATGAAGGATTTTAAAATTGAGTTAAATTAAGATTTTGTTTTTATAGTGACCCACGTAAAAATTGAGTTAAATTAAGATTTTGTTTTTATAGTGACCCACGTAAGATTTTATTTAATATAAATGACAAGAAGTGTCCTGCGGCTAAAGAGTTTTTATAGTGACCCACGTAAGATTTTGTTTCATTTTTAAGAATGAAGGAAAAGGTCCAAATAGCTTATATCTTATGGCAATCACCTTCCGTAATTCTGATGTGCAGATGACAGTTATCTCATAAATGGATATTTGGACACTGAATTAGATTGCATACCAGGGATGCCAAATATAAAACTGAAGGACCTTCCATCCTTTATAAGGACAACAGACCAGAATGATCCTGTGCTAAACTTTTTGCTTAATGAGATAGATAGGGCTCATGAAGCCACTGCTATTTCTTTGAACACATTTGAAGAACTTGAGGGTGATGCAGTGAATGCTCTTTCCTCAATCTTCTCTCTACCTCTCTTTCCTCAATCTTCTCTCTACCTCTTTACACCAGTGGCCCTATCCATTATCTTGCCAAGCAAATCCCACAGAATGACGTGTCTTCTCTTAGTGTCAACTTCTGGGAAGAAAAGACTAGCTGCCTTGAATGGCTTGAATTCAAAGAACTAAGATATGTTATTTATGTGAATTTTGGCAGCAGCACATTCATGTCCCAAGAGCAACTATTTGAGTTTGCATGGGGACTTGCCAACAACAAGAAACCCTTCTTATGGATCATCAGGCTTGATTTGTTAATGGCGGCTCAATGATTTTGTCATTTGAGTTTGTTAAAGAGATAGAAGATAGAGGGCTGATAGCAAGTTGGTGTCTCCAGGAACAAGTCCTAAAGCACCCTTCAATTGGAGAGTTTCTAACTCACTATGGATGGAATTCAATGATTGAAAATATAAGTGCAGGTGTACCGATGCTTTGCTAGCCATTTTTTGCTGATCAACAAACTAATTGTAGGTATGCTTGCACTGAATGGGGCATTGGCTTGGAGATTGATAATAATGTGAAGAGAGAGAAAGTGGAGCTGATAAATGAGTTGATGGTGGGAGAAAATGGGAAGAAAATGAAAGAGAAGATCATGGAGTTGAAGAAAAAGGTAGAGGAAGATTGTAGACCTAGTGGTTCGTCCTACATGAACTTGGATAAAGTGGTCAAAGAGGTGCTACTAAAATAGTATCATTAGGAACTGATGGCTAGCCAGTGTCACGGACTGGCAACTCAATAGTCGAGACGTGCGGTGCTTAAACCTTTACCAGCTGAGGAAAAAGCCAACCTACCGGTTAATACACCAACTAAGCTTAGAATAAATGGGCCAAACATATAAGCACAGCACAATCGGGACAACCGTAAGCACATAAGCATCATATAAAGACAACTAACACATATAGAAAGGCAACAATGGTGGATAAAATGCAAATCGGACACATGCGGGCAAATGCGGCTAAATGCGGTAAAATTCGAGACAATCGATTTATAGAAGAGGGGCTACTTCTTTCATTTATATAATCCTCCATACAGTATTGGAAATATGCAAGAGAGGTACAAGCCGCACATTCTATCCCCTAGACTAGTGCCAGGTTCCCACCAAGGTCGCCTAGCACTCCCCCCTAAAGAGCATTATAAGCCAAACCCAAAATTGCCTAAGATAACATACTTTTTTCAAGTTATCATAAGGCCTTTTCGGCTTGCTTTGGGTGGAATTTTGCTACCAAAATACACCGATAGAAAGATAATAATCCAAGGATGATGGCCATGTGTTTTCCTACTCGTACTGGACAAGTTTCCTTGGTCAAAAGTACAAGCAAAGTCCAAAATAGGAAAAATTAGGAAAAATAATACACAAATCAGATTGGTCCCAAATTCAGGCTACAAGTCCTTCATCATATGCTTGATTTATCTGCCAAGTTTCATCCCAAACGGAGCTCATTTGCCTAGTCATTTGGTTCATAAGGCCGACTTGTGACATTCTCCCCCACTTGAAAAATGTCAATGTCCTCATTGACGACTCAGTTTGACATAGATTCCACGAGCATCTTCAGTCTACTTCACTTGAGCTCCTCCCTCGATCTCTCTACTTGTCCACATGAACTTCAACAATGAGCAAGTTATCTTCAACATCTCAGTCTGACTAGGATTCTTGGAAAGTCTTCAGTCTGCTCCACTTCAGCTTCTCCACTTCAGCTTCTCCCCGACTTCCTTTCGGCTTGTCTCTCTAAGTTGTTGATGCTAAACTCTTCTGCCTCTGTAGCTTCTTGAACTCTCGAACATGGTTGGATTCAATTTTGACACCCAGCTGGTGTCCCCTTATCCCCAGCTGATAAGGTTAAACAAAGAGTTGGCACTCTTGTTCTAATAGTACACTCTCTGGCACTTAGATGGTTAGCATGAATGATCTCCAAAATGTTGGTTGGCAGCTTCTACCATATGGTTATTCGGATATTTACATAGCCCACTGGCATCCCGATAGGCTCTTCTCAAAAGATTTGCCTTGCTCAAAATATCCCACTAGATGTGGCACCCCGCTAGGTGAAGATCGTTCCCTTTGTCATGAACATATGAAAGAAATGCTTGGCTGGTACTCCGCTAACCTGCCAAGCTTATTATGGCAGACCCCTATTGGGACCTACCACTTCGTGTTGTTAGTGAAGTTACTCGTGTGGATCTAGGACCTGCATTGCCCCAATCCTGACGTAAGACCCATCATCAGTGTCAAAATCTTCAGTATCGCCCTTATCACTCTTTTGCCCCTTCTCTTGTGTTTTGGCTTGTAGAGCACTTAAGGCATACTTCTGTGGGTAATCAGCCAGTTTATGTGGTCCACGGCAAAGGAAACATGACAAGGTCTTTGACTTCTTACTCGTATTGGAAACCCGAGATGATATGGATTCGTGAGAGCTTGAAGACAAACTATTGTTCTCTCCCCCACTTTTGGACTTGTCCCTTTTAACTGACTGCCATTGCCACTAGAAGAATTCGAGGTACCACCCTACGAATTCTTGTTAGAAGGGAAACTAATGTCGTAGTCACAAAGGTGCTCTGCCGCAGTCACCGCTTTAGTGAAGCTTTGGACCCTTCTCCTTTGGAGTTCCATTGTAGCTTCACGTGAAAGGCCGTCGACAAAGTAAAAGACCTTGTCCTTCTCTATCATGTTTTGAATGTCCAATATAATGGTTGTGAACTTCTTCACATAGTCTTGGATCGAGCCAGTTTGGCGTAGCTCCTGTAGCTTGCATCTTGCCAAGTAATCGACATTCTCGAGGTAGAAGTGTGCCTTCAGTTCTCGTTTTAATCCTTCCTAAGTATGGATATGGCACCTACTCGCTTGAATATCTTGATATTTAGTCCTCCACTAGACCTTGGCACAATTTGTGAGGAACATGGTAGCTCGGGTCATTTTAGACTCCTCCGAATCTATTTTCGCAGCTTGGAAGTATTGGTCCATATCAAATAAGAAATTCTCAAGCTTTTGGGCATCCCTCTCTCCCACGTATGGCCTAGGTTCAGGGACCTTTATTTTCCCCCTGCACTTTGAGGCACCAACCTCCGACGGATTGTTACCTAAGGCCAACATCATTCCCCTTACACTCGCAGCAAGGTCGCCTATTTCCGTTCAAAGAGTTGCTACAACATCCTTCACCTCATGGGTAAGGTCCTTGAAAGCATCCCTAAGTTGCCGTTGGGTATTCTCTCTTGCAACAAGCCACTCTTCAACTTGTGGAGCACTACTACTCCCCAAGCCATCGATCCCTTTGTTAGCTTCGAGAGTCTTAACTCGTTGCTCAAAAGATTCCCACCCTTTGGCCCTCTGAAAGAGTTCAGGGATCTCCTTGAGTTGCATGCTACTTATGGCTTCAGCGACACTTTCGAGATTCCCGAGTGCATTCTCGATAGCTTCAAAGCATTCGGCGTTCGTCATTTTCTTCGCCATGGTGGGTGTATTGATAAAAGCAGCGAAATTTATGAGCGTGGATTAGACCACGCTCTGATACCAAATGTCACAGACCGGCAATTCAATAGTCGGGACGTGCGGTGCTTAGACCTAGACTAGTGCTTGGTTCCCACCAAGGTCACCTAGCACTCCCCCCCTAAAGAACATTATAAGTCAAACCCAAAATTACCTAAGATGACATACTTTTTTCGAGTTATTATAAGGCCTTTTCGGCTTGCTTCGGGTGGAATTTTGGTACCAAAATACACCGATAGAAAGATAATAATCCAAGGATGACAGCCATGTGCTTTCCTACTCGCACTGGACAAGTTTCCTTGGTCAAAAGTACAAGCAAAGTCCAAAACGGGAAAAATAGGAAAAATAATACACAAGTCAGATTGGTCCCAAATTTGGGCTACAAGTGCTCCATCATATGCTTGATTTATTTGCCAAGTTTTATCCTAAACAAAACTCATTTGCCTGGTCATTTGGTTCACAAGGCTGACTTGTGACACCAGCTGTACTAAATGAACCAAAAGACATGCCTTGTGTCTCTGGTTTTTCCTACTCTATCACACTATCACCTATTCAAATGGATTTAAATGTAATTTAATTTTATATTATCATTCATTCACATATTTTTGTATCAATAAATATTATTAAAATATTATTATCATTAATAAAAATAATTCTTTAATAATTTATTATCATAATATTAATCGACGATGAATTAAATTTAAATCTTAATTAATCACTTTAACTTTCTTGGTTATAGCACGTGTGTCCTCAACTTCCATTTTTCTAAAGGTTGAATTCAAAGATGGCAAAAAATCTATGTTTCATCAATTTTGTAAGACTTTCCTTTTGCATATTATCCATGATGTTGAGCGTGGTGAAAAATCACAATAGTCAAAAGGGTACTGCTATCGTATAGGTGTTAACTGTGAATACCGGTATAGGTATGTATTTTCTTTAATATTTACAAAAATTATACTTTTAGCAGCAT
This sequence comes from Sindora glabra, assembly GCA_020226215.1. NCBI lineage: Eukaryota > Viridiplantae > Streptophyta > Magnoliopsida > Fabales > Fabaceae > Sindora > Sindora glabra. The sequence continues at coordinate 12,673,095 of CM035225.1, read as the reverse complement.
TGTCACAAAAAAGGAGAATTGAAAAATATTAAATTTTGAAAATTTTGTATTTAAACTTTGATCAACAAAGTGACAACCTTTTTAAGCATTTGTTACATAGAAAGTTTGTACAAACATTGTAACATTTTATTAAGACATGACATCATAATAGGAAAATTATAACATATTCATACCTGGAATGTTTTGAATTTTCTTTGTTTACATGTGACTTAAAGTTTTAAAATTGGGCTATCTATATTTTTTTTCTGCTAGCACTTTATTCATATGTGATCTTCTTTTTACCGATAAGGCCACAAAAACGATAAATTTAGCAATAAATTTTTAAATTTCATTTCTAGCCCAAAAAAAATTCGACCAGGAATCCCTACTCTTAACTTAACCTTCCTTCCTTGGTTTAATTTTGTGATTTTACGTGGAAAGAGAAAAAAATCATGTGATAAAAAGTGCAAATTTCATTTTTCTTATTTTTACAAAAATGTGGACAGTATTAATGAAACATATTACAGATAACTCACTTTTGACATTAAAAAAAAAAGGCTTTCTACAAATGGATATGCTATGTTTTCCTATAAAATATCAAGCATGTGAAATCACGTTACTTCATTAAAATTGCGTGGCCGGCTACTTCTAACAACAAATCATTTTCTAATCTTAACGTCAAGACAATCTTATGGTCAAGTGATAATTTCAGAAATAACATAAATATTACTATTTTTAGTAGTAATCAACCGAGAGAGCTACAAAATATATAATATAATTATTACTGTGGAAATAAATCAGTAATTCCTGTTTTGTTTGTTTTATCAGAAAGGAATTCGGTGAGAAATTTTCATTTACTTATGTTAGGCAAAGGATTTCATGCATAGATAAAAAATAATGCATGTTATTGTAGTAATAGGAAAAAATAACTCGGTGGTGGAGTTAGGCATTCTGATTTGGGGACTGGGCCGATTAAAATTAAATAAAATTTTATAATGATGTATATTAAAAATATTATAATTATTTAAAAAATTATATTTTTAATAATTTTGATTTAAGATATTTTAATTTATTTGACAAATTAAATCTAAAAACTATAAAATTTAAATAAAATTATAAAAATTTATTTATAAGGTTGTAACACAAATCATTCAGACTAAGGTTACAATTAAAAACTATAAAATTTGTAAAAAAAAATGTAATTAATTTAATGAAATTCATATTTATACATTTTTTAGACATGTAAAAATGCTCTATTATGATAATTTTCAATGACAAAATTAAAAGAGATAGTAATTAAGTGGAAATTCTAGTGCAATTATTATGTGTGTAATGTAAATAAAAATATAAAGTTATATTTATAAAGGTTGTAACACACAAATTATTTAAAATTTTATAAAAAAATTTACAATGAAATTTATAAAAAAGATAATTAATTTAATGAAATTTAATTGATATATACTTTTTTTAGACATGTACGAGGACTATGAAAATTTGGGATGATAAAATCAAAATAGGTAGCAAGTAAATGACAAATTTAATGCAATCATATTATAAGTGTAATGTAAATAAGTATATGTAAATTTTAATGCACAATAATATTTTTCTAAAAAATAATATTAGAATTAGACAAAAGCTAGAAAAATAATTTGTGAGCCATTTAAACCTTTTGTTTTAACTAAACATATACTTCTACAACATATTTTTTAAGATACAATATATACATAAAAAAGTTCATATGATAGAAAAATAAAAAATAAAGTATAAAATATTTGTAGTTAATCAATTATAGAAAAATTATGATTTTATATCTTGTATTTGTGTTTCTATATTTTTTATAAAATTTATATTATATAAGTATATATTTTTCTTATTGTAACTATATATTTTAAATTCTAGGAGAAACATATATAATAAGATATATATATATATATATATATATATATATATATATATATATATATATATATATAAAGGAAAAAATGTAGGGGCGTAGCGCCCCCTCCAAATTTTAAAAAATTGTAAAATTATATGTATAAAATGATTTTTATTAAAAGAAATATTAGTTTTCCCCCCTTTAAAAATAAAGTAAATATTAGAAATAATGTATATGTGTTTGAAATTTTCACTAAATATTTTATTGAATGAATTCAAGCTTAAAATTAATTTTTATTTATTTGGTTTGTTAAAATTGAGTGAAAACTCATTGAATCTATTTATCAATTTAATACATTCAACAATTACTTTTATTTTGATGCAATTTTGTTAGATAAATATATCCAATATTATCTCTATATTTAGGGTAATAATTGAATTTATAATATATATTGCATCATTTAAGATTTCCATATGGAATTTTTCAAATCATAATCAAGAATAATTTTGAAATTTTATAAAATTTTAACATTTTGTAGCAAAATTTTCAAACTTTTAACTTAATTTAGTGCTTCAAATAAAAAACTATTTGGACATTATAAATTTAGTGCTGAATATTTTTAGCACTTGCAAAAGTATTATCAAACTCATTCTATATACCATTACGTCCTCTTCTTTTTGAAGGAAAAAAAAAAGAAATTAGCCAAAAAAAAAGGGAAGAGAGATAATGTGAAAATATAATTTATTATTATTTGATGAAAATATCAATTAAGCATACCAATACTTCTTTAAATTTATGCGATAGTCAAGTTTTAATTCATATAAGTATAGTTGATTCGATTTGGCTTGTTTCCAACTAAAAAATTTTTAACAAATTTTCTAATTTCCCAACAATTATTCCACCTTCCGTGCCCGAAAGGATGGAGCTTTCCCCCCCTCCTAAGGGAGCACCCCTAGGCCCCCCTCTGCTACTAAACCTCTTCTTTAAATTTGTTTTTCACCATACTTGACATTGATATTAAATAAATAGAATTTTTTAAAATTATTTTTATAATTTATAACTATAAAGATAAGGAAACCAGATTATTCTCGTTAGCCAACTATGCATTACACGTAAAAGAGAAAACCAAGTAATCACAAACAGAACAACGTTGGGCAAAGGGTTGCAATCAAATAGAACTGATGTCAAACTAACGTTTTAGCACGATCTCTTCAATCACTTTGTCCAAGTTCACGTAAGAAGAACCATTAGGTCTAGTGTCATTCTCTGCCTTTCTCTTCCACTCCATCATCTTCTGTTTCATCTTCTTCCCCTTCTCTCCCACCATCAACTCATTCACCATCTTCTCCAACTCCTCTCTCTTCACATCACTGTCAATCTCCATCCCGATCCCCCATTCACTGCAAGCGTATCTGCAATTTGTTTGTTGATCCGCGAAAAACGGCCAGCAAAGCATTGGCACACCTGCACTTATACTTTCAGTCATTGAATTCCATCCACAATGAGTTAAAAACCCACCAATTGAAGGGTGGTTTAGCACTTTTTCTTGTGGACACCAAGTTACTATTAGGCCCCTATCTTCTGTTTCATGGAGAAATTCAGATGACAAAATTACTGAGTCACTTTTTACTAAATTAGACCTAATGATCCACAGGAAGGGCTTCTTGCTGTTGGCTAAACCCCAAGCAAACTCCAAAAGCCGCTCCGGTGACATAACTGTGCTGCTGCCAAAATTTATATAAAGCACTGATTCTGGTTTCTTGGATTCAAGCCATTCAAGACACCTAGCTTCTTCTTTCCAAAGATTGGAACCTATAGATTCTAAGTGGTTCTGTGGGAGAAGTAGATGAATCGGGCCAATGGTATAAAGAGGAGGGAAACTGGAGGAAAGAGCATTGACTGCATCACCCTCAAGTTCATCCATTGTGTTAAAAATAATAGCACTTGCTTGACGAGCTCTTTCTACTTCACTGATTAAAAAATTCACCATCAAGTTATTTGGGTCTGTTGTCCTTATAAAGGATGGTAGATCTTTCATACGAATATTTTTCATGCCTGGTATCCAGTCTACTTTAGTTTCCAAGTATCCATTTGTCAAATAACTTTCATCTACACAATAAAATGACGAAAAGTATGTAACTTAAAGCTGTAAAATAGATGTGAACATGATTTACTAGTTTATTCATTTAATAAACTCTTCCTCATTTATGTAATTTGAATTCTCTTCATTTTTCTAAAAAATAAATGAGATAAATTTTGAAGGGAGATAGATACAAATTTTTTTCTATTTCAAATTATGAATCCTAATAGAAAAATAATAAATTTAGTATAAAAATTATATTTTTATCTCTATAAAATTGAAAGAAAATAGAGAGAATTCAAATTTTATTTATAGAAATATGTCAATTTAAACTAAATTGGTGCCAATTATTAAGACTCTACTAGCTGTGTAGTCTGCATTTAAGTGCACAAAATTTGAGTGTAACTAGTATTTTCTTGAGAACAAGCCGCATATAAATTTTGGTTTGAGGAGAAGATTCAAACGGGTACCTTTGAGAGGTATAAGACCCCTGTTGAGCAGACTGCTGAAATGTGCCATACTCAAGTATGAATAAGCACTAGCTGAAAAATAGAGTAAGCAAGGAACTCCAATTTCTTGAGCAGCTTTGATGGTGAAAGTCACGATACCATCGGAAACCAAGCATGTAACTGGAGGAATAACACCGGCGGAGGCAGAGTCATTGAGCTTACCAAGAAGTTCGCGAAAGGAATCCAGGCCGTTCTTTCCAGTGGGATCACAAAAGGAGCGGATGTTGCGGTTAGTGGGATCAGCATCAGTGAGAGGAACATCATCCGGGAAGGCTTCAAAACAAAAGCCTGGCAAGCCATCAAGGGCATCAGGACCCCTTGTTTGCAGCAAACGCCTGTGGTTGTACTCAGTGTTGACAAAGGTTATGTGGAAGCCTTTGTAGTGAAGCAGTTTTGCTAGTCTGAGCATTGAGTTTAGATGGCCTTGAAGAGGAAATGGGGTTAGTACAGCATGAGGTTTCACTGCAGAATCCATCTCTAGTTTTCTCTTTGCCGCTATGTCTCTCTGCAAAATAACCCTGTAGCTTTTCATGAACTAAGAGAGGTAGAAAGAATCGCGTCCAAAATTTATCAATTTCTCGCGGGCAGCCATAGGTATCGTTACTGCATCCCCTAATGGAGTCGAAAGTTCAAATTCTTCTTTCAGACATTTCGACAAAGGAAAAGTAAACCAATCAACGATCATCCTCGTAAAGTGATGGGTACTGGATCCAATAAGAGCAGCAGCCAGCTCTGAGTCAAGCACAACTAACCCCCCCCCCCCCCCCAAAAAAAAAAAAAGGGTCAAATATGACGGCTATCTTAGTCATGAAGATATCTAGGCCCTTGACAAAAAGGTATAACATATATAGAAAAATGAATTAAACTGATTATGTTCTTGAATCAACCAATAATATTATATATAAAAAAATGAAAGAATAAATTTATAAAATTCAATATCATGAACATAGAAAATTCAGAATTTAGTTAGATTTTATAACAATTTTATTGATAAATCGTAGAAGAATTCAATGTAAAACAAAAAGATCAAAAAAGTATCTGAGCAAAACTATTGAATCATTTGCGGATTGAGCCCAAAGTAAACTACAGAATATTCTGTTCCTATATGTAAGACAAGGAAGGCAAAATAGAATATCGAGAACGCCAGGACTTGTGTACCCTATGGATGGATTAATTAATACCCGTTAAAGAATATGAAAGCAACCGCCAGCTGCAAAGAAGTCCATTTTTCAGGTAATAAAATATTATTATAACTTGGTCCTTGTTTTAATATATACTTCTACTTCTCTCGTTTTATCTTCTTCTCTTCCAAGCACTTCTTATATATTATATTATATTATATTATATTATAATTTATATATTATTTTTATTCAATTCTTTAAATATTTTTATCCATTTTTATTTTTTATAACCCAAATATCAATGCTATAATATAGTATCAATATAACACAAATTTTTTATTAAAAAATATTTTAAATTTAAATTCTTAATAAGTTAAGAATTTTTATTTTTTATTTGCTCCATTGCATGTTATTTCTTTTCATATTTTATATTTTTAACTTTTATCCCTTTACAGCTTACACATTGTTTATCTTCATTTTATTTACTGTGTTGCATATTTTTTGTTTTTTATATCTACTTTTATTGTTTATGTTTCACACTCTAATATCACTAATATGTATAAATACAACGTGACATATTTTATTAAAAAATATGCTAAATGTGATGAAGATTTCATTTAATTAAAAATTTTTAATATATATTTTATTTTTAAATTTTATTACTTTATAATTTACACACTATTTTCTTACCTGTTATTTGTTCAATTGCATTTTTTTTTGCACGTCCAGATTCCCAATGTACAACTCAAACAATGATATCATAATTATCATTGAGTTATAATATGATATATTTTATTTTATTATAACATTATTTATAATAAATTAAAATTTTAATATAAAAAGTATTAATTAAATTAATTACTTATATATTTTTAATAAGAATAAATTAAAATAAAATTTATTTATATTTTCTTGATATCAATTTTCAAATACTCTATTTTAAATTGACTATACACTAATGAGGATTTTGTTAAAACCTTATAACTTACAAATTGTTACTCTTCCTTTTATTTATTTTATTGGATGTTTTTCTTTTTCTTTTTCACTCATGTTGTCTATTTTAAATTAACTATACACTAATGAGGATTTTGTTAAAACTTTATAACTTACAAATTGTTACTCTTCCTTTTATTTATTTTATTGAATGTTTTTCTTTTTCTTTTTCACTCATGTTATCTATAATTAAATGACTAAATGGCAATATCACTGTATAGTATAAATATAATATAATCTATTTTTATTTTATTATAAAAATATTTTAAATCAATGAAAATTTGATTTAATCACATTAATTAATTGCTTATTCTACTTTTAACTCTTATCACTTTATAACTCATATGCTATTTTTTATTTTTATTTGTTTCATCACATATTTTCTTTTTATATTTCACGCTAACTCCTGTTAATTGTAATTCAAATGCTAATATTACTATAGATATAATATGATACATTTTTATTTTTATTATAAAATATTTTTAATAATTTAAAATTCCAATACATAAATTATTAATTAAACTAATTACTTATATATAGTATATTTTGTAATAAAAATATTTAAAAACTAAAATTAAAATTATTTATTTAATAATTATCAAAATTTTATTTCATTTTTCAAGTATTATATTCTAAATTAAATATGCATTAATTAAATTTTTTTTTATAAATTTGCAAATCATGCTACAATAATAATAAATATTCCTAATAATTATAATTATGTATAATAAAATTAGAATAATTATAATTTTGCTCTTTTTCTGACTAGATTGGACCGATAATTTATAACAATCTCATTTCTTGAATAGCTTTGCAAATGTTACTTTAGCTTTGTTGCTAATATTTTAATTTTTAATTTATAACTAACTACTTCCTTAATTTTTCATCAGAAATCTAAAATGCATTTTACAATTTAGAGATACTCTATCTCGTAAATACTACATTAAGTTGGAGCTTTTTTCTATTACAATTAACAACATTTTTGGTGAATTTGATCTTTTATTCTCAGCTTTTTTACATTTTTTTAGTATTTTATTTTTATTGACAATCTTCAGCTTGTATGTAGTGTTTTACCTTAATGGACATTTAATTACTTAATATGAATTAATTTTATATTTTTTCTTTTAAAAAGTTTTGAATTCATACTTATTATATTTTAATTTTATACATTTTTATAGTACAGAATTATAAAAAGGAAAAGAGATTCATTACACATAACGCAAAACATCAACTCTGCGCAGACATTAGACTAATCTTACTACAAATACTAGGAAAAACATTTTGAAGTCATCCTTTAATTTGGTATTTATTTGAATGAAAGTTGACTGATTTGGATTTTTCTTTTTAAAGAAATTCTTTTTTCTTACCATTATACTATTTTTATCGATAAATCCTTCTTAAAAAAAATTGGAAAGCCTTGCCTACTTATTTCTAGTTTTATTATCCTAATGTTATTTGTATTTTGATAAGTAATGAGATCACTTTCTAAATTTTGATATTCACTTAATTATAATATTAAAATATCTTACTTATCAAAATACAAATAAAAATATCATTTAATATGTAAGGAAATAACTGCCTAAATTTTAATATCAACTTAATTATATTATCGAAAAATGCTGCCAGACAAAATATAAATAAAAATAATATTATGAATGTTATGATAAAATTAAAAATATTTTCTTAGAAAAAGATCAAGTTGTAATTAGAAAATTTCTATGTAATAATATGTAAATTCAAATCGAAGAAATACCTTTCATAATAAACCGATTTTCGTTGCTCCAAATATAGCTGGATTATTTTGTCTGCTTCCTCACCTTATGGCCCTTGCGGCAATGAAGTAGCCAGGTCCACGGTATTTACTGAACCCAGTTTTAAATTAGGGGATAGAAGTAAGCCTCTGCCAGACGGCCCTATGTAGAATGTGGCGATTTTCTTCTTCTTCTTGAACATTAACAACAGATCAACGTTTGGATGAAAGTACTCCGTAAAAATAGGAGAGCATTTTTTCTACTCAACGACTACCAGATTGCACGGCTTCTTGATGGGAGAAGCTAGTAATTAGGAGTATAAAAATAAAACTAGGTCCCCGTGTTCAGTTAATGATTATTTTTTATTTTTTGAAATAAAATTACACAATCAAAGCACGTTAACTAAAACTTGGAAGAACCCAAGTGCACTATTGCAGCAATTCTTCAGAACAATCCGATAAGGCAATCGCATCAAATTCACTTTGCAATTTCAATGTGGCAATGGCCGAAGGTAGGCTTCTGCACTTTTTGATTTTAATTTTATGCTTTAACTAGGATATATTAAGTATCTGAGTATTTTAGATATAGTTTACATTTGGTATCAGAGCATAAAATTGCCTCTGCCTTGCTATGGTTTACACGAAAAACAGAGGATAGATTTTGATTTGAATCCTATTTAGATGTTGTTTTTCATGTTTTTATGACTAGGAATTGATAGCCCATGAGATTCTGATAGTTTTAGGCTCGAAAAACAATGAAAAACATGCTGAGGGTTTTTGCTGTTCTGTCGCAGGTTTGTAATGGGTCCTTTACTGTTTTGGATCGACCCGGCGAGAGGTCAGGGATGACCTCTTTTCTTTGCCTTGTTGAAATGCACCATTTCATTAAGTGAAATGGCGTCGTTTTGTTTAAGTGGTTTTGGGCTCTGTTGGGCTGTTTTCAGACAGGTCCGTTTTCAAGCCTCTATTAAAAATGAAAACTCCATTTTGCGACCGCAGGGCGTTGAACTGCTGCCCATTAGCTAGTATGCAAACATGCTAACCACTAAAGCCATCAATTTTTCTTGCTATAAGCATACACAGATTAATAATACTAGTGTCAAACATTTTTATGCCTAATATTTAGACATAATTTTAGGCATTGTTTTGACACATTTAGATTAAAATTAATTAGGAGAATTTAAATTAATTAATTAATCACATTTAGCTTAGATGATTAATTAATTGTTTATTTCTCATTATGATAATATTGTATAATTGTTTTATCAAATCTTAGGCAATATATATTTATATAGAAAAAAAATTAATTTGTCACATATTTTTAAGTGATTAATTAATATTTTTTGAAATCTCATAAAGAAATGTCTAAGTATGTTTTAAAATGTCAAGTGATCTGTATAATTTTAGTTTAATTAAAGTTTAGCCACAACACCTTTGATTATTCTAAAATTATACATAAAGCATTAGATTTAAATCTAGGATCACATAAAGAAAAATTGACATTAATTGTAATTAATTATATTCAATATGATAATTATTATCCCACAAAAATTTTATTATATTTAATATGATTAATTAGGGTGGAATAGTAAATTTTTCTTTACCTTAATCTACTTACAGGAATTAAGATAGGGGATATAATTTGCTAATTTCACTAATTTTGTACATAAACCTAATTAAATAAAACTAAGCCCACAAGTAGTTTTGTTTGTTACTAGGATTATATTTGATAGATATGTTTTGCATTAGTAAGACATGTCATATGGAATATTTTTTAATTGCCTTAAATTATTAACATAGCGTGTAATTTTATACATCTTTTCAGCCTTTAAATATCTCTGATTTTCAAGTTCTTGAATTGAATGATAATAACTATAAGATATGGAAGGAGAAAATTCTTCTTCAATTGGGGTGGATGGACGTTGATGATACAATTAGAAAAGATGAACCTTTTAAACCCACGGACACCAGTAGTGCAGCTGAAATAGCACTTTATGAGCGTTGGGAGTGGTCAAATCGCTTTAACATGATGTGTATCAAAATTAAGATATCTGCTAGTGTTCGTGGGTCTATCGGAGAGCATCAAAACGTTAGAAGTTTGCTGAAAGCTATTGATGAGCAATTTGAAACTTCAGATAAGGCTTTTGGCAAGCACCCTAATGACGAGGTTATCATCAATGAAGCTTACTGGCATAACGAGTGTGCGAGAGCATATCATGCAGATGAGGGACATTGCAGCTCAATTAAAAATGCTTGAGGTCGAGATGTTTGAGTCTTTCCTTGTGCACTATATCCTGAACTCTCTGCTACCTCAGTATGGACCTTTCAAGATGTCCTACAATATACATAAGGAGAAATGGACAATCAATGAACTTCTATCCATGTGTGTACAGGAAGAAGGGAGGCTTATTGCAGAAATGGGAGAAAGCGCACATATAGCAACACAAGGGAAGAACAACAAGCAAGCTAACTCAAAAGAAAAGGGAAATGCACCCATTCAAGACAGTATAAAGAAAGAGTCCAAGTGTTTCTTCTGCAAGAAGAAAGGACACATAAAGAAGAACTGCAATAAATTTAAGAGCTGGCTTGAAAAGAAAGGTATCTCAATCTCACACTTTTGTTATGAATCTAATATGGTAGATGTTAGTAGTAACACATGGTGGATTGATTCTAGTTCTATAATCCATATCTCTAATACCTTGCAAGGCTTTCTAAACCAAAGGAAGCCAGTGGGCAGTGAGCAGTACATCTATTCAAGCAACAAGATGGGCTCACTAGTTGAAACTATAGGAACTTGCAGACTAATTTTAGATACTGGCTTTAGTTTGATATTGGAAAGGACTTTTTATATACCAAGTTTCTCTAGAAACTTAATTTCTATTTCAAAACTTTTGCCTTTTGGATATTCTTTTGAATTTTCAAATAATATGTTTAAGTTATTTTATAAATCTAATCTTGTTGGCAATGGTACAATTTTTGATCGTCTTTTCCGAATTCAATTGCAAGACAGTATACTTAATTATTCAATGCATGTTTCTAGTAGCATAGGTGTTAAGAGATGTGTTACTAATGAAAATTCCTCTATGCTATGGCACCATAGACTAGGTCATATCTCAATAGAGAGGGTTAAAAGATTAGTAAAAGATGGAATATTTAGTACGTTAGATTTTACTGATTTTGAAACTTGTATAGACTGCATAAAGGGAAAGCAGACTAATAAGACCAAGAAAGGTGTTAAGAGGAGTACTACCATTTTAGAAATCATACATACAGACATTTGTAGTCCAAATTTGGACTCTAGTACTTCAAATTACTTTATCACCTTTATTAATAATTACTCACGATATTTGTATTTCTATCTATTGAATAATAAGAATAAGGCACTTGATGCCTTTAAGGTGTTTAAAGTAGAAGTAGAGAAACAATGTGATAAACAAATTAAGATAGTGAGATTAGATAGAGGTGGCGAGTATTATGGTAGATACACTGAAGATGGACAAGCATTAGGTCTATTTGCTAGATTTCTTGAAGAACATGGGATTGTTGCCCAATACACCATGCTTGGGTCTCCAGACTAAAATGGTGTAATTGAAAGAAGAAATCGAACACTATTGGACATGGTAAGGAGCATGCTTAGCAACTCTAAGCTTCCTAAGTCCTTATGGATTGAAGGCCTTAAGACGACAGTGTGTATCCTTAATCGGGTTCCAACTAAGGCTGTTGAAAAGATACCATTTGAGTTGTTTAAAGGTTGGAAACCAAGTTTAAGGCATATGTGCATTTGGGGATGTCCGTCTGAGGTTAGGATCTATAATCCACAAGAAAAAAAGCTAGATCCTCGGACTATAAGTGGCTACTTCATTGGGTATGCTGAAAAGTCCAAAGGATATAGGTTCTATTGTCCATCTCATAGTACTAGGATTGTGGAATCAAGAAACGCAAAATTTCTTGAAAATGACTTAATTAGTGGGAGTAATCAAATTCAATATCTAAACACTGAGCTTGATCATTTTGGTTCTCAAGCTTTCACATCAAGTGATAGATTGGTTGTAATCCATGCCCCTTAAGTACCATTAGGTATTGAATAGCCAATCATTAAGGATCTACAACCACTTGGCCATAACCAAGTTGATCCAGTTGTTGAACAATTACTAAAAACTGTTGAACAACCAATTGAGGAGCATGCTTCCTAAGAGGATGCTAACTCAACATTAAGAAAATCAACTAGGGAAAAGAGGTCAGCAATTCCTAGTGACTATGCTGTGTATCTATAAGAGTCTAACTATAATATAGGAGCTGAAAATGACCTTGAGATGTTTTCATAAGCTATCAATTGCAGAGAATCCAGATTATGGTACAATGCTATGAAGGAAGAGATGGATTCCATGGTGTCTAATGGCGTCTGGGATCTTATCGAGTTACCTAGTGGTTCAAAGGCCATAGGGTGTAAATGGGTTTATAAGATGAAAAAGGACTCATTAGGTAACATCGAAAGATATAAGGCAAGACTCGTGGCTAAAGGATTCACTCAGAAGGAAGGAATCGATTACACAGAGACATTTTCTCTTGTGTCTAAGAAAGATTCCCTCGTGTAATAATGGCATTGGTTGCCCAATTTGACCTGGAACTGCATCAGATGGATGTGAAGACGGCATTCCTCAATGGGGGTTCTAGAGGAAGAGGTATATATGAAATAACCTGAAGGATTCTCCTCTAGTGCTGGTGAGCATTTAGTATGCAAGCTTAAGAAATCCATATATGGATTGAAACAGGCCTCTCGCCAATGGTATCTTAAGTTTCATGATGTTATTTCCTTATTCGGATTTGTGGAAAACGTCATGGATCAGTGTATATACCACAAGGTCAGTGGGAGTAAAATCTATTTCCTTTTGCTGTATATGGATGATATACTGCTTGCAACCAATGATAAGGGATTACTGTATGAGGTGAAATAGTTTCTCTTTAAAAATTTTGATATGAAGGATATGGGTGAGACATCTTATGTAATTGGTATTAAGATCCATAGGGATAGAACTCAAGGTATTTTAGGTCTATCATAAGAAACCTATATCAATAAGGTCTGAGAGAGATTTCAGATGAAAGACTATTCACCAAGTGTAGCACCTATTGTGAAGGGTGACAAGTTCAATTTGAATCAATGCCCAAAGAACGATCTAGAAAGGGAACAAATGCGAAACATTCCATATGCTTCAGCTGTTGGAAGCCTTATGTATGCTCAGGTTTGTACAAGACTTGACATTGCATTCGCAATTGGAATGTTAGGGAGATATCAAAGTAATCTAGGAATGGATCATTGGAGAGTTGTAAAGAAAGTGATGAGGTATCTCAAAGGTACCAAACATTATATGCTGATGTACAAACGAACTGAGAATCTTGAAGTAGTTGGCTACTCAGACTCTGATTTTGTTGGATGCATTGATTCACTGAAATCAACATCAGGATACATTTTTATGTTTGTTGGTGGAGCCGTGTCTTGGAGGAGTGCAAAGCAAACCTTAGTTGCTACTTCTACCATAGAGGCTGAGTTCGTATCTTGTTTTGAGGCAACTTCACATGGTGTATGACTGAAGAGCTTTATTTTTAGGCTTAGAGTTGTGGATTCAATTTCTAGGCCATTAAGAATTTATTGTAAGAACTTAGCTGTAGTTTTTCTGGCTAAGAATGACAAAAGTGGAAGTTGAAGTAAACACATTAACATCAAGTACTTAGCCATTTGGGAACGTGTCAAGAAAAATAAAGTTACTATTGTACACATTAGCACTGAGTTGATGATAATAGATCCTTTGACAAAAGGCATGCCACCATCAGTATTTAAGGATCATGTATTAAGGATGAGACTTGGTACTGTCTTAAGTCTTTGATGTATATATACATATTTTTATAATAAAGCTCTTATTCAGTTTAAGTTATTTTTTTTATTTCAGAGTATAAATTTATGTTTAGAGAAAAATAACATTAAGAGGACCCAGAATAAGTATAAGACTTATTCATTAAGTTATGGTGGGTTAAGGAAGTAAAATGTATCGTGATACATGGGAGGTAATACTCACATATAGAGGACCTATCACTATGATCCATATATTGAGTTTTCTCTACTTTTGAATACTTTTGGTTTTTACGAACCAAGTGGGAGAATGTAGCGATTTTCTTCTTCTTCTTGAATGTTAGCAACAAATCAACATTTGGATGAAAGTGCTCCGTAAAAATAGGAGAGCAGTTTTTCTGCTCAACGGCCACCAGATTGCATGGCTTCTTGATGGGAGAAGTTGACAATCAGGAGTATAAAAACAAAACTGGGTCCCCGGGTTCAGTTAATGATTATTTTTTATTTTCTGAAATAAAATTACACCATCAAAGCATGTTAACTAGAACCTGGAAGAACCCAAGTGCACTACTGCAGCAATTCTTTAGAACAATCCAACAGGGCAATCGCATCAAATTCACTGTGCAATTTCAACGTGACAATGGCCGGAGGTAGGCTTCCGCATTTTCTGATTTTAATTTTATGCTTTAATTAGGATATATTAAGTATCTGAGTATTCTAGATATACTTTACAGATATTAGCTAAACCAAGCAAATGAAGAAAATGCAATTTGGTATTTTTATACATTACTGAAATATAATATTAGTAGCCCTTTACAAACTACCTATATTGCTTTTTGTTATATCATATTTAGTGAGTTCAAAGATACTTTTCTGCACTATTTAAGATTTCAAAGATGATTTTTTGCTTAATTAAAATAGAGAGTATAGGATTATTCAACCAAAAGATAGCATGATAATATTAATACAAGCTTAATTATAATTATAAGAATTTAAATTTAATTCATTATTAAGATAAATTAATTTTATATTATTATCCATTTATATATTATCATATCAATAAAATAAGTCTTGTTATGGTACCCTAGGAGGTTTGGAACTCAGGGTGATGTGACAAAATTCAGGCTATTAAATGAGATGATAAAAGAACTT
Source organism: Sindora glabra (assembly GCA_020226215.1). NCBI lineage: Eukaryota > Viridiplantae > Streptophyta > Magnoliopsida > Fabales > Fabaceae > Sindora > Sindora glabra. Next base: position 12,657,790 of record CM035225.1, on the reverse strand, counting down.
GGTCATCTCCTGTTATTATTCCTCACTGAATAATAACGGTTTCCTTACAATCCCTACTCAAGAAACAGTTGTAAATCTTTATAAAAATTTTAATGTAACAATAATAAAATCTGACACTTTTTATGTAAAATACAAAATTTATATATGCTTATAGATTCTGCGTGCAATAAAATAAAGAAATTAAAATTTTTATGAAAAATTTGCAAACATTTAATAAAAAAATAACATTGCACAAAAAATTGTAAAAATATGTGCCAGATATGAATTTTCTTGAGGACATACGCACGACGTGGGGGAAATAATATTTTCCAAAGTGATGGTGAAGTGAAAATATTTCCAACTACTATTATTTGCATTAAATCTACACCCCCAATATTTTATTCGTCTTTTCCGTGTGAGTGAGTGCTCCTTTTTCCCTCACACCGGCATGTTACCAACATTGCAAAGCTGCACTGTTCTGTTCGTTTATCACCACCAAGGTTGAAATGGAGTTAAGGTTTGTGATGTTCTTTCCAATTTACATTTTTCAAAGCATTAATTTGCATTTCCCAATTCTTTTCTTTTTTTTTTTTTGTGCTATTTTGCTATTGACCTGAGTGAAAAGAATGCTTACACTTATTTTGATGATTTTTTTATTCATTATCATAATTGAACTTTTCCTTTTGTACAATTTGCATAAACTTTTGCTTTGCCTCAACAATTTTATATTATTATATTCTATTTGAATTTGAATATGGTTTTTGAATTTCAAAGGAAGTATGAAGAATTTTCTATTCATTTTTTTTGGCTTTATTTATCAAGTCCGTCCTGGTTCTAAGACGAAGGCATTCATCATTAATCCTGTTTGCGCCAATTTTGTGGGAAGAAGATTTCAAGTGTTTCAAAGAATCGAGGTAATTGTCTATGGTGATGAGTTTGTCATTGTTGAATTAGTATCGAGTCCTTCTTGGTCTTCTCATGATAGTTTTGATGATCCCTATTCATTTTGTATTTAATCCTCTACTTTTTCACCCTTCTTTTGTGAATGTAGGCTTACTAAGATTAGCAGTTGCAACTGGAGGTTTGAGCACAAATTGAAATTGCAGTATCTAGAAGTGAGTGGTTATTTTTCAAATCTCATATTCAAGCATCTTGTATTGCCATATCAAAATGTTTAAGATTGCTATCTCTATGTGTGATATAAACATGAAAATGTAAGAAACTTGATCATGTATAACAATCAAGGAGAAGGCACCTATTTGGACACATTCCAAACTAGATCTTCTATTCTAAAATCTAAATAGTATCAATTAGGAAGATGATTACAAAGGGTAAATAAAGTGGTTGTGGTTATCTCATATACCAAAGTATAAACTTTGAACTTAATTGGTGTTGTTTTGTTGTTTCTAAGGTCCTAAAATGGGAAGATGACAATAGAATAGTATATCTTGTTCTTTATGTTTTTAAGATACTCAACAACTCTATTGATTTTCTATTCTAAAATCTAAATAGTACCAACTAGGAAGATGATTACAAAGGGTAAATAAAGTGGTTGTGGTTATCTCATATACCAAAGTATAAACTTTGAACTTAATTGGTGTTGTTTTGTTGTTTCTAAGGTCCTAAAATGGGAAGATGACAATAGAATAGTATATCTTGTTCTTTATGTTTTTAAGATGCTCAACAACTCTATTGATTTATTAAAACTCACATTTTAAATGTGCCTGTTTTAGTCAATTCAATCTATAGTACAAGCTGATGAACGGTTTTACTTTTGCTTTATAAATATTTAACTTATAATTCGTGAGAATCCAATTGATCCATCTAGACTTATTTTTTATGAGCTTTATTTTACTAAGTTCAATCTATAAAAAATTCGTACATGAGCATGTGGGCTAAATAGCCATCAATTGTTTCTAAATATCTAGTAATTTTACTAAAAAAAATAAATAAGTAAAATATGTCCCGTAGAAATCATCAATCAATTAACTTCAACTCTATAATATTTGAGTTGTGTATAACACCGTTGCTAACCCTGAAATAATGTAGGAGCGCGAGTATCTTCTACACTCTCATTCAAGCACGAATGTCTTCTACACTCTCATCCAACCTAGTGCGTTTGTGATTTTTCTTATCTGAATGTTTTACATTTGAACAAAGATTCATAAAATATGCCAATGTTCTTCTCAATTGATCCATTTTCTCAACAAATTTTCTTTGTATTTAATGTTTCCAAGACAATCGTTTTGTCAAGTGAGTTTTCTTATTCAATTTTTTTTTGTTTTTGCAGTATTTTATTGTTGTGTTTTTCCTTATTTGTACAATTTGCTTTAGTTTATTTCTAAATGTCTTTATTATTTAAAAATTTTGAACTGTTCTTGTGTTTTGCAGCTTTTTGGCCTAGTTTGCTATGTGCTGCACCACTTTATAGGTTGCTCTACTTTTGATTCACGCTATGTACTGGAATGCTTTTTTTTAGAAGTTGACCAAACTATTGTAGCAGATTATTTTCTATTTTTGTTGCTGATTGCTTCCTATAAGAAGCTCCCGAAGTCATTTAACTGAATTTTCTTGATGGTTTTATTTTTAACTTTGGATATTGGGCTTAATAATATCCATAATTGAATTAATGTGCGTCTTCCCTTTTTATTGGATTCAAATTTCTATGTTTTCTTGACAAAGTTAATTTAAATATATATTTAATATTAGTGATTTTTTATAATTACGATAAAAATAAAAATTAATTCTTGGATTCAAGAATCTATTGGACTTGATTTTTAATATTTTTTTAATGAAAACTTATAAAGAAGAAATGTGGATTTTGATTGTTCTTTCTATTGGATTGAATAAGAATAAATTTAAATATATATGTATTATTAGTAGATAATTTTATAAAGATAACTCTCAAATAAAAATTTAAGACATAAAAATTAATATATATATATATATATATGTATATGTTACCTTTTACCTTCTTTTTATGTTGTGAAAGATAAAAGATAAAATTAGATTACCTATTTTAATGCCATGACCAAATATGATGCATAGTACAATTTTAGCATAATAGATCATTATCATTATGTTAAAAAGATCAACAATTAAGGATGACTTAATAAGTGACTAGCCTTTTGTACATCTTCTAAAATGTATGCTTGAAGCAATATTACATATATAGTCATGTTTTGAAAACTTTTATAATGACTCGATTGTAGAACTAAAATGTAGAAATTATCAATAATTTGATGTGATATATTGTACTATTAACATCTTATCATATGATAATAATAAAAGTTAACTCCATATTCTTTTAACACTTCTAGAAGAATACTTATCTTTCATTTGTATGTATTTAATATTTTAAAGTTTTCAATTTTCAAGTTTTACTTATCTAGATTTAAGAGTGATCACCGGGCGATCATAAGCCCAACCCTAAACTAACCATAAGTGGGTTAGGCTGGACCAGACCCATTTGCTACCAATCAGGGAAGCTCATTATCCGAGTGCGTCAATGCAAATGGATGAGTACAAGTCGGGCGATTAACTTGGGTAATACGTACTTTGAAGCCCAGTTAAATATTTGAAAAAAAAAGAAAAAAGTTTAATTTTTGAAAACTGATTCATTTTAGGACCAAAAAGGCTAATTGGATCGTTGGAAGTCCAATGTCTTTTGTAAAACTTGGAGAGGAAAAAATACTCAAACCATGGTGTAAGTTTTTAAGAGTCCATTTCGTGTATGCAATGAGTGCAGCGGATGGTGGTAGAGATAATTAAAAACTTAGAGCATCATTCACCTATTTCATAAGAAAAGCAATAATTTAAATATTTACATCATACAATGGAAATCACTTCATTAGACTAATTGACCAACATGTCAATGTAATCTTTTTTATCTAATGCAAATCAACCTAATAGACAATTGAATTGACATATAAAACAAATAAAATGAAATTGGATTTTCCCAAATCTGAAAGATTGAAACAACAGTTGCACCTACATAGTTCTTAACTTCTGATCTGATATTGCTTGCAACGTATTCATGTTGCATCTGTCCATGCATATGCAACATAACCATACATTACATTGAAACAACTTGTACATTTACTAAACTACTATATTAACGCAATCCAAAAATCAAAAGGGTCAAAACAAGGCCAACATTATCTGATCATCATCTACTTATACACACTATGGATTAAGGTTGTACATTTTCAACTTCCTTCCCACAACCTAGTGGACAGGAAATTTTTTACCTTTCTTTTTTGTACCCTTGATACTTATTAAAAAAATTAAAGAATCATGTCTTCAATGTTAGTGTTAGTATGCTTTCTTCATGTATAGAAAAACTAAAAGTTTGGCAAACAACAATTTTCATCCAATAATTTCCTGATTGCCAGAATCTACCTACAATGTAATAAGATAAAATACATGATATATAATAAAAAGGCAGTCAGCACAACAGTCAACACAAATAATAAAATTAAAAACTCTTAAATATGACAATTTTACATAGGAAAATTAACAATTTGAATTAATGCTTAAGGATCATACATTCTGTTGGAGAGGACCTAATTAGGAGCAATCGCAAGCTGTTGCCCTTGGGCTAAATTGCCCCTGGCTTGTTGCTATTCAATTTATGCATAAAAAAATATGCAAATTAATGAAAGAACACTTTTAAACAAAAATATAAAACAAATTAATGTAAACAACAAGGATATGTTAGTACCTAGAATAATCTATTTAAAATCCTCAATTAGCTCCTAATATTCCAAATTAAAGTTCAAAATGACTAGTTTTAAACAATTTTGTGCATAAATTAGACCTTCAGACCAATATACATCTAATACTCATCTATTGGTGCTGAAAATAAACTCAGATGCTACTGTTGAAACTAGGATAGCATGTACGTCCTTGGCAAGCAAAAAAAAACTAGAAATCTCAAAGAATTAATCTTCCATCACTCTAACACATTAAAACCATTGTCAATGTCAATGTAAGGTTCTACCAAATATCTCTTAGCCTTATTTTTTACTTCAATTGAATCTTTTTTCTTAGGGTGTGACTTGAATGTATCAGTTCTTATTTTATGAGCTAGTTTCTCTTCTTAAGTTCCATTATCTACTATAGTTGATGATTGATTCACTTCATGGCTTACTTCTTTCAGCCCATACAATTGAAAATACCAACCATATAGCCCATACAATTGTTTTTCACCTTAAACAACAACTCACAAGCAATTAAAGGATCATAAATATCATCAAATAACCATTTCAAATATGCTATCTTATACCTAGGGTCAAGGATGTTAGCAATATACAATAATGGATTAAATTTCTCCACATTCCCCTAATATTTGTCAAACTTGATTTTCATCTCCATAGCCATACCATTCAACAAGAAATCAAAGTTAGCAAATAGTAGAAATAGATGCATGCATCTCTTTTAATCCTTCATTAACAATTAAATTCAATATATGTGCACAGCACTAACATGCATATACTACCCATCTAAAACTATCTCACTAATACTTTTAAATCTTTTTTTCAAGTATGAAACAACTATATCATTTGAGCTAGCATTATCTACTGTGATTGTAAAGACACCATCAATTCCCCACTCATACAAGCATGACTATATTTGTTTCCCTAATGTTTCCTTTTTATGATTAGTAACTTCACAAAAATTGAGAATTCTTTTTTGAAGTGTCCATTAATTATCTATAAAATATACAATTAAGACCATATAGTTTAAATTTTGAAAGGATGACCAATAATCAGTTCTTACATAAATCATAACATAATTTAATTTTAAAAAAATTCCTCAACTTCAACTTTTCATCTAGATATAGTTGGTAGCAATCCCAAGCAATAATATGTCAAGATAAAAGATGAAATTCAAGCTGCAACTTAGAATAAAAAAAACTTAAAACCTGGTGCCTCTACTGACTGAAAAGGTTGTTCAATCATAATTGCTAATATGGCTAAAGCTTTCCTACTTGTAAACATATCGCATTTTTGTGATATAGATACCATATCAGACCAACCCTTTTTTTGGTTAAAAATTAATTACAAATTGCTTAGGATCAAATACTAAAGCATATGAAAATTTAGGATACATCCTAAGACAGGCATTCATGTTAAATGTGCCATGACTTTTAAAGTGACAAAAGTAGCACTTACCATAATAGTTACATGCAACCATGGGAATTGTCTTCTCGTTACCCAACACAATGGTGAAATAATCCCATGCCATGACAGTTGTCCTAGTGCTATTTGCATTTAGTTGCCTCTTTGCTTTTAGCTTCATCTTTACTAGGCTAAATGAGGTAATCTTCTCCTTTCCTTTGCATTTGGACTTGGCCTTGGTTAGTTTTGTAAAAAGTCCTACCTCATTATATCATATTAGTGCAATAGGAGCAGCTTCTAAGTTTTCTGGGATAAGGTCAATTACACAATTTGATAGGTCTTTATCGTTGTCTTTTGATGAATCCATTTAAATTGAAGTATTTCATGATAAAAGTATTTCAATTATAGTTTAGCAAACTAGCTTAATGGTGAATTTTCTTCAACTTAAGATTTTTGTTTTTATAACTTTATGTATAATGTAATTTGGATGAAAGTTCTATTTTTGGGTTTGATACTGCACTTGACCTAATTATAAGCTAGTTTTTACATTGAAAATGTTAGTCCAACTATAAAAATCATTAGGGCAAAGAAGTTTAGCTTAATTGAAAAGTATGGCAAAGCTACAAGAATTGGCTTAGATGTAAATATTCTAATTTCACTATAACAATCAGTATTACTAAGTTTTGGCTAGTAAGATCATTGACCACATGTTCTTGAATATTTGGTTGTCTAGAGTTTGAGATTGGAAGCAATTGGCTCTTGGACATAAATGGGTAAAGTAGAGTAGATAATGATTGATAAGAAACTAGCATTATTAATAAATCTCACTAAACTAGCATTTCATAACCCAAACAGTAATTTCAAAATAGAATTTTACAACAAAACTAGAATTTTACATAATTAAGTAAAAAATAAGGGATTATATGATTGACGATGCCAAAATACAAATGATAGTTTTACATGAAAAAACATTAATATATCAAAAGTGCCAAAACTACATAAAAGAACGTCAACATATCAAGAACAACAAAACTACATGAAAGAACATCAATATATCAGAAGCTCCAAAATTACATGAAAGAACATCAATATATTATAAGCATTGAAACTACATGAAAGAACATCAATATATTGGAAGCAATAAAACTACGTGAAAGAATATCAATATATCAGAAGCAATATATAAATAATTTTTCATGCATATGAATAAAAACATTATGGATTTCCAACAACTTAAAGTCAAACTCGGAGATGTTATGGCTTCAAACTTGCAATTTCTATACAATTTCAATTGGGTTTTGTATATTAAATGTTAATCTAATATCAAAGTTTAAAAAACAAAGTCAGTGTATAGACAAATAAATATTAAAAAACAAGACAAGGACATAAAAATTGTCGAGGTTTAGTGAGCTACCCTTTTTAGTTTTCCCATCTTTCAAACATGATACAATCAATAAGATAGTAACTCATATGACTAGCACATTGGGGTCTACAAACTCCATCACTTGTGGGTTCTTCTACCATCAACATCAAGAAATATGTAAGATACTCATATATAAATCTAAAATACGAAATTAGATTATGAAAAATAGGATAATTAGGGTTCTTAATATTTTTGAACCTAACCATTTAATACATAACAAAATTTTTTCATTAAACAAACAATGGAGGCTTTAGCTTACTTTTCATTGCAGTTTCGTGGTTGGATCAGCAAGGTTACAATGTTGTTAGTAATAGTTAATGTTGATGAAATCACAAGGCATAGCTATTGGTTACACAACATTGTTCTCATAAAATCAAAACATAAACAGTCAGAAAAGAGCTCAGGTTAGAAGAAAATCGAGTATAAAGGTTCCGAAACCCCAAATGGCCATCAAACAATGAATGAACCCCAACAAAGGTAGAACTTTTTTACCAAAAATGGAACCCCATCACCAAAGTAAAGACAAAATAGATGAAATAAATGGTGAGAAATAAGAGGAATGCTGGAATGGTGTGATGGCACAACGTCGTTAGGGTTACTAGGTTTGGGCAAAAAAAAAGGAGTGAGGGAGAAACCGAAGGTGCCATTTTAGTTTTAGGGTTTAAAAGGAACAAAACCTTAATTTTTTTTTATTATATAGGTAAAGGGAATGACGTTGTTTTGCTTACAAACCAAGTGAAAATAAAATAAAATAAATTGGGCCAATCAGGTGCGGCCCTCCACAAACAAGTATCCATTGACCCGCACCCACTCATTTACAACCATTCTAGCTCGTTAGTTATTTCAACAGCACCCATTACCTAGACCCAATCCAACCTAATGGGCAAAAACCAATTGGGTACAGGCAAGTTTAGGCGATGGGCCCAAATTTGCTCACCCTTATCTAGATTGAAGTTTTACAATGATTTTGTAAGCCATTTCATTAACAAAGTAGAAGATAAAAGTTTTCAATTACAGGAAGAACAAACTTACTTTTTTCCGTTTCATACTTTTCAATAATAAAAAATGAAATTACTGATCAACATGGTTTAACTTTTTTCCATAACTAACAAAGGAAAGTAACAAAAAGCAAGGTTAACTTTACGTTTTATTTTTCCATTATTTTGGGTTTAACTTTTTGTTGCATTCTCTGTAAACTATATTTTTTACTATGTCTATGTAATTAGTATTTTGCTCTTTCCTTTTTTGCATTATTTCTTCTATTACAGTAATATTTTATCTGATGATGCATTTACCTTTATCAGCTTTGACCTCTTATGCTCTATTTTTCATTTTTCTCTCCTTTAGCAACTTTTTTTCTATTTTACTATTGCTGATATGGCTCTCCCATGTCCCCATTCACGATTCTAAAATTCCCACAATACTAACGTTCGCCCTTGTTTCATATAAAATGAAGGAAGAAGCTTTATACCTAGGTAAATTTTATGCTATAGTAATAGAAAGATAGGTTGTATGATTGGAAATGCTTTCTCTTTGAAGTTTTTTTATTGTAAGTTTTCCATTCTTTAGCATATTGACATAGCTATTTAACTATGAAAGGTGTGATGCTCTTAATAAATAACTATTTAGAAGTTTCGAAAGGTATGTTTACTACTCATGTATTTTATTTCAAATTTGCACATGTTTATGAAGATCGTATTTTTTTTATATTGTTTATTATTTTAAATTCCTTTTTGTAGTTTCATCTATTGTTCTCCCCACAATATCAACTTCCTTCTTTATTGTTGAGTGGATTATATGAGCCTCTTATTAAAATCTAGTAGAATTTTTTGAATTTGTTATTCATTCTAAAAAATGATAGTGTGAAATGCAGTTGTCCCTTTTAAGCATTGCAACACTAAAACGATGTTTTTGTTCCTGTGTTGACATTGATAAGTATAGAGCAAGGTTTGTTCTCTAATCTTTAATGTTTCCCAATATCTTCATGATTTTGGAATGAGCCTTATGAACCTTTTATTTTTTATTTTTGGATGATGTCCTATGATATTTTTTTTTAATGGGATGAGATTTTCAAAGATTTGAATTATAAAGTTCAGAGTCAACATTTTAGGCAAGCAAACCCTTGAATTAAGTCAAAATATGATATAGTTTTTCTATTGAACATTTGTATTTTAGCTTAAAACTTTTTGTTCATTGTAAAAAAATATTCAAAATTTTCTTTGTACTATTTTACAAAAGGTTGTAGGTGTTTAAGATTATATTAGATGAATTAGATAAATTATTAATAAAATGAATGTTTGAGCAGAGGCATACTCTTTATAGTTTTATATTATTTACATTCATTTTCTTTTATGAATTAAATATGTTAGCATGCTTATTAAATATATCGCGATGTTTGTTTTATAAGTTTTCTAAATAAAATGTTATTTTTAGAATGGTAATAAAAAATTGGAGAACTCTACATCTTCAAAGGAGGCTCAACTTAAGCATGCTCAAATTAGGAAATTGCAAAGAAATGGGAAAAAAATCACCTTCTTCTAGTATGAAAGTTGACATTTATCATTAATAATGTCATACATAAACCGTTTTGGCACAGTTATTAAATTCTCATTATTTGTTCCATGACATTTAATAGGAAACTCTTAATCTTTGGAGCAACTAAACACTTTAGCTCCTTTTGGTGATGAATTATCCAGTTTTAACTCCACATCTTCAAAGGAAGCCCGACTTAAGTGTCCCTGAGATTAGGAAATTGCAAAGGAAAGGAAAAAATCACCTTCTTCTAATATGAAAGTTCACACTTATCATTAATGTTGTCATATATAGAATTTTTATTTGAAGTTATTTCTCATTATTTGTTTTATGACATTCAATAGGAAACTCTTAGTCTTTGAAACAATTAAACATCTTTGCTTCTTCTAATAGTGAAATATCCATTTTTAAACATGGAGTTGGTGAACTATCTTCTATTGTCTTTTTTTAAAAAAAAGGATTAAGTAATTTAAATTTTGTTATCTTCCTAACATCATATTACATGACTTGAAAAATATGAAGGAGAATGTTTCTATCAATCAATTGAAGAATAGTTCATGTCATCTTACAAGTAAAGTTTCTGATAACAGTATGGTGGTGCATACTATGTGCTCTTTAGGAATGATTTTAATATTGGAAAGAGTAAAGGACGTGCTGTAGGTGACATATCTAATAGTATTGCTAATTTGGAGCATATATTCAACTCATTGGATGACATGAATGAAAATGGTTATTATTATTATTATTATTATTATTATTATTAACACAATATTTATCCTTTCTCCCAAAATATTTTTCTTTTGATTGTCTAATTGATAGGTACTAATAATGAATGTGTGAACTTCAAAAGAATAAGATGTACAACCAAAGAATTTGTTGGAAAGGCTATACACAAGGAAAATCTATTTCAAAATTTTCTAATATTTTTGAACAACGAGAGTTTAATTCTTGCATCATCCCAATGGACGTAATAGGTTCTTCAAAGGCTAATAATACCTGATTTCTTGAAACTTTTAAATCTTTTTTGACATCTCTCAATAAAGAAAGGGATGGAAATGGTTAGTGGAATTTTTTTTAATATTATCTTTAATTAGTTTAAAAAAATCACAAGTAAATAGTTTAATTCTTTAAATTTTTATCTTTCTTAAAGATATTGGAGAAGTAACTATTCTGCCTAAAGATCAATTTGAAATGAATACCAATAGAGATGTTGTGTATAATGGTCATTCTCTACATGGTAAAGTCTTTTGGATTGCATGGTAACCAATTAAAAAAATTTATTTCGTCTTTCATTGTCATCCCATATTTCTTATTTTTCTGAATATATCTTATTTTTCGAATGTATATGTTCACTTTCTATATTCATTATTAATAACGAGAATGAAAATGATAATCTTGATGATTTGTGTTTCTTTTCTTTTAAAGATGTTCCACATTAAACTCTTGAGCCTGAAGTGTTGGTGTATATCTTAGGAATCAATCATATAGATGATTAAAATAATACACAATGTATTATGTTTTATTTTAGGTAATTTAATTATTATATTTTATTTTTATAATTTTATTATTATTCTACATAATTTATAACTTAATATAATAATTATCCTTTAGGAATAGCTTCGCTATTCCTAAAATGTCCCTAGTCAAGTATTATTATGAAAAAGGATAATAATAATACGTCGAGACTAGCATGTATAGTGACTGATGGTTATGAATTATAGATATGTGATATCAAGTCAATACATGAGTACATTGTTAGTGAACAAAGTACTAGACTGACCCACTATGAGAATATTGCATGGATAGACGTGTCATAAATTATTTTCATATGATTACAAATACACATAAACCTTTGACCTAAAGTCACTACAGTTCCCTACATGAGAAATTACTCACTTTAATATTGTCCTATGTCACTTTTAATCAGGATGATGAATAGGGCCTTGATTGGGTGTGTCATGAATCATGCAGAGGGAAGTGAGTGATATAGATGAGATTTTGTTACTCTTGTATAAAAGAGAAATATCCTTGGGCCCCTTGATTGAGTGAGACTTAGAAATGCATGGCCATGCTCAATTGGATTAATATGTGATATTAATAATTTATTTTAAATTTACTCAGTATCAAGAAATATAAATTGAACATTAACGAAGATGACACATTCCATGCCTCTAGTTCAATTTGGATATTATTACAAAAAGGATTATGATGCAAAACATTGATCATGTATTAGGTGGATGTCAAATCACAGACATTCTTACTACTTAAATGGCAGTGATGTATTACTAGATACCACTCACTGTTTATGACTCAATAATGAGTCATTATCAACGTAGTAAGAACCTATAGGGTCACATAAAAGGAGTAGGAATAAGATAATAATTAATTGAACTTTAATTATATTAATATCCAATTAATTGGACTTATTTTCGTGCATATATATTATTATTAGAATAATAATGTGTTATTCATGTAGTATATATATATATATATATATATATATATATATATATATATATAATATTATGTGATATTAAAGTAATATTAAATAATTATGTTATCAGATATTAGATAAATATATTATGAGATAATATTATTTTGATATTTGATAACTATATGCAATTATCTAATATTAAGATATTTATATTATGAGATAATATTATCTAATATTAGATAATTAATAGATAAGTCCTATCTCTCCTCATTATCTCTAGGATAAGGATAAGATGAGTTGTTAAGTGTGATTAGGATTTTGGAAGCATTATCCTAGTAGGACTAGGATTGTGGCTTGCCTAAATTTTATAAAAAGGGGCTTGAGGGCAACACATTAAGAAAACACTCATAAGCTTCCCAAAACTTTAAATCACTCAGAAAACATCAAATCCTAATTCTTAGAGAAAGAAACGCATCCTAGCATATTCGTGGAGGGCAAGAGGTCATTGTTCACTCCATGTGGATACCGTAGAGATGTTGTACCTTCTGGCCGGTGTTTAAGTCATCCGCTCTTAAGTTTTGATTAGTAAAAATATGAGTTCCCAATAGGTAAAACTCTAATAATTGATTTGTGCTTTTTGCATGAATCCTAGGTATAATTTGGATCAAATTTTGAATTTTTGCTGCACATAATAATCCGAATTCCTAACATGAAGTTTAATATGAATTCAATACAAGTGAAGATGGTAGGTTTTTTTTTCATTTCATATGTTTAAATTTTGAAATAAATGAAGAAAATTGAAGATATGTTTTAATAAATTTTTGAATAAATTTTTAGGTTACTTAGGTATTGGTGATGGAATCTATCAATGTGAATTTTATGGAGCCCAAATGTGGTAAGAAGAATACACAACAATGCTTAGAAAATGCTATAAGCCAAAATTCTCTCTTTCTTGTTCTCAAGGCAAAGTGCAACTTCCATTCATGAAACCACCACCTAAATTGCTAAAAAATCTTCTCTCAAATAACCAAGATCAAAGAAGCAAAAATTTCCAAGACAATATATGTGCTTACAATCCTATTTTCTCATTCATATCTATTGGTGCTAAAGTTGATAAAAATGTGAACAATGCATGTGAGCCTTATATTTATCGAATTTATAGATAGAATTACCATAGAACTGGTGGTTTGCTACCTTATCCTAGAAATGGTCCACATTTTGCTCAATTATACATTTATGACACAAAAAATGAAATTAGTAACCATCTAGCTATTGTTAAGTAAATTTTCTTGTATTTATTATTTTGAAATTTAATATTCAAGATTAATGTTATTGTTATCATTCTTAATTTAATTTTCTATGAATGCAGAGGGATTAATGGATTGAATAATAATATTGATCCCACTTTAATTGAAGACTTGCAGAAAATGCTTGATGAAGTGAACCCTTTAGTTCCATCTTTTAGAATGGTGAAAGAAATATATAGAAATGATAATATTGTCAATATTAGAGTTGGTTACCAATAGAGCTAAAGATGGATCAAATTATAGCACTCCCACTTCCAGTGAAGTAACTAGGCTTATTGTTGGTGATATTGATCATTGCAAACAAGACATAATAATAGAATATAAATCAAGTAAAGTTCAATGTATTAGTGAACTTCATCATTTCTATCTTGTTTTGCAATATCCAATCATCTTTCCTTATGCTAAATATGGATATAGAATAAATGTAGAACATCTTCAAGGTTTTGGAAGTAAGTTGAAAAATAATAGTTTTTTATCAATGCAGGAATTCTTTTCTTTTAGATTACAAGATTGATTAAATGAGTATTCTATTTTAATGAATTCAATGAGACTTTTTTAACAATTTGTTGTTAATGCATACACTATGATTGAAGTTCAAAGACTTGGATACATCTAAAATGACCAAAAAATTTTAAAAGCATATATGTACAGTGGCTTGAAGGAAGCTCATTTAAATGGTGAAACAAGTGCAACATCTAAAGGAAAAAGGGTTATTAGACCATCAATGAAACATGATGGTCCAAGATATTTGATTCAAAACTATCATGATGCATTGGTTATATATTGGTGGGCTAGATATCCAGATATATTTCTAGCATTTGTATGTAATCCAAATTAGCCAGAGATTACTAAAATTATTAATTCACTTAGGTTGAAAGTTTCTGATTGTTATAACTTAATATATAGAGTGTTTAAGATTAAGTTATGGTATATGATGTAAGATTTGGCCTTTGGTAAAGTTCTAACAAGTAAGTTGAACTTGCATTTACAATGCACTGTATAGTTATATCTTAATTTTTGTTCCTTTTTATTGTTTATTTTACAATATAATATACACAGTCATGTTTTTATTATAGTTAATATAAATTAATTTCTATTTTTAGAAAATTATTTGAATGTATTTGATTTACTTATTTATGAAAAAATTTAAATATTCTTTTTATTTGGAATAATGTACACCATTAAGTTCTAGAAGAAAGGTCTTCCTCATGCCCACATAATCATTTTATATCTCCTAAACATAAGATTGTAACTATTGAAGATGTTTACTGCATGAATGGAGAAAAATAAAGAAGATTCAAATGCTAAAAAGTTAACTTATATGAATTTTTCCTTAGAACATGTTTATAAAGAGGATATTCAAAAATAGGTTAAAAGGAAGCAAGGAATGGCTATTACAAGAATCAATTTAGTTCCTTCATTAACTAGAGAATTGTACTACTTGCATATATTGCTTAATAAGGTTAGGGAACCAACATGTTATGAAGATATATATACAATAAAATGGTATAGTTTATGAGACATTCAAAGAAGCATGTTATGCATTGGGATTACTTAATGATGATAATGAGTACATTGCTAAAATTAAAGAAGCTTCTTCTTAGGGACCAAGCTGATATCTTAGGAAACTTTACTCAATTATTTTGTTCTATAACTATCTTTTAATACTAGAACTTGTGTGAAAGGAGACTAATTTTTTTCTTACAACCAACCTATTTTTTTATTAACAATTAATATTGTTTAGAACAGATTTAAGACTTACAAACAAACAATTGTAAAATTATGCTCTTGTTAACATTGAGAAAATCTTAAAGAGCAATGGCTATAGTTTATGTGATTTTCCTCCAATGCCAGTTCTTGATATAAATGAACTTACTCAAATACCAAACTATTTAGTAACTAATAAGTTGAATTATGATAAAGATGCTTTGAAGGTTAAAGTAGCAAATTTATTGAACAGAATGAGTAAGGAGCAAAATGATGTTTTCCACACTTTAATTGATGTTATTAATTCTATTAATGGTGGTTTTTTTTTCCTATATAATTATAGTGGAACTAAAAAAAACTTATGTATAGATAACTCTAACTGCTTCTTTAAGATCTAAAGGGAAGATTGTTTTAATTGTGACTTCTAGTGGTATAGCTTCAATTCTACTTCTAGGTGGACATACTGTTTATTCAAGATTTAGTATTCCATTGGATATAAATGAAGACTTAACTTATAATATCAAGCAAGGAAGCCCTCAAGGTGAATTCTTGTGAGAAATTGATCTTAGCATTTGCTTGGTTTAAATGGAAAATAACTTCATACAGGAAACTGAATTTCTTAGGAAATAACTTCTAATGTGAATTTTTTAAGAAATACTCAAAGTTATTTAGTTAAAATATAGAAAGTGATACTTCTTAGGAAGTAAATTACCGTGTCATGTTTAGTTCAATTTTAAATATCCTAAAAGGTGTTAATAAAATGACTACTATATCCCAATATAATTATAATATAAGATAATAGATTTAGTTATTATTAATTAAATTAAACCAAACAAGACATAGGATGTTCAATTTTAAATATTCTGAAAAGTGTTAATAAAATGGCTACTATATTACAATATTATTATAATATAAAGTAATAAATTTTAGTTGTTATTAATTAAATTTAATAAAGATAATTTTATCATTTTAGCTATAAATGGCGTGGAAGATAAAACTTACTTAAGGAGAAGTGGATAAGTAAGTTCTCATATTTTGTAGGAAGTAAAATTTCTTAGAAAGTTCTATTTCCCCTAATTTACAAGATAATAGCCAACCAACTAACCAACCCATGTGTTTTCTACTTCCTAGAAAATAAGATTTCTCATGCTATTAAGGCAAACCAAACTACCTCTTATAATATGAGATGAAATGCCAATGATGCACAAATTTTGTTTTAAGGCTCTTGATAGAACCCTTAGAGATATCCTTCAATTTGACTATCGAAACCATTATAATTTACCTTTGAGGGCAAAACAATTGTGTTTAGTGGTGATTTTCATCAAATTCTTCCAATAATCCTAGGAAACCATTGTTTTTATATTATTCATGCAATTGTAAATTCTTCTTATTTTTAGGATTAATATCATGTTCTGAAATTTAACAAAGAAGATACGACTTCAAACTCATTCATGTTGTCCAACTAAGCTTGAAAGATTGAAAGAATTCTCTAAATGAATTTTGAAAATTAGAGGTGGAAAAGTTACAAAACCTAATGATGACGAGGTTAATATAAATATAATAGAAGACTTTCTCATTAAAGATTCATCCGATTTGATTCAAGCCATTGTTCATTCCACATATCCTTTTTTAGTAGATGAGATTGACAACAAGGAAATTTTTGGTGATTCAACTATTCTTTGCCTAAGATTGAGTATTATTGATGAGGTGAATTCGTATATGTGATTTTTAATTGACAATGAGGAAAGGAAATACTTAAGTTTAAACTCAAAATGCAAAATAAGTTTAAATAAGTCTTACTAGGCTAATTTGTTAATTTCTAAAGTTCTCAGTGGTCTTTAATATTATAAATTACCTAACCACAATCTCAAATTAAAAGTTGGTGTTCTTATTATGCTTATAAAAAACATAAACTAGTGTTCTAATCTTTACAATAAAACAAGATTGGTAATCACATAATTAGCTGTATAGGTTCATGATTTTTTTTACATAATTCATATTTAAATATTTATATATAAATAAAATAAAATTATAATAATTATTTAAATTTGTAGATGTTAATAATTGTTTAACATAATGAATTGTAAAAATAAATGAAATGTAAACTAACTCTGAATAATATATAATAAAGAAGGTAAGCCACATGCATACATGCTACAAAATATTAAAACAAATTTATAAGATACATAACTATCTAAAATAATAGTCCTCACCGTCATTATTGTCATTGTTCCCTCAATTGTCTAAAGGTAGATACGGGGGTTGGGGTGGAGGAAGGTGCGGTTATGGTTGGGATAAGGGCAAAAGTCATTATAGCTGAAGGATCAAGGGATGTTGTGAAGTAGAAGGCAATTTAAAAGCAAATCTAGATGGTATAGTAGTTTTGACAAAATTGTAAATGTTAGCTATTTATAAAATGTTATGTCGATGACTAGAATGTATACATCATAATATTAAATGACAACATTCAACATACATATTTAAAGACATTCATGGTATTTTTAGTAATTCATCAATATCTTTACAAATATTCAAAATAATGGTTTATATAATAATGTAACATTCTAATAAATATTCTAAATTAAACCAAATATGAGAATGTTATATTTTACAAAATTAAATGTCTGAAAATCACTTTGTCAAAAGTAAGACATTTTTTGGGAATATTTAATTTTGCAAACTAAAAATTACCTAAGATTTTTACAATATCTAAAAATACTTTATTGAATTGTATAATTTATAATTTATTTAAAAGTCTTGTCTTATACCATGCTTATGATATTTTTGTATATCGTATATTTCTAATTCTTTTTTGTAAAATTTTATACAAGGTATTTACTAAATTTTATTTTCTTAAATTAATATATATCAATATCTTTACAAATATTCAAAATAATAGTTTATATAATACTGTAACATTCTAATGAATATTCTAAATCAAGCTAAACATGAACTTTTTTGTATGAACTAAAAATTACCTAAGATTTGTACAATATTTGAAAAATACTTGATTGAATTGTATAATTTATTCAAAATTTTTGTCTTATACCATGCTTATGATATTTTTGTATATCGTATATTTCTAATTCTTTTTTTAAATTTTATATAAGATATTTATTAAATTTTATTTTCTTAAATTAATTTATATGAATATTTTACTAATAATTTTTAAATATGAATGTAGTTTTATTCTTAATTTGTTAGGATATATTAATAACTTTTCAATATATTAAAATTTTCTAAATATTAATGTAGTTTTATTCTTAAATTTTCAATGTATTAAAATGCAAATATAAAAAGCTACTATATTTTAGAGTTGATTTTATAACTCCTGACTCTTCTTGTTAGTATAAAAAGGAGAAATTGGTTTTGATTGTATATGGATAGTAATTCAAACTCTCTCTCTCTCTCTCTCTCTCTCTCTCTCTCTCTATATATATATATATATATATATATATATATATATATATATATAGAGGATTCTTTATTATGATGTAAAAAATTAATTTTTTAAGGTAATATTAGATATCAATACAATACTAATTCATTAAATTATGTAAATTAATTTTATATTATTATTTATCTTTATATTATTATATTAATAAAAATTATTAAAATATTTTATCATCATTGAAAATTTTACTTATAATTATTTTATTACAATGTATCTTCTTTTTATTTATTCATAATAATATATTTTATATCAATAATAGATTAAGAGTAAAAACACATATAAACTTAATTATCGAAGAATCTACGGTAAAACCAACATTATTGAATTATTGTTTTTATTGATCGCAATCTTCCAATCATTTTCCTATTCCGGTTAGACTATTTTACTATTTTCATTACAATTCTATTAAAGTATTACTAATCTTAAAAATATTTCATATTTACAAAAAATAAACTCTTTTATATAAATTCATAACTTTTATAATAACAATGTTTACGTCTTTCTTTATTGTTGCATGTTTAAATTTTTGTAAGAGATTGCACAGAACAATTATTCTTTTATACAATTTTGTTATACAATTATTCTTTTAAAATTTTTCGGGTAAGTTTACTTGAAGCAGATTAAGAGACTACGATCAAGTTGTACTTGATCAAGAATTGATTAATACAATAAGAAAAGGAGGGAAAAAGAAAAATACAGCCCTAGAAATCCAATCACATATATGCATGAAATCTTATTTGAATCGAGCAAACTTGTTCTATTTAATCTTGGTTATAACTTTTTTTAAAAAATTGTAGTTGTATGGTTTTTTCATGAAAAAAGTCATTATTTTTTAATTAAATTACAATTCTTGTACAAATAATTTTTAAAATTTTTTTAAAGAAAAGAAAGACAAGCAATGATGCAAGAAAAATAACCCATTAACGTAATCCCAGGAGATCATTTGTGACATTTATATACGTTTCTTTGCTTTAATATAAAATATATTATATTATTAATATGTTTATTGTAGTAAGTAAAAACACATTTATATATTTTATATTAATACAACTACACCAAATATCTATAAATTTCATTCAACATTCCAAATAAAAGTAAAAACACACATATAATATGTTTACTGCAGTAAGTAAAATGGAGGAACAACAATGAAATTGAATCAACCTTCAAAACATATAATTTACTTTTTTATACCAAAATAGATATAAGATCACTACATAAAGTAAAAACACAACAAAGATTCAAAGAAAAAAGCTGAAACTTATCTTGAAACACAGAAATATCGCAAGAGAGAATGAAGAGGTAGAGAGAACAGCTATAGGTGTAGCCAAAAAATGGAAGGGGAAGCCAATGTTGTGGGTTAAATACCCAAAAGCAATACAAATGATACGTGTCATTTGTGATGCTCTCTTGATCATCTGCATTGCCCTTTATGAAGGGCACATGTATCTTTTAATCAAGTGTCCCTACATAAATGATATGTGTTATCTATATTGCTCCCAAGGTCGTCTAAATAGGTGGCCTAAATTTTAGCTTCCCGCCAACTCCTCTTGCCACTCCAACTCAACTTATATCTATTTTTTTACATTAAATATATAATAAAAAATTAAAAATATTAGAATTTAGTTTATCATATTTATTTTATAATTATATATTTAAATTTAAAATTAATAAATTTTGAACATGTGGTATAATAGTTAAAAAATATGATGCATATCAAAATAATTTAATTAAATTAAATTTTAAACTTATTAAAAAATTCATAATAAAAAGTTTTGTGATATATCATATCTATATATTATAATTAAGAAATATATTTTGAGTTATGATAATGAAAGAAAACAATAATTATACCAATCAAGTTGTATAAAAATAAAACTTTTTCATTTTTAGGTTATTACATTACTTATTTAACGTGTTTTACATAAACTGCAGCTTTGATAATAACTTTAAATAATAAATAAATTATTTATTATTTGTGACTATTTTAAATGCTTAAATTATTTTTATCTCAATTACTAATCAGTCAACTTTCGTAAACGACAAAATTCATATATATATATATATATATATATATAATTGGGTTAAACCAAGTATTATTAATATACTAGTTATTAATTACCTAACATAAAAACAAATAATAATATTAAAATAAAATTTATTAATTTTAAATATAAAATAATGTTATATTTATTTTATAATTATATATTTAATGTGATATGAAAGTTTATGAATTTAATTTATTTTTTTATTTTAAAGATCAATTTTATTACTATTATTAAAATAATGAATGGACTTGTCATCCAACTTTATTTTCATTTTAAGAATTATCAAAGAATAATTGGGATTATGTATTTTTATTTAATTATAACATTTTTAAAGAAATTAATAATATAAAAATATATATTAAAAAACTCAGCTCTTTTCATTTTACAAATTGAATTTCATATAATGATTTTTAAAAAACAAGCTATCGATGATTTTATTTGTAGTGAGAGAATATAATTTTATTTAATAAATTTTAATTGAGTTTATCCATGAATTCAGTTATAGACTCTACATCAATAATTAGATCAATATATCCAATTATATTTTTAATAAAATAATATCTTTAAGAGGTAAATAAAACCTAATAAATTACATAATTATAATTTAAATTATTAAATTGAGTAACATATTAATATAATTTTAATAAAAATAAAAAATTAATTAATGTCAACTCAAAATAATATATATATATATATATATATATATATATATATATATATATATATATATATATATATATATTCTAACTAAAAATACCCACAAATGACAGGTAGCACTTTTCACAAGAGAAAAAAATCAAGTGAGAAATAATAGGAAGACCTAGACTTGTTATATGCAATAATAATGCAACGTATGGGGTTGCGAGGAGCAATGGATAAAATCAAAAGTGTATATAGATAATCGAGATTATATCATCTATATAGATGTCGTTTATATATTATCAAATTGTTGTAGTGAAATTTTTAAACTATTAATTTAATTTAGTGCTTCAAATAAAAAATTATTTAAACATTGTAAATTTAATCCTGAATATATTTAGCACTGGGATAGCCGCATAGGTATTATCAAACACATCCTATATACTATTACGTCTTCGTCTACTTGAAGAAAAAAATAAAGAAATTAACTAAAAAAAGGGAAGAGAGATAATGTGAAAATATAATTTATTATTATTTGATGAAAATATCAATTAAGCATATCAATACTTCTTTAGGTTTATGTAATAGGCAAGTTCTAATTCATATAAGTATAGTTGATTCGACTCGGCTTGTTTCCAACTAAAAAATATTTTAGCAATTTTTCTAATTCCCTAATAATTATTCCACACTCCGTGCCTGAAAGGATGGAGCATTTTTTTCTGAGGGAGCACCCCTAGCCCCCACGGCTCTGCTACTAAACCTCTTTTAAATTTTTTTTCACCGTACTTGACATTGATATTAAATAAATAGATTTTTTTTAATTATTTTTATAATTCATAACTATAAAGATAAGGAAACCAGATTACTCGTCAGCCAACCCTGCATTACACGTAAAAGAACAAGACCAAGTAATCACAAACAGCACAACGTTGGGCAAAGAGTTACAATCAAGTAGAACTAATGTTTTAGCATGATCTCTTCAATCACTTTATCCAAGTTCACGTAAGAAGAACCACCAGGACGAGTGTCATTCCCTGCCTTTCTCTTCCACTCCATCATCTTCTGTTTCATCTTCTTCCCCTTCTCTCCCACCATCAACTCATTCACCATCTTCTCCACCTCCTCTCTATTCACATCACTGTCAATCTCCATCCCGATCCCCCATTCACTGCAAGCGTATCTGCAATTTGTTTGCTGATCCGCGTAAAACGGCCAGCAAAGCATTGGCACTCCTGCACTTATACTTTCAGTCATTGAATTCCATCCACAATGAGTCAAAAACCCACCAATTGAAGGGTGGTTTAGCACTTTTTCTTGTGGACACCAACTTTCTATTAGGCCCCTATCTTCTATTTCATGGAGAAATTCAGGTGACAAAATTACTGAGTCACTGTTCACTAGATTGGACCTAATGATCCACAGGGAGGACTTCCTGTTGTTGGCTAAACCCCAAGCAAACTCCAAAAGCTGCTCCGGTGACATAACTGTGCTGCTGCCAAAATTCACATAAAGCACTGATTCTGGTTTCTTGCATTCAAGCCATTCAAGACACTCAGCTTCTTCTTTCCAAAGATTGGAACCTATAGATTGTAAGTGGTTCTGTGGGAGAAGTAAATGAATAGGGCCAATGGTATAAAGAGGAGGGAAACTGGAGGAAAGAGCACTGACTGCATCACCCTCGAGTTCATCCATTGTGTTAAAAATAATAGCACTTGCTTGATGAGCTCTTTCTAATTCACTCATAAAAAAATCCACGATCAAGTCATTTGGGTCCGTTGTCCTTACAAAGGATGGTAGATCCTTCAAACGAATATTTTTTATGCCAGGTATCCAGTCTACTTTAGTTTCCAAGTGCCCATTTGTCAGATAACTTTTATCTACACAACAAAATGACAAAAAGTATATAACTTGAAGCTGTAAAATAGATATGAACCGATTTACTAGTTCATTCATTTAATAAACTGTCCCTCATTTATGTAATTTGAATCCTCTTCATTTTTCTAAAAAATAAGCGAGATAAATTTTGAAGATAAATACAATTTTTTTTTCTATTTGAAATTATGAACTCTAGTAAAAATATAATACTTTCAGAGTAAAAATTATATTTTTACTTTTTTAAAATTGACAAAAAAAATAGAGAGTTCAGATCCTTTTTATACAAATATATCAATCTAAACTAAATTGATGCTAACTATTAAAATTCTACCAGATGCGCAGTTTGCATTTAAGTGTGCAAAATTTGAGTGTAACTAGTATTTTCTTGAAAATAAACCACATATATGGGTACCTTTGAGAGGTATAAGACCCCTGTTGAGCAGACTGCTGAAATGTGCCATACACAAGTATGAATAAGCACTAGCTGAAAAATAGACTAAGCAAGGAACTCCAATTTCTTGAGCAGCTTTGATGGTGAAAGTCATGATAGCATCAGAAACCAAGCATGTAACTGGAGGAATAACACCGGCAGAGGCAGAGTCATTGAGCTTAGCAAGAAGTTCGCGGAAGGGATCCAGGCCATTCTTTCCGGTGGGATCACAAAAGGAGAGGATGTCGTCTAGAGTGGGATCAGCATCAGTGGGAGGAACATCATCCGGGATGGTTTCAAAGCAAAAGCCTGGCAAGCCATCAAGGGCATCAGGACCCCTTGTTTGCAGCAAACGCCTGTGGTTGCACTCAGTGTTGACAAAGGTTATGTGGAAGCCTTTGTAGTGAAGCAGTTTTGCTAGTCTGAGCATTGAGTTCAGATGCCCTTGAACAGGAAATGGCGTTAGTACAGCATGAGGTTAGACTGCAGATTCCATCTCTAGCTTTCTCTTTGCCTCTATGTCTCCCTGCAAAATAACACTAGCTTTTTATAAACGAAGAGAAGTGCAGAAAGAGTCGTGTACAGAATTTATCAATTTCTCGCGGGCAGCCATAGGTATCGTTACTGCATCATGTAATGGAATTGAAAGTTCAAATTCTTGTTTCAGACATTTCAACAAACAAAAAGTAAACCAATCAACGATTATCCTTGTAACTAACCCGCCACCCCCCCTCAACCAAAAAAAAAACAAAATAAAAAACAGTCAAATATGACTGCTATCTTTAACTTAGTAATGAAGATATCTAGGCCCTTGACAAAAAGGTGTAACATATATAGAAAAATGAATTAAACTGATTATGTTCTTGAATCAACCAATAATATATATATATATATATATATATATTAAAAGAATAAATTTATGAACATAGAAAATTCAGAATTCAACCAGGATTTATAACAATTTTATTAATAAATCGTAGAAGAATTCAATGTAAAACAAAAAGGTCAAAAAA
Organism: Sindora glabra; assembly: GCA_020226215.1. Taxonomy (NCBI): domain Eukaryota; kingdom Viridiplantae; phylum Streptophyta; class Magnoliopsida; order Fabales; family Fabaceae; genus Sindora; species Sindora glabra. The sequence continues at coordinate 12,632,827 of CM035225.1, read as the reverse complement.
GTATCCGAGCAAATCTATTGAATCATTCGCGGCTTGAGTCCAAAGTAAACTGCAGAATATTCTGTTCCGTTATATATATATATATATAAGACAAGGAAGGCAGAATAGAATATCGAGAAGGCCAGGACTTCTATATCCTCTAAGCCAGAACTTCGGCACCCCAGTAGCAATTGGGGTTTAGAAACCCCGGATACATGGCTACTTGTGGGGCTTTGTATTCCATTAATTAAAGAACATATAACGTAGGGGATTACTTCCTTAAACCAAACTATGCATAGACCAATAAGTCAACGACCAAAATGTTTTAAATTTTAAGTGCACCATAATCGTTTTTGTAATTTTTTTTATAAAGATACCCAAAAATTAATATTTTATTAAATTTTAATATTGAAAAGAAAATTGTATAACTCTAGCAAACTACGAAGATTTTTTTTTATCATAACAGGTTTTATTTTAATAAAATTTATTAGTTTATTTATATCAAACAATGCAATTAACTTACTAAAGTAAATACAGTATTTTTGACTGGGTTAAAATATTTTCGAAAAGTAAAAGAATAGATGTTAAAATTTAGAAAATATATATTATATATAATTGGCAATTGATATTATGTTTTTATAATGTTTAAATATAAAAAATTTGCAACAAAATGCCTAAAGAATAAGAATGTTTTAGTTTTAAAATTTTAGTTTTATTTTTAAGTCTCTATCTTTTATGAATAAATCCGTACTCATGAAATTTATTTTTCCTTTGGAATATCTTATAAAAATTTTATTCATATAAAAATTTTAATTTATTCAATTCTATATCCTTAAAGTGATGAAGATTTTTAGTACTATATTAGTATTGAGAATTTAGTATTACTCTTATACAAATATGATTAATTTTTTATTGTTTTTTAAACTCGACAATCTTATCTAATAGAAAATAATATATTTTTAGTAGAAAATAATTATTTTTTAAAAAATTAAATTATTGAATTCAAAAAAATAGAATTAGCAATATTTGTATGAAAATAATAATGAATTTTTTATACAAATGTAATGCTAGAAATTTTTTCTTGAAGCCAAAAAATTGAACAAATTAATCTTTATATGTCATATTAACACTAACAAAAGAAACTAGGAATTTTCAAACTCAGTATTACTCCTATATAAATACTATCAATTTTTTTGTTATTTTTTTCAATTCAACAATTTGATCGAATAAAAAATAATTTATTTTTGGTAAAAATCAATAATTTCTTGAGAAATCAAATTATTAACTTAAAAAATATAATTAACAATATTTGTATAGAATAAAAAATTATTTATTATTGATAATTTTTTCTTCAAGTGATATAGAATATTTTTAAAAAAAATTACCTTTCATTGTATTTTCTAATTAATCCTAAATTTTTATGTATATATATTAGGTAGGTTGCTCACTTCTACTTAAAATAAAAAATTGATATTGACACCTACACCTCGGCAACAGGTGGGAGACCAAGTAATAACAAGGGATACTGTTTGGCAAAAGAATAAGCAGACTTAGACATTATAATCACCATTTTTCAAAAAAATATATAATAACATGGAATAAGAACGGTTTTCTTGCAATACCTACTTAAAAAACAGTCGTAAATTTTTATAAAAATTTTAATGTAAAAGTAATAAAATCTGACACTTTTTATGTAAAATATAAAATTCATATATGCTTATAAATTCTGCGTGCAATAAAATAAGGAAATTAAAACTTTTATGAAAAATTTGCAACATTAATAAAAAAGATGTAACATATTGCACAAAAATTGTAAAAAATATATGCCAAATATGAAGTTTCTTGAGAACATATCCAATTGTCACACATGATGCAGGGATAAAATGTATTTTCCAAAATAATGTTGAAGTAAAAATATTTCCACAAGTGATGCTTTACAGTGGGTTGTTAGTGTCAATAGGAAGAAGTTGGCTTAGGCATCGTCTTCTTACATATATTGTTTTCCGTAGAAAGATGTTGCTTGAGCCAACTTCTTCCACATACACAATCTTCTGTAATCTCATTTTAGTTTATGTCATTTTAAATTAAAAAAAGTGTAAATTTTTGTTATAGAAACATAAACATTCAGTTTGAAAAGTAAATTAGTGTAAAATTTTAGAGTCAAGATATCTTTTTACCTTGTCACAGTGGCTAAAAAAAGAAAGAGAAGTCATAGACAATACTAATGATAATTTTCTATTATATTGGGTAGAATTAGAGTTTTAATCTCTTCTCGCCCTCAATCAATAACCATAACCTCTATATATAGATGGTATCCTTATATTGTAAGAGATTTTAGTTTTGGATTTTAGAAGTTTCTAATAGATTTTGGCAATATTAAGAGTCATTCAAGAGAAAATTGAGCTTAAGTTTGACTAGATGTTGGATTTGGCAAAAAAGGTTCCTCTTTAGAGTATGAGACATTATAGTTTAGTAAACATTATACTAAGTTGAAAAAAATGGAGTTTGCTCTTTAATCTGTTCAAATAAAAAGGATTTAGTTAGATATTCATTATTGGATAGAAAATTAAGGAGAAAGAAAATAAGAGAGATAATTTTTTATTTGTTTGAATGAAAAAGGAAGAAAAAGAAAAGTTAATATAATCAAATCATAGTAAAACCCTTCAATCATGTTTAATAAAAATCATAAATTTGGCATTTAATCAATGAGTTTAAATTTGATTCAATTTCAATACAAAAATTTTTACATTAAAAATAAATAAAGAAATGATATATTATTAACATTTTAATAATTTTTACCAATAGTAAAAATGTTTTAACTATTTTCATTGACATGGAACTGTAGAGTGAATAAAGTACAAAATTGATTTAGTAATGCTTTTGATTAAAAAATAATAATTAGAAGTAAAATTAGGATAAAAGTAACTATTACATTATTAAAAAGTTATAGGCATTTTAAAAAAGAAATTGTAAAACTACTAAAAAGAATTATTAATTATTATTAAATTAATAAAATGTAATGAAAATTTAGAAGAATTATTCGGTTATAATTATTAATAAGAATTCTTTTAGTCAAAATATTTATCATAACACGTCATTTTTTTAGGGTTTAAATTTGATGCATTATTAATGCAAAATATTTTATATTATCAATAAATATGAAAATAATACATCATTAAAAACATAAAAGTAATTAAAGATTTTTACTTATAGTAAAAGAGTTTTAATAATTTTTAAAAAAATAACAAAAAAGAAGAATAATATAAAATTAATTTATATTAATAATAAATTTAATTTAATTTTTTAAATTAAAATTCCAAGGATGAAATCTACTATAAGTGGATTTTAAGTTTTAACTTTGGCATTGGTCCAACGAAAGTTCAAAGTTTGTGTACTTTGGCTTCAGAAATTAAGGGCATTACAAGAAAAATAATTTGTCAACTCTCTTATTACTTTTTCCTTCCGTCTTCTGTCTATATTTGGGGAGAACGAAGTTACTGTTGAATCATGTTTAATTTCTTTTCAAATTTTTTTTCTATCCTTATGACCTCGTATCATCCAAATAATCAAAATTTCATTTTCTTTTCGTTTTTCTCTTTATTAACTTCTTCCTTTCTCAATTTTTATCCGTCTAAATAATAAGTAAAAGTTATGTTAAATATAAAATTATATTATATACCCAAATTTATAAATAATCAATTATTCCATCGTTATCGCTATATTAAATAAACCCATAATATACATTGTTTTAGATTTTGGCTTAAAAAAAGACAAAGACAAGGTCTTTATCACGTGTGTCTCCATCCTTTTCCACTTTTTCATCTCTTGGAAGGTGCATAACCTGCGCAATTATTTCCTTAATTCTTTTTTAAATGTCGTTCAATTTAATGTACAAAGATTAAAGTAAATAATAAATGATTTTAATTTCAAAAGGGATAAAAGTAAAAATTATTAATATATTTTCTATTAAAAATTAATAATAAATAAAATTATTAAATATTTATTTAAATAATATTTAAAAAAGATAATATATAATTTTAATTTTTTACAAAAATATTTAAAAAAAAACGGAAGAAGTAAACAAAAACAATCATGCCAAGAGGAGCCAATAGTTCTCGATCATTGTGATGTCCACAATATCAAGTGGCTACTGCAATAGACAAAAATCTCAGCCAACCAGTCAAAGATCTTGGAATGCCTCTCCCTCATCTTAACTTCAGACTCAGATTCACCCACTCTGCATACGTAATACAGAATTAGACACAAAGGAAAAGAGAAAATCAAACATGGCTTCTGTATCCGATGTGAAGCCCCATGCTGTCTTAACACCAGCTCCATTACAAGCCCACCTGATTTCAATGCTCAAACTGGCCAAAATTTTCCATCACAGAGGCTTTCACATAACCTATGTAATCACCGAGTTCAACCACAAACGTTTGATGAAATCGGTGAGTCCGGAGGTGGTTGATGGCTTGCCGGATTTTCAATTCGAAACCATTCCGGACAGTCTTCCTACTACGGATGATTGAGATTTACAATCCGTTGTTGTTGCAATTAGGGACAACTGCCTTGTCCCTTTCCAGAAACCTCTTGCAAGACTTAACAATGAATCATCCTCATCCAATATCACCAATAGCGGTACTGTGATTTCTCCAGTTAGTTGCTTAGTTTCTGATATTCACATGACCTTCACAATCAAAGCTACTCGAGAACTTGGGCTCCCAATATTACTATATTGCACGGCTGGTACATTCTCCAGTTAGTTGCTTAGTTTAAAGTATTGATTAACATTTTTAATGATGCAGCAAAATTTGTTGCGGTCCTTGGAACTTTCTCACTTTAATATTTTGTTTAAATTCAGGATTCTAAGTGTATATAAAATGGCTTGTGAAATCTCTTATTACAAAGTAAAAAGAAAAGTTTCATTTTTGGCCAAATTGTTTGCCCTTGTTTCTATAAAATAAATGTTTAAAGCTGTCAATTGTTTTCTAAATTTAGTTGTTAATGTGCTTACGGCTCTTTACTAAATCAATAGACATGACATTGATGGATGTCATTATGCTTCAACCGGCACTTGTGAGGTAGTAGGAATGTGGGGTCTACACAAATTTAATTTTGATTTTGTTTTGAAGTTATATTATATGATGTGAAAATTGTATCTCGTCAACCAAACGGTGTTCTATTGATGTACTTATCGATTGGTAGGTATCCACTAGGAAGGATTTAAAATCTTTGAAGCATGATGCCTCTCCCCGAATTCAGACCCCGGTAATGATAAAATTGCATATTATTATTATTATTATTTTTATTATTATTATTATTATTATTATTATTATTATTATTATGTGATATAATTGAATATTCGAGTTTAAATCTGATGATTGTGTTGACAATAATGTAGGATTATCAATAAAGCGGTTCCTTTATTGCACAAAGCTCTGTTTCAGTCAATTCCGATGGCGGAGAATGATTTTTAATTTGACTTGTGTGGTTTGTGCCTTTGAAGTTTAGGCTGCTCCACTCAAACGGTGAAGGGAAAATGGGAAGGTGTCAGTTTGCGCAGGTTCCGTGATTAAGTCTACTATTTGTTCGCTGAAGCAGCCAAAAAGACTATTCAATTCGATGTTTGCAAGATTGGATCGATTTCATTCGGACTGTCATTTGAATCAATTTTTAAAATTATTTTAATGTTTGGATGAGTTTGAATGGATATGAATCGAATAAAATTAATAAAAAACTAAATAATTTAATAAATTTATTGATTATTAAAATTTATTGTATTTTTTATTTTTTTATTTTTTAAAAAATTAAATTAGTACTTTCAAAACTCTAATTCATAATATATATTATTTTTAAATTATTAATAAATTAATAAAAAAATATTTTTATTTGATCATTTTTATTTATTTTTTATATTGATTTAATTTTATATTTTAAAAGTAAATATTTGATTTATTTATAAAATATATAAAATTTTAATTATAATATTATCTAAAATAATTATTAATTTAACTGATTGAATCATCTAAATCATAAATAAAATTTTTTTCAATTTAATATTCTATTTATAAAATCATATATAGTATATATAAAATTTTAATTATAATATCTGACCTAATTATTAATTTAATCACTCAAATCCTAAATTAAAATTTTTAATTTAATATTCAGTTTAATTTTTAAAACATTAATCTTATCGCATCAATTGGCTTTTTACACACAATTGGATTGATGAGGTACAAAGCAAAAATCTCTACCAATAGTTGGGTAGGGCCCTTCTTTAGCCCCTTGTTGACGGCTTTTGCCTCTATAAAGAACCCCAGAACTGGAGTTATCTTTGCCAACGTAGGAGAAGAGAAAAAGTAGAAAATGGCTGCTGTTTCTGGAGTGAAACCTCATGCTGTGTTAATACCGTTTCCAATGCAAGCCCATCTTTTCTCAATGCTGAACCTAGCGAAACTGCTTCATCACAGAGGCTTTCACATAACCTTTGTCAACTCTGAGTTTAACCACAAACGTTTGCTGAAATCAAGGGGTCCGAACGCCCTTGATGGCTTGCCCGACTTTTGTTTCGAAACCATCCCAGATGGACTTCCCCCTACGGATGTTGATGTTAGCCAAGATATTCCCTCTCTGTGTGATTCAACAAGTAAAAACTGCCTCCTCCCCTTTCGCCAACTTCTTGTGAGACTCGATGAATCCTCCTCAGGTACCAACGGCCTTGTGCCACCAGTTAGTTGCTTAGTTTGTGATGCTTTGATGACCTTCACCATCGAAGCTGCTGAAGAACTTGGAGTCCCTGTACTCCTCTATTGGCCAGGTTGTGCATATTCATGCCTGGGTGTTGCACACATCCGCAGCCTTGTTGACAAGGGTGTTATACCACTCAAAGGTACCTATTTATGTCTTTGAGTTCTGCTAGGAACACACTTCAAATGTGTTACGCCCTTATATGTTTAGTAGTAATTTAACCGTATATGTTTAGCAGTAATTTTTATAAACTCACGTAATCACTGTTTGAATTTAAGAAAATTATTATTTGAATTTAAAAAAGTTATATATATCAAGCATGTATATATGTAAAGTATCTTTGAACTTTATCTTTCTCAAGTTGTTAAACACACCTCAATTATCACGTTATCGTATATGAATTTGGATCTTTTTCCTCAAGTGTTATCATTAATTGACTGATTGTTATTCCTAAGAGAGTAACATATTAGAATTTTTTTTTTTTTGGTTGCTCCTTTTAGTTTAAACGTTTGGAATTGAGTGATTACAATATTTTTCTCTTCAGATTGGAAATTTTTCTGTTAGCAAAACACTTTGTTAATATAGTTTAATAATGGTTGATGTAAAGCTCTTATACTTTTTCTATTTGTATTTTAAATGACAAATAACTTAGAGCAAAATAAAATCTTTTAGATCAAAAATCCTATTTTAATCCTCAAAACATTTGGCTTGTATTAATTTTGTCCTTGAAATAAGATTTGTATTCATTTGATCCCTAAGATTTTAGTCTTTTACAAGGACTAAATTGATATAAATCAAATATTTTAAGGGGAAATTACAAGTCATGCATCTTTCAATTTATGAATGGTTTATAAATTCTAGCAAAATCTAACAAGGGAATGACAAAAAGTTTTCAATTTCAAACTTCTATATTATAAAGATCTAATTAAAAATTGAGTTAATTTATAAGGAGTCACTTAACAAATAAATAAATAAATTATTGTGTCCTGTGGCTAAAGAGTTTTTATAGTGGCCCACGTATGATTTTGTATCATTTTTAACAATGAAGGACAAGGTCCAAATAGCTTATATCTTATGGCAATCACCATCGGTAATTCTGATGTGCAGATGAAAGTTATCTCACAAATGGGTATTTAGACACTGAATTAGATTGCATACGAGGGATGCAAAATATAAAACTGAAGGACCTTCCATCCTTTATAAGGACAACAGATCAGAATGATCCCATGCTGAACTTTTTGCTTAATGAGATAGACAGGGCTCATGGAGTCACTGCTATTTCTTTTAACACATTTGAAGAACTTGAGGGTGATGCAGTGAATGCTCTTTCCTCAATCTTCTCTCTACCTCTTTACACCATTGGCCCTATCCATTATCTTGCCAAGCAAATCCCACAGAATGACTTGTCTTCTCTTGGTGTCAACTTCTGGGAAGAAGAGACCAACTGCCTTGAATGGCTTGAATTCAAAGAACCAAGATCTATTATTTATGTGAATTTTGGCAGCAGCACATTCATGTCCCAAGAGCAACTATTTGAGTTTGCATGGGGACTTGCGAACAGCAAGAAACCCTTCTTATGGATCATCAGGCCTGATCTTGTTAATGGCGGCTCAATGATTTTGTCATCTGAGTTTGTTAAGGAGATAGAAGATAGAGGGCTGATAGCAAGCTGGTGTCCCCAGGAACAAGTCCTAAACCACCCTTCAATTGGAGGGTTTCTAACTCATTGTGGATGGAATTCAATGATTGAAAGTATAAGTGCAGGTGTACCAATGCTTTGCTGGCCATTTTTTGCTGATCAACAAACTAATTGCAGATATGCTTGCACTGAATGGGGCATTGGCTTGGAGATTGATAATAATGTGAAGAGAGAGAAAGTGAAGGAGCTAATAAATGAGTTGATGGTGGGAGAAAATGGGAAGAAAATGAAAGAGAAGATCATGGAGTTGAAGAAAAAGGTAGAGGAAGACTGTAGACCTGGTGGTTCTTCCTACATGAACTTGGACAAAGTGATCAAAGAGGTGTTACTAAAACAGTATCATTAGAAACTGATAGCTAGCCAGCTGTTCTAAATGAACCAAGAGACATGCCTTGTATCTTTCGTTTTTCTTCTATGTTGTCCCACTCTCACCCATTGGATGCATTTAAGTGTAATTTAATTTTATATTGCCACTCATTTACCTATTATCATATTAATAAAAAATTATTAAAATATTTTTATTGTTAATAAAAATTATTAATTTTTTAATATTATGTCATTGTAATTTTAACTAATAATATACAAATTTTTAATTTTAATCAATCACTTAACTTTCTTGGTCACAGCACGTGTGTTCTCAACTTCCATTTTTCTAAGGTTGAATTCAAAGATGGGCACAAATCTATGTTTTCATCAATTTTGTAAGCCTTTCCTTTTAATATTATCCATGATGTTGAGTGTGGTGAAAAATCACAATGGTCAAAAGGGTACTGCTATCATATAGGTGTTAACTATGAATACCGGTATAGATATATATGTATTTTTTCTAATATTTATAAAAAATTATATTTTTAGCAGCATTGTCACAAAAATAGAATTAAAAAATATTAAATTTTGAAAATTTTGTATTTAAGCTTTGACCAACAAAGTGACAACCTTTTTAAGCATTTGTTACATAGAAAATTTGTACAAACATTGTAACATTTTATTAAGACATGACTCTAATCATAATAGGAAAAATTATAACATATTCATACCGGGTACGTTTTAACTTTTATTTGTTTACATGTGATTTAAATTATATGTTTTTTTCTTCTAGCACTTTATTCATATGCGGTCTTCTTTTTCCCATTAAGATCACAAAAATGATAAATTTAGCAATAAATTTCTAAATTTCAGTTTTAGCCCAAAATATGACTTCATACGTCGAATAATTGGACCATGAATCCCAACTCTCTTAACCTTCCTTACTTGATTTAATTTTATGATTTTAACGTGGAAAGAGAAAAAATCATGTGATAAAAAGTGCAAATTTCATTCATTTTTTTTCAAACAAAAAATGTGGACACAGTATTAATGAAAATATTACAGATAACTCACTTCTGACATTTTGAAAGGCAAAAAAAATAAAAACATTCTACAAATGGATATGATATTTTTTTTCCTATAAAATATCAAGCATATGAAGTCACGTTGCTTCATGAAAATTGGGTGGCTAGCTCTTTCTAACAACAAATTATTTTCAAATCTTAACGTCAAAACAACCTTATAGTCATGTGATAATTTCAGAAATAACATAAATATTACTATTTATAGTAGTATTCAACGGAGAGAGCAACTAAGTATATAATATAATTATTACTATGGGAAATAAATCAGCAATTTCTGTTTTGTTTGTTTTATCAAAAGGATTTCCGTAAGAAATTTTCATTTACTTATGTGAGGTAAAGAATTTCGCGCATAGTTAAAAAAATAATGCCTGTTATTGTAATAATGGGGAAAAAAATGACTTTCTCGGTTGGAGTTAGGAATTCCGGTTTGGAGATTGAAGGTCGATTATAATTAAACAAAATTCTATATTGATATATATTAAAAATTTTATAATTATTTAAAATTTATATTTTTAATTTTAATAACTTTGATTTAAGATATTGTAATTTTTTTTATAAATTAAATACAAAAAATTTTAAAATTTTAAATAAAATTATAGAAATTTATTTATAAGCTTGTAGCACAAATTATTCAAATTTCTATATAAATGGATACAAAAAAATTGTAAAATTTGTAAAAAGTGTAATTAATTTAATAAAATTCATATACATATTTTTTTTAGACGTAGATAAATTCTTTATTATGACAATTTTGGATGATAAAATCAAAACAAATAGTAGTTAAATGGCAATTCTAATGCAATAGTTATGTTTGTAATTTAAGTAAAAATATACAGTTATATTTATAAATATTGAAATACACAAATTATTCAAAATTTCATTAAAAAAATTACAATAAAATTTATAAAATTTAGAAAAGGATAATTATTTTAGTGAAATCTAAATGAATATATACCTTTTTTAAACGTATATAAGGAATTATAAAAATTTGGGATGATAAAATTAAAATAGAGAGCAAGTAAATAACAATTTTAATGCAATCATATTATACGTGTATTGTAAATAAATATATATAAATTTTAGTATATATAATATTTTTCTAAAAAATAATATTAGAGTTAGATAAAAGAAAGAAAAATAATTTGTAAGCCATGTAAACCTTTTGTTTTGAATAAGCATATACTTCTACAACGCATTTTTTAATATACAATATATGCAATAAAAAGTTCATATTTAACAAGAAGATAAAAAATAATAAAATTAAAGTGTAAATTACTTATAATTAATCAACAATAGAAGAATTATAATTTTATATATTGTATTTGTATTTCTATGTTTTTTATAAAAATTTTATTACATAAGTACGTATTTTTTTATAACTATACCATATACATTTTAAAATTTTAGAGGCCAAAGTATATAATAACATACATATAGTAGGGAAAAGAAGCAGCCCCCTAAATTTTAAAAAATTATAAAATTATATAAGTCTACAACGCATTGTTAAAAGAAATATTAGTTTGGCCCCCTTTAAAAATAAATAAATATTAGAGATAGTATAAATATGTGTTTGAAAATATCATTAAATATTTTATTGGATGAATTCAAAATTAAACTTAATTTTTATTTATTTGGTTTGTTAAAATTGAATATCAAGTTAAGTAAAAATTCATCCAATCTATTTATCAATTGAATATATTAAACAATTGCTTTTATTTTGATGAGATTTTGTTCGATAAATATATCCAACATTATCTCTATATTGATAGTACTAATTGAATATATATTATATATTATATCATTTAAATATTTTGCATATGAAATTTTTGAAATTATGATCAAGAATAATTATAAAATTTTAATGATTAAATTTGCTAGTCACGATCAAGTTTAAATCATGATAAAAACTTACAATTATAAAATTAGCTTATAAATATTCCATTGGCTGTCATATCATTTAAAAGGACCACATCAACATTTTCAATTAATTTTTGGATGGATGGTGGACGAAGTGATCCAATTTCGGCCTTCAAAAAAAATGAAAGGGTGATACTGTTCAAATTAGAAAGAGACGAACTAAATTGGAACTTTAGGCAAAATTAGAAGATTAAAAGTATATTTTAGTTTTTTTTTTTTATTTTCTTATTTTTATTTTATGAAGGCAAGCAAATAAAGTTTCAACATTTTCAATTCATTTTTGGACGGATGGTGGATGAATGGATCCAATTTCGGCCTTAAAAAAATTGAAAAGGTGATACTACCCAAATTAAAAAGAGATAAATTAAATTGAAACCTTAGGAAAAATTAGAAGACTAAAATTATATTATATTTTTTTATTTATTTTCTTCTTTTTATTTTATAAAAAATTTTAAATTAAAATTTCAATTCTTATAATTATTTTTTTTGTGAATTTTTGTTTTAGATGTTTAAGTGGTTTTAATTTGTAAAATCTTTCTTATATTTCTAAAAATATTTAAAAAGAATGTAAGATTTTTATAATTTATTAAAATTTTAGAAATATTTTTGGCTTAATATTCTTTTAAAATACTCTTATTAAAGAGGTGTGTATCATAAATTCTTATGACATATCAATATTTTAGTAATACACTCTTCCATTAAAATCTTACAATTATTAATACTTTATTTTACTGCTACTTATTGGCTATCACAATTGATCAATTGATCATTGCTAGTTATTATCTATTATCATTAATTATTGGCCATCACCACCCACCATTAGCTATCATAACCTATTATTAGCTACTAACTATGTGCTTTTGACCATTATTTGTTTTCATTATTTATTATCGATAATTGTTGTCATCGCTACAAATTATTAATTACTACCATTGACTATCATCCACTATTGACTATCATTCATTACTTGTAATCATTGCTATGACTATCACAACCTATCATTGTCATTCATCGTTGGTGATCATTATTGATCATCATTTATTAATAACCACCACCCATTATCATTTATCACTTGATATTAAAAATGAATATTTTTTATAATTTAATAATATTCTTAAAAATATATAAATTAATTAAAACCCAATATTGTAAAATTAAATATTTCTAATTAAATTAAATACGATATGTCATATTTTTAAAAAATAAAAATTTTGACCATCATGTTTTGGTATATTTGAAAATTCTTGCAAATGTATGATTTCATGAATCAAATAACCCAAGATTTTTACAGTTTAATTTTTTTTGAGTAAAATTGATCGCTTGCATGACCCTCAAAACAATATTATTACTAGTTGTGGGTTTTATTCATTTAATTATTTCTTTTCATTTTACAAAATAATCAATTTAATAAATAAAGTTTTAATCAAGCTTCTTCTTATAATTTACTTCAAGTTCTAATTTTGTTCTTGCATTTTTTATAATTACATTCTTTAGATTTAATTTTATTTGCAATTAATTTCATGTTATAATTAATTAAGAGATTTCCACTTACAATTATTTGTTTTGATAAATACCTGTTGATTTGCAAACTTATATAATGACATAAAAATGGATAAAAAAGTAAAATTTTAATCACAAAAATGACTAGTAGAACTAAGAAGCATAATTTTGGTCATGCATATTTTCAATTTTAATGGCTTTCATTCCACTACATCTATTTGAATTTTTTTTAATTGCAATAATTAATCATTTCACCGAATAAGTTTTTTTATTTTTATGTGTCAATATAATTATATATATTTATAAATGTTAGTCATCGGAGAAATACAAATAAAAATTTATAAGTAAATTTGCGTAAGGAGTTAATTTAAATTTTTTTTAAAGATCTAAGTAAAAATGAATAAAATACCCGAGCCTTCTTATGCTTCAGGTCATGTGCAATTTACTCTCTAAATTATAAAGATAATGTAATAAAGCCCCTACTGCATCCTACTGCCAAATACTATAATGGAAAAAAGGATGTGAATAATATGTGATAACTAAATTTTATTTAGATCACTGTGTTCTTCTTTGATGAGTTGCATTTGGAACAGTTTTATGTACTATTTCAATCACTTTTTAATTTTTCTTAAAAAAATTACTCACAATGATAATCACCTAAAGGATTTAACCTAAAAAAATTAATATTAAAAATAAGTTCTCAAGCACAAATACATTTCTAAAATTTCATCCAATGTCTTTCAACTCATTGTATCAATCACAATGCGAATAAACTAATAAAAATGGAATATTAGTGGGTTTTAAAATAATTTGGAATAACTTTGTTCCCCGTTGTTGGTGCTTCCTTAAAAATTTCTTTGTTTTAATATAATATTTCTCATGGATGAGATATGCTATTTCGACAAGGAAAACATCATTTTATTCAACTTCACTGATTGCTCAAAAGAATCATCCTTGAACTCTAATATTATATTCCATCTCAAAAAATTGTTGGATTGCAAATTGTATTCTTCATTCAACCTATGTTCTAGCAAAGGAAAGGGATGCCGAGCCATTAACGATCGAAAATGTCACTACAACCATTAAAACTACAGTTTTTATCATAGAAAACAAACAAGCAAAGAGATATTTATTAAGAGTAGAGTGGTCTGTTTGAATGTGTTTTTATTTTTATATTTTCAAAAATTATTTTCTTGTTTTCAAAAATAATTTTTGGATTAAAAAAATCAAAATTAGAAGGTGATTGATATTGTAAATAAGGAAATATTTCATTTAATTACAAAATTGATATTCAAAACAAGAAAATAAGTTCAAAAAATAATTAAAATTTATTTCTATTTTCTTATTTTTAAGTTACGTATTTAAAGAATAATTTTTAAAAATAAATTCTGAAAATAGTATGATAAATAAGTTCTCTTGTTTTTAAAAAATAAAAAAAATAAAAAATTATTTTTAAAAATAGAAAACAAGCATACCCTAAATTCCCTGCCACAACTCTTAGGTAAGACTTATTTTTACTTGAAATCTACTCTTTCTTAAGCTTGTAAAAGAAGAAGTCGTTGATCCATTGAAGGTTGGTGATGAATAAGTAGACATAGGTTGTGTTTTTTGTGCTCACCATGGCAAAGCTAGTAGATTAAAGGTCCAATTATCACATGTGATAGCAAGTTAATGGCAAGGGGTTATTTACACTGATTATATAGTTTAGCGTGTTAATTGCATACTTTTATAAGTTAGAGAGTAAATTACGCATGATTTAAAGTATAAAAGGGTTTGGTATGATTTTAATTTTTTTAAAAAAATAATTTTTTTTATTTTTTATTGATAATAACTACATCTAATAATTATGAAACATGTATATTTTCTCATTCACAAGAATGACTTTATCAAATAAAAGGCATATTGGATTAACTTGTAAATAATTATTTATCCATTTATAATATAATCATATATTATGTATTATACAAATTAATATTATAAAATAAAAATAATATTTTGAAATATATTTATAATTTAATGTAAATTTAAATATTTTAAAACTAATTACTTAAATGAAAAATCACAACATCCTTATATATGAAATAATACTAATTTTTATATAATAATAAGTTAATTATAAATATATATTATTTTAACAATCTTAGAAGAGACTCAAAACTCATTGAATATTTACAAGAGATAGACTTATGCATTATATAAATTAATATTAATAGATCTAATATAATATCTAAAAAAATCCAAAACTAATTGAATATTTAATGGTAAAACTCAAATTTAAATTATTAGAAAAATGAGTCTACTTTTGATAAGATATATTAAATATGGATAAATAGATATGGATACCTTTATCATTTGCAAGATGTAGTAATAAATAGAGTGAACCTAATTTAAATATTAATTATATAAGGGTTTTTTGTCTAATAAAAAAGCCCACACTACAACAATATACAAATGACACCTATATAGATGACATAATCTCTATCATCTGTATAGGCTTTTAGAAATTTATGTTTTCAAAAAAAAATGAAAAGGCCTTATACAAATGACATTTATAACTTGTATAGAGTTTTTCATATTTTTTTAAAAAAATAAAAAAATTATATACAAACGATAAAAGTCATTTATATGTCTCTATAGGTTTTCCAAATTCTTTTAAAAAAATTTAAAAATCATATACAAATGACTTTAGAGTTTCCTTATTTTTTTTTCTTTGAAAAATGAAAAACTCTATACAGATGATAAATGTCGTTTATATAGAGTTAAACTAGACAAATGACATTTGTCATCTACATAAAATTTTTTATTTTTTTTAAATATAAAAAAAACTTTGTACAAATGATAAAAGTCATTTGTATAAAGTTAAAATTTTTAAATTCACCAAAAAGTTGGCGGTAAAATTTTCAAGGGCAACATAGATGACTGTATTGGGTTTGTTGTCTGTATAGGTTATGTTTATGTATACCACCTTGTAAACCATTTCTCCATTTTTAGCATATGCTAGAGAAGCTCTTCCTTCTCTCTCTTGGAGTTCTCTTCATTTCTCCCTTCTAGGTAACTTCTCTTCTCTTTTTTTTTAATTTTTTTATAATGTTGGCATATTTATTTATTGATTCTTGCATTTATTTTTTCAAATAATTAGATTATATTGTTGTATTGTTGGTTGAACTTGCTCATTGTTGGTTTATTATTTTATTGATGTATGTTAAAAAAATTATATACTAAATTTTTGTAATAGTATTAATATAATATATGAAAACAAATTCATACTTCATTAATCAGTTTGATATAATTTTTATTTTGTACAATGGCATATATATTTATTGGGTTAAGTATATAATGAGTATGAATTATTTGAAAAATAATAATTTTTTTACAATTTGATATAGTTATTACTTTAAACATCTAATGATGTTGATATAACAGTTGAAAATAGATTTACTTTAATATTTTATTATGTTAATTGGTAAAATTTATATTTTGCAAGTTGATATATTTATTTTATCAAACATCTAATGAGTTTGATAGAAAATAAGATAATAAAATTTGTAATAATTTTAACAATTATATGAAAGAAAATATAAAACCTCTAATGATATGAAAGATTTAGTAATTTGAATAATCATTTAAAATGTTTAAAAATAAATAATTTAAATATTTAAAAAATTATATAATTAACTCCTCATAAAAAAATATTGAATAATAAGTGTTTAACACTTAATAAAAGTATATTATTAAATAATAATGAAGAATAAAATGTGTAATAATTTAATATTGTAAATAAGTCATATAATAGTAATCAATTTATAATATTATGTAAGAATAAAAACAATGATTTAAACTACTAAAAACTTAAAGAGTAATAAGTAGTAAAATGCATAATAATTTAATATTATAAGTAAATCATACAATAGTAATTAATTTATTATATTATGCAAGAATCAAAGTAATAATTTAAACTGTTAAAAGTATAAGTAGTAATGAATAATAAAATGAATAATAATTTAATATTATAAGTAAATCACATAAATGATAGTATTAAAAAATGGTAACAATTAATTTTGACAATTATAATAATGAATATAAAAAATTTATGAAGTGAAATATTTTAAAATTTAAATAATGTTATATCCTTCTTAATTATTAATAAATTAGAAATTATGATATAAGGAAGAATGATTAAAACAACCAATAAATTTAAGTGAATTAAAAATATTATATATGACATATGAAATAAAATAGAATTAATAAAAGCAAAAAATGTGGGAATGTGACTCAGGTGAAATTTTAATGGAGAAAGTTTATTAGAATCTTGAAGTATAAAGTTACACATTAATAAAAGTGAGCATGTAAGTATAAAAGAGGTTTAGAAGTAACTTTTCAAAAAAATGCCCTGAGGCCTTATTTTCTCTCATTTCAACCTCTAAACCTTATTTTTCCCTCATTTCACTTCATTTTTCCAATTCTTCCCTCTTTATCTAAGAATTTCTCCTACTTTTTTTATATAATCTCTACACCACTCTATTAATCAAGCAAAAGGACTTCAAATCTTCTTGATTTCTTAATCTAATCAATGTAAAAACATTGTTCTCATCAAGAATCCCTCCTATTTCTTCTTAATTGACAAAGTTAAACCCTAACTCTAGAAACTAGAGATTTTGATGTGGTTAAGATTGAAAGACCTTTATACTAGTCTTCTAGCATCCTCTTCTATATAAAATGAGTGGATAATCTAGTTAAATTTATGAATTTTAAGGTTATATGATGATATAGATGAAATATAGGTTATTTTATGATTTTACTTAAATCTGGTTTATTTTGATGTTATAAAAGTAATAAATAATGAAGAAAGATGATATGATAGGTTAGATAAGTGTATTGATAATTATATTAAGGTTTGGTATGCAATATATATGTTTAGGAGGTATTCAAAGTCGAATAAACAATAAATTTTTCATAGAAAACTAAGATTTTCATATATGAATCGATTTTAGGGATCCAGAGGTGAAATTGAGCTTTAGAATCAGGTAATCAATTGATTTCGGGGGTTTAAGGGTTGATGAATTGATTCTAAAGGTCTAGAAGTGAAATTAGACTTCAAAATTAGGTAACCAATCGATTCTGGGGCTTTATGAGTTGATGAATTAGTTTATGATTTAATTCTAGGGATCTAGAGGGGAAACTAAGCCTTAGAATTAAGTAACCAATTGATTCTGAGGGTCTAGAGCTAAAAATTGGATGGGTGAATCAATTTTATCGACTACAAAATTTTATGCTAACTTTGAAGAGACATAACTCCTCTATTTTATGTTCATTTTAAACAAATTATCTATTGTTTTAAAGATAATTAAGTCTACTTTAACATGGAATTAATTTCAAATCAAAATAGTATATATATTTTGAGATATAATCAAATAGTGAACAAAGGTCAAAAACTCAAGATTTTTAAAAATTAACTTTTATGTCTATTTTCAAAAAGGTGTAACCATTTCAAAACTTAATCGATTTGGGGAAATAATTAGTTTATTAAAGGCATATTGAGTTTATTTTAATATAAAATGAGTTTCATGGGTATTATATTTATAATTTTTAAGTTATTCATAGAAGACTACTCAAAGGTTATAGTTAAGATGATCGTATAATGACATATACCCCATCTATTTTATGTTTTCATGACTTTTAATTACCCAATATAAGTATTTGGTTATTAAATACTAAAGATAATGTAGTTCATAATAAGTGTAAGATGATTACATGGATTAGATAATCATAACATGAGGAGGTAGAAGTTATGTGATATAATATATGATGTAATTAACTTATTACATTACTCATGGAATGATATATATATATATTAAGATATGCTTTATGAATTGAGTATTATGATATTTGTGAATGCTTGTATCTATTCCAGAGGACATAATAAGTATTGTGATGTATATTGAAATTGAATTGTGGCTATGTTGAATAGAGCTTGAGCTCTAATATTCAAATTACAATTATAAATCATGCCACAAATGGTAGTAGAAATAAGAAATATGATAGGGTCATTTTATGAGTATTAGATGGAAAATTTCCAATGACATGCTTGTGGAAGGTATAAGACAGACCCTGGAGGGATAAGGATGGAAAGCTTGTGGAGGGTATAAGGTTAACTCGAGAGATAAAAGGTGGATGATTATATTCTATTCATTGCTTATTGTTCCAAATGAAATATGACTTAATTATAGTTATCCTTAAGTGTTCATATATAAGATATTGAAAAATGAAATGATCATGTGTTAATTTCATTAACATTAGCTCTTGGTTTCTAATATGCTTAAATGTGATATGATCGGTTAAAGGAGGATAGTCCGATGGGTAAGTTATTATAAATTATTATTATTCTTATAGATTATTCACTAACAAAGCCCCAGACTCACTCCTTCAAATTTTATTTTATATATTCTTAGGTTGAGCCTCCACCTCTACCTCCTTAGAATTAGAGTTTATAGAAACTTATTGATGATATTTCAATAGCATAGTTTCATGTATATAAAATATTTTGAGCCTCTTATTTATTATAGAATTAAAGAGAGAGAACATTAAACTGATTTCCTCTTGAGTTAGTTAGGCTTGGTTATCCTCATTTTAGAAAGGTTATAAGCATGCCTAACTTCTTCATTTTTTGTAAAAACCTTATTGAATATTTTCTTTATGAAATGCTAGATTCTTTATAAATGCATGGCATTTGTTATTTTGACTCAAGATAATTAATTAAGAATAGGCTAGTGGAAGCCAAAAAGGGATTTCACGCCAATCACGATTGGGTTATGGTCATGACAAAGGTGATATTAGAGCATAATTTAGGTTCCTAATGGGATAATATTAGAGCATAATTTAGGTTCCTAGTGGGATGATGCCCTTAGGTTATATCTATGTACAACCATGATAGATGTTAATTAAAACTGTATTAATGATATGTGTGCACTTGAGATCACATACAACAATACCATTTTGATAGATCATATTATGTAAGTCTCGGCAGCTCACATCCAAGAGGGGTGAATTAGGTATTTTTAAAAATTGTCTTATTTTTGAAATCTCTTTTGAAAGCCCTTTGATTTTAGAAAGTCAGGAGAATAAATTTAATTCAACCAATTCTAAAAGAGCCTTATGAACATGTTTGTACTTAAGATATAATAATTCAATGAATTAATACAAATAAGCTTATTCAACTAAGTATAAATATATTATCTACACAAGATTATTTAATCAAGAGGTTTGCACACAATATATGATAATTTATTACACTTATGCAAAGTAACTTATTCAACTATGCATAAATAAAAAATCAAGAAGTTAATGCATAGATGAATTTCTCTTTTGAGCATTCAATCATTTAAAGATCAAGATCAATATTGATACATAATGTATTTAACAATTAATAATAACAAGAACAAAGCATACAACATTATATCTTAGCAAACAACAATAGTAGAATAGAGATGAATTTCTCTTTTAATGATTCAAATATCCAAGTAATAATATAAGCATTACAACATAAATATCTGTAAAAGACAATAGCAAAATAGAGTATATACAATAAGAAAAATAAAGTATAATGCAGAGAAATAAAAGGATAGCATAAAGAGATCAAACACAAGAATTTATAATAGTTCTCTCATTAAATATCCTCTCTAAGGTCTACATCTACTCTCCAAGCTCTCCAAGCTTGTGTATCAATCCACTATCTCTTTAAGTTTCAATTAGCACTTGAAGAAGCCCGATAATTCCCTTGCTCTTTTTTGAGCAGATTTTCCTTTTACAAGGGATACCTTACCTTCTCTATGATTTTCCAAAGGATATCTCACTTTTTACAATTCTAAAGTGATACAAGATGAAAATTAATTCATACAAACCCTTTTAAAGAGTGGATGAAATAAATGAAGCACTTAGAATAAAAGAATTTCACAAACTAGGGCTTAAATCATGATTTGATGAAAGAGAATGTAAAATGATATTTAATGCTGATGTTCAAGTTTCTCTTAGTTATGTTTTATGTTCTTTTAGCTTTTATAGAAAGCCCATGGAGTAATATAGCCATTTGGGGTTGTTAAGAATGAAAACTAGCTGTTACTAGCCATTATTCGTGTATCAAAATAGTTGGAATCGATTCATGAATTGATTCAGGATATCCAAGGTACTTTTTGGATGTTTGGAATCGATTCACCTAAACAGAAATGCAAATTCAATTTTAGAAGGTCATAACTTCTTCATTTTAAATTTGCTTTAATCAAATGATCTATCATTAGAAAGCTATTTAAGTCTACTTTCAAATAAGACTAGCTTCATACTTATATCAAATGTAAGTTTTGATATATGTTTAAAACAATGAGCAAAGGTTAAAAATAGTAAATCTGTAAAAATCTGATTTTGAGACTCAAATTGTATAATTCATAACTTTTTCATATCTTGGTCATTTTAAGCAAATACCTATCCATGGAAATCTCTTTGAGTATATTTTCATATAAGAAGAATTTTATGCTCATATCATTTTTAATTTTTATGATATGATTAAAATAATGAGCACATGTCAAAAAGGACTAGAATGTAGAAAATTAATTTTTAAACTCAAATTGAAGAGATCGTAAATCTTTCATATATTGATCATTTTAAGAAAATGATATGTCCATAAAAATCTCTTTGAGTCTATTTTCATATAAAAAAGGTTTAACAATCAAACCATAAGTATTTTATGAGATATGATTAAAAGAATGACTAAAGGTTAGTATTGAAAACATCAAAATCTCATATCTCATTGGTTTTTGAAATGTCCCTATAAGCTATCTTGTAAATATATGATTGTGGACTATCTTTTATAACATTTTGATCAAGATAAAATTTTGAAAAAATATTTGAGCTCTATATCATGAAATACTTTATTTTACAAGAAAGTCTAAGCCTAAAGTGAGAAATTATACTAATGAAATGCTTAAGCTTTTCTTAATGCTTCTAAGCTATTTGAATCTTGTCATTTTTCAATATTTAGATCATACCTTCTTTCTTGAATTTCTTCCTTGATCTTGAGTTGAATATAATATGATCTTTCATTCTTCTGCTTCAATCTTAACTCCTATTTTACTCATTGGACATTCTTATATACAAGTTCATAATATTTGTAAATCATATAGTTAGTCCTATACAATATATCAAGATATTGATATGCGTGATTCATATATAAATTATATAAAAAATTAGCTCAAGAACATGCATGATCATCATGTCATACATATGGATCAATCATAATATAATATGTCTATTAAAGCTTATATAATATATACCACTTTAGTAGAAGACATATAATGTTATTGTAACATTTATTTGTAATTATCAAAACTCATCATATAAAGCCTTAAGCTTAACAATCTCCTCTTTTTTAATGATAACAAATCACCAAAGAAAAATATGTTCAAAATAATGATTTAATCTAGTAAGCATATGATGATATCAAACATTAAGTACATAGCATTTTTCTTTCCATCTTTTTCTCCCCCTATTTCACATCAACAAAAAGGTTGAGCAATCATATTGAAGTAAGTGATGTCATAAAAGTGATAGCATATTTTTCTTTTTATCTTTTTCTCCTCTTAATCTAATGACATAATGAAGTAACATCTCTTTCTTTCCTTTTCTCTCTAAGAAGATAAATATAGGTTAAAAGATAAACATCATTAAAAGCTATATTATTCATCTTTTGTAAGTAAAGGCATATTCATGTCATATGATCTCAACAAGATTATCAAGGATTATATATCATGATCATATGAAAAACATTTATCAATTAAGTGAGTCAAAGGATATAGCACTTTACTTTCTTTCTTTAAGTAAGTATGAGTAGACATATAATGTGTATAAACATTTAAAACCCTTCATGTTAAAAAAGATGTAAGTCCTAATATAGATCATAATTTCAAAGCTCCTTTAGGTAAGTATAAGAAAATATGTAAAACATTTAAGCATTAAGAGGCCTTCATGTCAAAAGATATATGAGCCAAAGTATAGATCAAACATAAGCAAAGCTCCTCCTTAAATCATGCTATTTATTTTGCATAAGCTCCCCCTCAATAAAATAACATTAATTTTCTTATTATTTTCAAAAATATATGCTCCTCTTTTCAAAAGGTGCAAAATGGATTGAAAATATAATTATCATAAAGCATCAAGACATATTTGTTTAATAAAGTACATAATCATATTTATAAACATGGCAAACATAATCCCTTTTTAATTTAATAAAAAGCATTTGAATTGCTCCCATTTTTAAAATGCTTTGTTGAAATTAAAATTTTCAAACATGGTCATTTGAAAACAATATATCATGATAATAAAAGGTTAAGCAATTTGAAATCAATGACTTTTTATTTTCAAGCTAATTTGAAAAAGAAATCTTTTAAAATAATATAATGCATGTATATTTCCTTAATAAATTTTCTTTATGAAAGAGCATGATTAGGCCAAGTTCTAAGCAATCAAGAGACTTAACTCAAACACATTGTGAAAGAATATGCAATAGGAATAAAAGAGATAAAAATTATCAAGATTTCCCTGTAATGATGACAATAATCATGTAACATTAATTAAGCACTTTTTCATCACAACCAAGCATATTTCTCATAATCATATCCTCACTAACCAAGAGCTAGTAGATCGAGAGTATAATACAATTAAAACATTTATGATTCATAAAGAAAAGAATAAGGATGGATATACTTATCAGTTTTAGCAATATGTAATGCTTCTTAGTTGTAGTCATCTTCTTTCTTATCAATCATGAGGTGAATATCATTGATCTTGATGAGAGGTTCACTTTTCTTAATGTGCTTCCCTTTGGAGAAGGATTGGAAACCATTGCTTAATCAAGTGGAGAATATTCAAGTTATCACTTAATCTTTTCAACTCTATCAATACTCCACTCTTTTAAAGTTGATCTTTTAAGTTATCTCACAAATCTTAAAGATTCTTGCAAACTTTTATGCATGCAACTCAAAATTGGAGAAGATTTATGTAAATTAAATAATAAAGACATCTCAAGGAAAACATAGCATCATTCAAGCTTATAAATATCACAATTCAAGATAGGAGATTAGGATATACTAAACAAATTCTAAACATTCTCCAATAAATTGTTAGCTATATTTACCTTGATAGAATAAATAGCCTTCCTTTAGCACAAGGAGTATATATCATTTTAAAAGATAAAGCCAATCATAAAAATGATATATTTATTCATTAACTATCCATACTTAAGAATGATATAAACTATATTAAGTATAGAGATAGGATAAAGTATTCCAATCTTTTGAAATTCATTCTTCCTTGAAGAAGTTGACTTTATTATGAAAATTGAGTTGATTTAGCCTCAAGTTGAACTTGTCTTCCATTTTCATACTTTGCTTGAGGTAGTATCACATTTCCTTTCTATATGAAACTCTAGATAACTTCTTTGGTATCCAACCAAGACATAGGTCCATGAGGATTAGATGGATATCAAACTAATATGCTCATATTAATCAATTTAAACAAGTGAGTATAATGATCATGTTCTTAAAAATTATTTCCAAACCATTTATATATTTTCCTTATATAAACAATCAATAATGAAACTCCATGAAAATATACTAAGCATTGCATACCTTTATATTAAGTTATATCATTAAATGGCTATCGACATATAAAGATAAAGTAAATCATGTATTTAGACTTTAATTTTAATAAAACAAGGGTGGAGAAAATGAAGCTATCATCGCCCCTAATCATTTAAATAAAGGATTTATGGAATCGATTCATGAATTAATTTGTAGATGAATATGATCATCTATGAATTGATTGACCACTCAGACATCCTTCTACATATTGTCAATTAATTAGTGAATCGATTTTATACTTCTAGAGGCTACCACTTCATGTTTGGAATCAATTGACCACCGATTCATAACTTAAATTTTAAATCTTTAGATTTCCATCCATATGCAATGAATTGATTCTAGGCTTATAGAGGTAATCACCTCTTTCTTAGAATTAATTAGTCACTCAATTATATCTCTAATGAATTGATTAACCACTCGATTGATTCATTGCTAACACCTTTTAATTCATCATTTTCTAATCGATTAATTCATCATTTTCTAATCCTACCCCTCTTGTAAAGGCAAATAAAGGTAGGTTTAAAATTGTACATGAGTTCTTTCGGCTAAACCAACTTAGATACTTCAGTCTTGATCTGATGGTGGATTTATATTAATTCCTTGAGCATATTGTGAGGTTAGGTGAGATGTTGCAAAGCTCCACTTCTTTATTTATTGAGTTAGTAGGCTACCAACTAGATAAGGTAACCCATTATTAGTTTATTGATATAGTAATAAATCAAAATCCGTAATTGGAGCCTTTGACTTAGAAAGCCTTCCAAGAATTGTTTATAGATCATTTCTTACCATCATATGTTCATCAAGGAAGAGTTAAGGAATTTGAAACCTTAAAATAAGAAAGTTTATCTATTGCAGAGTATGATGTTCAATTCACTTGATTGTCATGATATGATCCATATTTGGTTTCTACAAAGAAGGCTAAAATTGAGAGGTTTATATATGACCTCAAAGATTTCTATTTTAAGAAAATCCATGTTGATTATGATACCACTTATCAAGAAGTGGTGGATCAAGCACTAGTGCTTAAATGAGAGTTAATGAAGGGAAGGAGAGGTAAGCTTAAAAAGGAAGTAGGCAAACAAGTCGGTGTGAAGGATCGAGTTAAGTACATTTTTCAAAGGGATGCCTCCTCAAGCTATCTCTAGGTATGGGAGAAGTGGTTCTACTAAGAGGTCACTATCTTTTCAAGGTGCACCTAGTAAATACTTTTCAAGAAATAACTTAGAAGGACAAAGAACTCATTCTAATCCTTCAAGTTAACAAAATCGACTTTCAAGGCAAGGTGTTAGAAGACCTTGGTGCCTTTAATTTTAGCTTCACCATGATGGTCCTTGCAACCATTTTGGAAGGCAATGCTTTAAATGTGGACTAGTTGGGTATAAGGAAAAAAACTACCCTGGAAATGTTACAAGTTAAGGTATGAGTTATTCTATATCTTAATGGAATAATCCAAATCCTCCATCAGCTTTGTGACCTAGAAATCCTCCAGCACCTTCAAGGAGTGCTAATGTTTTAAGCCTAAGAGGAAAAACAAGTGGAAATCAAGCTTGAGTGTATACACTTACCCCTAAAGAGGCTAATGCCTCCAATATTGTTGCGATAGGTACTATCTTTATTGAAACTTTTACTATTAAAGGTTTATTTAATCCTAGTGCTACCCACTCTTTTGTGTCAAAGAAATTTTCTACCACCATAAGTAGACTCACCAGAGAGATGAATACCCCTTAATTGTAATAACCCTTATAAAGAAATCCCTTATAACCACCCATAAATTAGAAACTTGTCTAAAAAAAATTCATAATCATGTAATGCCAATAAACTTAATCTTACTTGATATGAGTGATTGTGATGTAATATTGGGGATGGATTGGATGTTTGAATACTATGCATGTGTGAATTGCTTTGATAAATCTGTGACATTCTCCATAAAGGGCTTTACACCCATTGAATTCTAGGGAGATAAATTAATGAATTCTATTGCCAATATTTTGAGCATTAAGGCTCAAAGACTTATTCAAAAGGGAGACACAATATACATGGCACTAGTGTGAGATTTAAATTAACTTGTCCTAAATGTTAATACTGTTCCTATAATAAAGGAATTTCCTGATGTGTTTCCTTAAGAGTTACTTGGATTACCCACGAATCATGAATTAAGTTCTATATTGATTTAGTACTAGGCACAAAACCTATTTCAATTCCTCCATATCAAATAGGCCTAATAGAGTTGCAAGAGTTAAGGGAACAATTGCAAGATCTTATAGATAAAAGGTTCATTTGTATGAGTTCTTCACCATAGGGAGCTCTAACCTTCTTTATGAAGAAAATGATGGATCTATGCAATTGTGTATTGATTACTGTCATCTTGACAAGGTCATTATCAAAACTAAATATCCTTTTCCTCATATTAATGATTTTTTTAATCAATTTCAAGGAGCAAAATACTTTTCTAAGATTAACCTTTGTACAAGTTATCACCATTTGAAGATCCATGAAGGAGATATTCCTAAGATTGTATTTAGGACTCGATATGGCCATTTCGATTCCCTAGTAATGTCTTTTGAATTAACTAGTACCCTTGTTACTTTCATGGATTTGATGAATCATATTTTCAAACCATATTTGAATAAATTTGTCATTGTACTTATAGATGATATCTTTGTGTACTCAAAAAATGAGGAGGAACATGCTTAACATCTTCAAGTGGTCTTGCAAATCTTATGAGAGTATTAATTGTATGTAAAATTTTTTAAATATGAATTTTGGACTACTAGTATTACCTTCTTAGGGTATGTAGTGACACGAGAAACGGTTCAAGTGGATCCCTAGAAAGTAAAAGTAGTAGAGAATTAGCTAAGGCTATCATCAGTTATAGAAATTCATAGTTTCCTTGGACTAGCAGACTATTATCAGGGGTTTGTTAAAGATTTTTCCAAAATCTCCACACTATTAACTAAACTGACGAAAAAGGGAGTGAAATTCAAATGGACAAATGGATGTGAAAGTAACATTTGAAAACTAAAGTCATACTTGATATCAACACTAGTATTGGCACTTTTCCTAGGCACTAGAGGATATGCGGTGTATTATGATACATCAAGGACTCGAGTTGTTTTTATGTAATATGGTAGGGTAATAACTTATGTTTCTTAACAATTAAAAAGATATGAACAAAATTATCCTACACATGATCTAGAGATGGCAATAATGATTCTTGCCTTGAAGATATAGAGATATTACTTATATGAAGAAGCCACTAAAATTAACATAGATCATAAAAGCTTGAAGTATGTCTTTGAGCAAAAAGATCTCAATTTGAGATAAAAGAGATGGATAGACTTAATTAAGGACTATAATTACTCTATTTTATATCACCCTAGTAAGACTAATGTGGTAATAGACGTGCTTAGTA
Source organism: Sindora glabra (assembly GCA_020226215.1). Taxonomy (NCBI): domain Eukaryota; kingdom Viridiplantae; phylum Streptophyta; class Magnoliopsida; order Fabales; family Fabaceae; genus Sindora; species Sindora glabra. The sequence continues at coordinate 12,604,495 of CM035225.1, read as the reverse complement.
AGAAATATAAAAGCAAACGAATAGAGGCACCAACTGAAAATTTAGATGTGGTGTTAGCTCATATAGCCATTCAATCTACTCTTATAGAAAAGATCAAAGATGCATAAAAGAGTGATCCACACTATGCAACTTTGGTGAAAAAGGCAATTGAAAAACAAGAATATGATATAACTATTGATGAAATCGGAGTAGTTAGCCCTCAAACAAGGATTTAGGTCCCAGTAAGTGAATGAAATAAATTAATGTACCGAGCTTATAATGCATTTTACACCATGCATCCAGGAGCAGTGAAAATGCACCATGATTTAAAGAGAATCTTCTAGTGGAAAGGGATGAAAAATGATGTATTGTACTATATAGTGAAATGTCTCACTTATTAGTAGGTGAAGGTAGAGCATCAACATTTGGTTGGAATGCATCAACCACTCCTAATACTACAATGGAAATGGAAAAGTATTACAATGGATTTCTTGATCGAGTTGCTTAAAGCACAGAAAGGGTACAATTCAATTTATGTTATTATTGATAGGTTGACAAAGTTAGTGCACTTTCTTCCTATTAGAACCATTTTTATTACAACTTAATATGCTTAGGTGAACCTTCACAAGATTGTGCTATTACATGGGGTCCTAGTTACTATTGTGTTAGATAGTGGTGCTTAGTTCACATCTCACTTCTAGCAATCATTTTAACAAACATTAGGAACTTAATTATGGTTTAGCACTACCTTTCATCCTCAAACTGATGGGCAATTTGAAAAAATCATTTAGATATTAGAAGATATACTTAGAGGTTGTGCATTGGAATTTAAAGGTACTTGGGAAAAGTATCTATCACTAATAGAGTTTACTTGCAACAACAGCTATCAATCTAACATTCAAATGGCGCCGTATGAAGCACTTTATGGCTGAGAATATAGGATGGTTCAAACCTAGAAGGCCTGACTCTTGGGACTAGATTTAGTGAATGATACTTTGGAGAAAGTTTAAATTATATGAGATCGATTGAAAGTAGCTCAAGATTGACAAAAGTCAAGAAAGCTAGAGTTTCAAGTAAGGGACATGATTTTTCTAAAAGTCTCATATATGAAAGGTGTAATGAGATTTGGGAGAAAAAGTAAATTGGCATCGCATTTCATTGGGCTTTTCCCAATTCATAAGCACATTAAAGCGATGACCTACCAATCAAAGTTATCACATAATTTACAAGCCATTTATCCTATATTCCATGAATCTATACTTAGAAAATACCTGTTAGATGAGTCTCATGTCATTTAAAATGGACCACTACAACTTGATCCTAAGCTATCATATGAGGAGCAATCAATGGAGGTTTTAGACTGCCAAGTTCGAAAGTTAAGATATAAAGAGGTTCCTTTTATGAAGGTTTGTTAGGAACATCATGGAGTGAAGGAAGCTACATAGAAATTGGAGTTTGATATGTAGTAATGATGTCCTCATTTATTTGGTAAGTAGTAAGTTTAACATAGTAATGATTTATACTAGCTTTAGAATACTGTATGTATTGAGAATTTAAGAATAAATTCTTTTAAAAAAGGAAGCATTGTTACACCCTACTTAATTATTAATAAATTAGAAGTTATGATATGAAGAAGACTGATTACAGTAAAATCTAAATTCAGGTGAATTAAGAATATTATGTATGAAATATGAAATAAACTAGAATTAATAAAAGTAAAAATATAGGAATGTGATTCAAGTGAAATTTTGATAGGGAAAGTATATTAGAATTCTAAAGTATAAAGTTATACACCAATATAAGTGAGCATATGAGTATGGAAGAGGTTTAAGAGTAACTTTCCAAAAATATTCTTAGACCCTTATTTTCTCCTATTTCAAGCCCCAAACCCTATTTTCCCCTTATTTCAATTCATTTTTCCAATTCTTCGTTCTCTCTTTTTAAGAATTTCTCCCACTTTCTCTACACAATCTCCATACTATTCCATCAATCAAGTAAATGAATTCAAATCTTCTTAATTTCTTAATCTAATCAAGGTAAGAATATTGCTTACATAAAAAATCCTTCCTATTTCTTTTTAGTTGATGAAGGATTTGAAGTTTATTTAATTTTGTTAGCATTTTAAACCCTAACTCTAGAAACCATGGATTTTAATATGGTTGGGGTTGAGAGATTTTCAAAATAATCTTCTAGTATCCTCTTTCATATAAAGTGAGTGCATAATCTAGCTAAATATATGAATTTTGAGATTATATGATGATATAGATGAAATATAGGTTGTTTTGTATGATGATATAGATGAAATATAGGTTGTTTTGTGATTTTACGTGAATCTAATTTATTTTAATGTTAAAGAAGTAATAAATGATGGAGAGAGGTGATATGATAGGTTAGATAAGTATTCAATGATTATATTGAGGATTAATTTGTAATATATGTGTTTGAGAGATATTCAAAGTTAAATGAATAGTGAATTTTTTTAGAAAATTGATATTTTCATGTGTGAATCGATTCATGAATTGATTTTAGGGGTCTAAAGAAAAAAATGGGCTTCAGAATCAAGTAACTAATTAATTATAGGGGTCTAAAGGTTTATGAATCAATTCCAAGGGTCTAAAGCCAAAACTAGGTTTCACAATCAAGTAACTGATTGATTTTAATGGCCTAGAGGTTGATAAATTGATTTATAAATTGATTCTAAGGGTTTAGAGATGAAATTAGGCCTCAAAATTGAGTAAACAATCGATCATGAGGGTCTAGAGGCAAAAATTGAGTGGGTGAATTGATTTATCAACTATAGAATTTTATGTCGACTTTGAAGGAGCATTACTCTTCTATATTATGTTTATTTTAAACAAACTACCTATTGTTTTAAAGGTAATTGAGTTTACTTTTAAATGGATTTAGTTTCAAATCAAAATATTGTACATATTTTGAGATACAATCAAAATAATAGACAAAAGTAAAAAACTTAAGATTTAAAAAAATAGACTTTTGTGTCTATTTTCAAAAGGGTGTTTAAATGGAATTAGTTTCAAATCAAGATACTGTACATATTTTAAGATACAATCAAAATAGTGGACAAAGGTAAAAAACTCAATATTTCAAAAAATGAACTTTTTGCATTTATTTTTAAAATGGAGTAACCATTTCAAAACTTAATTGATTTGGGAAAATAACCGGTCTATAAAAAATTTATTGAGTCTATTTTCATATGAAATGAGTTTCATGGATGTTATATTTATAATTTTTGAGTTATTCATAGAAGACTATTCAAAGGTCATAGTTAATATGACTGTATAGTGACATATACCCCATCTGTTTTATGTTTTCATGACTTTTAATTGTCCAACATGAGTATTTGGTCACCAAAACACTAAAGATAGTATGATTCATGATAAGTGTAAGATGATTACACGGGTTAGATAATTATGACATGAAGAGGTAGAACTTGTATGATATAATATATGATGTAGTGAACTTATTGCATTACTTATAGAATGATATATATATATATTGAGAAATGCTTTATGAATTGAATACTATGATATGTGTGAATGCTTGTATCTATTTCAGAGGATATAATGAGATTGATAAGTATTGTGACTTATATTGAAATTGAATTGTGACTGTATTGAATAGAGCTTGAGCTCTAATATTCAAATTACAATTGTGAATCATGTCACAAATGGTAGTAGAAATGAGAAATGTGATTGGGTTAATTTTATAAGTACCAGATGGAAAATTCTTGATGACATGCTTGTGAAAGGTATAAGACAGACCTTGAAGGGACAAAGATGGAAAGCTTGTGAAGGGTATAAGACTGACCCAGGAGATAAAAGGTGAATGGTTCTATCCTATTCATTGCATATTATTCCAAATAAAATATGACTTGATTATAATTATCCTTAAGTGTTCATATATGAGACATTAAAAAATGAAATGATCATGTGTTAATTTCATTAACATTAGCTCTTAGTTTCTAATATGTTTAAATGTGATATGATCAATTAAAGGAGGATAATTTGATAGATAAGTTACTATACATTATTGTTATTCTTATAGTTTATTCACTCATTGAGCCTCAGACTCACTCCTTTATATTTTATTTTATAGATTCCTAAGTTTAGCCTTCACCTCCTCCTCCTCCTCAAAGCTAGAGTTTATGAGAATTTATTGGTGGTATTTTGGTAGCATAGTTTCATATATATAGAATATTTTAGGTCTTTTGTTTGTCATAGAATTAGATAGAGAGAATGTTAAGCTGATTTCCTTTAAGTTAATTAGCCTTGCTTATCTTCATTTTGAGAGGGTTAAAAGCATGCCTAACTTTTTCATCTTTTATAGAAATTTCATTGAATGTTTTCTTTTTGAAATGTAAAGTTCTTTATAAATGTATGGCATTTGTTATTTTGAATCAAGATAATTAATTAAGAATACGCTAGTGGAATCCGAAAAGAGATGCCATGTCAATTATGATTGGATTAGAATTGTGACAAATAATAATTAAAAGAACTAAAAATATCTATAATAATAAATAATAAAATTTATAATAATTTAATATTATGAGTAAGTTATGTAATAGTAATTTATTATATAAAAATGAAAGTATTTGAAAAATAATAGCACAATAATTTCACAATTACACTAAAGAAAATGAAAAAATTTCTATGATTTTTTTTAATTTCAGAATTTAAAATACTAAAAATAGAACTAATATATATATTTTCCATTGTTATTTATATTTTTAGTATTTTAAAATTTTAGATTATAAAAAAATCATGGAAATTTTTTTATTTTCATTAGTGTCATTGTAAAATCTTCATACTATTATTTTTTAAATACTTTCATCTTTATATAATATAATTAATTAATTATTATTATATGATTTACTTATAATATAATAAATCAATTACTATTATATGATTTCTTGCTGCCCTTCTTTACTCCGCGAGGCTAACAAACAGGAAGCACCTCAAGAGAATAAGATATCAGATTGGGCTTGCAGTGAAGAGCAGGATGGCACTACAAGTTTAAAAAAAAAAAGAAAGAAAAAGGTCTATATAAACGATAAAGGACATCCGTAAAAATCTCATTTATCATCTTTATAAGTGTTATAGATAATATTATCATTTGTATTGATCTATCTATATAGGATTATACTTGTTGCACCTTATATAGACGATATTTTGTATGTCATTTGTACAGGTAAGATCTATATAAATAATAAATGCTATTTATATAGGGAATTGTCATTTGTATATAGAACTATTATCTATATAGGGGTATGAATAGTATAAAAAAATTTCAATTTATATTAAATTTTTTTAGCAATTTTAATGATTTTATTTTTTTAATAACTTTTTAATATATTTATTTTCTAATTTGAAGAATTTATTTGTAAATAAATGATGAAAAATTTTAATACATACTAAAATATTTTTTATAATTATTAATAATTATTTAAAAATATTAGAATATCAATTGTAAAAACAAATAAAACAAAAACTAACTCCCAATAATATATAATAAAAAAATTTCCATCCATATATAACAATACAAAATATAAAAAAATATGATATATATTATATATTATTACTTATAGTTTTAGTATTTTAAATTCTTAAACTATAAAAAAATCATAGAAATTTTTTTTTTCATTAGTGTAATTGTGAAATCATCGTGCTATTTTTTTTCAAATGCTTTCATTTTTATATAATATAATAGATTTATTATTATTATTATTATTATTATTATTATTATTATTATTATTATTATATGACTTACTTATAATATTGAATCATTATACATTTTATTGTCCATTACTATTGATATTTTTAAAGCTTTAAATTATTAATTAAGTTATAAAATATTTCACATCATAAATTTTTTTATATTTATTATTGTAATTATCAAAACAAGTTATTACCATTTTTTAATTACTTTTATTTATGTGATTTACTAATAATATTAAATTATTATACATTCTATTATATATTCTACTTATATTTTTGATATTTTAAATTATTACTTTGATTCTTGTATAATATAATAAATTAATTACTATTGTATGATTTACTTATAATATTAAATTATTATTTATTTTACTACTTATTACTCTTTATATTTTTAGTACTTTAAATTATTATTTTCATTCTTATATAATATTATAAATTAATTACCATTATATGACTTACTTGTAACACTAAATTATTACATATTTTATTATTTATTGTTATTTGATAATATACTTTTATTGAGTATTAAATATTTATTATTCAATAATTTTTATGAGGATTTAATTATATAATTTTGTAAATATTCAAATTATTTATTTTTTAATATTTTAAATAATTACTTAAATTAATAAATCTTTCACATTATAAAATATTTTTATTTTCTTTTATCTAATTATTAAAATTATTACGAATTTTATTATCCTATTTTCTATCAAACTCTTCTAGATGTTTGACAAAATAAATATACTAGCTTTTGCAAAGTATTAACTTTACCAACCAACACAATAGTGTATTAAAATAAATCCATTTTCAACTATCATATAAATTTCATTAGATATTTAAAGTAATAATCACATTAAACTATATAAAATTATTATTTTTCACACTAAATATCATATTAAATTATGCAAAATACTAATTCACACTCATTATATGTTTAATGCAATAAATATATACGCCATTGTACAAAATAACAATTATATCAAATTGATTAATTAAGTATGAATTTATTTTCATATATTATATTAATACTATTAAAAAAATTTAGTGTATAATTTTTTTTAACATATAACAATAAAATAATGAATCAATAATCAACAAGTTCAATCAACATAATCTAATTACTTGATAAAATAAATACAAGAATTAATAAATAAATATACAAACATTATGAAAAAATAAAAAAAAAGGAGAAAAGAACTTACCTAGAAGGGAGAAATGAAGAGAACTCCAACAGAGAGAAGGAAAAGCTTCTCTAGTGCATGCTGGAAATGGAGATATGGTTCACAAGGTGCTACATATAAACATATCCTATACAGATGACAAAGCCAAACAAGTCTTTTGGGTTATCCTTGAAAATTTGACTACTAACTTATTAGCAAGTTTAAAATTTTCAACTCTTGTTATCTGTATAGAGTTTCCTTACATATTTTTTTAAAAAAATAATATGAAAAGCTCTATGTACATGACAAATGTCACTTGTATAGGCAAATTTCATTTGTATAGGTTAACTCTATACAAACAATTTTTTGTCATTTGTATAGAGTTTTTCATATATTTTTTTAAAAAAATATAGGAAAACTCTATATAGAAAACAACAAAAAAAGTCATTTTAAAGGGTTTGTGAATTTAAAAAAAAATTGAAAAACTTATATTAACGACTTTGATAAACCTTATATATAGATGGCTTTTATCGTTTGAATAGAATTTTCTTATATTTTTTTAAAAATATAAAAAACTCTATATAGACTACAAATGTTATTTGTATAGGATCTTTTCATTTTTTCTTAAATAAATTTTCAGAATCCTGTACAAATGATTGAGATTATGTCATCTATATAGGTGTCATTTGTATATTACGTAATTGCTATAGTGTGGGCATTTTTATTAGACAAAAAGGCTTTACATAATTAATATTTAAATTAAATTCACTCTATTTATTACCGCATCTTGCAAATGATAAAAGTACCCATATCCATTTATCCATAACTAATAAATCTTATCAAAAGTAGACTTGTTTGTTTAATAATTTAAATTTTAGTCTAATCATTAAATATTCAATTAGTTTTGGACCTTTTTTAGATATTAATATTAATTTATGTGATGGATAAGTTTATTTCTTGTAAATATTCAATGAGTTTTAAATTTCTTTTAGGCTTGTTGAAATAATTTATTTTATAATTAACTTATTATTATATAAAAATTAGTTTTATCTCATATATAAGGATATTGTAATATTTTATTTAAGATAATTAATTTTAAAATATTTAAATTTCCATTAAATTATAAATATATTTTAAAATATTATTTTTTATTTTATAATATTAATTTGCATAATATAAAATATATAATTATATTATAAATAGATAAATAATTATTTATAAGTTAATCTAACATGCCTTTTATTTGATAAAGTCGATCTTGTGAATGAGAAAATATCCATGTTTCATAATTATGAGATGAAATTATTACCACTAAAAAATAATAACTTTCTATTTTTTGTTAAAAAAAATAAAATCATATGATTGGTAGGTATGCATGAGGGATGTGGGGTCTACACAAATTTAATTTTGATTTTACTTCAAAGTTATGTCATGTGATGTAAAATTGTACCTCATCAACTGAAAAGTGTTCCATTGGTGTACTTATCGATTGGTTAGTATGCATCAGGAAGGATTTAAAATGTTTGAAGGATGTTGCCTCTCCCCGAATGCAGACCCCGGTAAAAATAAAATTATTATTATTATTATTATTATTATTATTATGTCCAAATCATACAAGGCAAATACCCCCAAAACCAAAGTAGTCAAGTGAAGATAGAAACTAAATAAATAGAAATTAAGAATGTATTTGAATATATTTTTATTTTTATTTTTTAAAAATTATTTTTAAAACAGTTTTTGAATTGAAGAAAAATAAAAAATAGAGAGTGTTTTAAAAAAATATTTTATTTAATTATAAAACTGACATCTAGAATAAAAAAATTAGTTGGAAAATAACTAAAAGTTATTTTTTTAAGTTATATATTTAAAGAATAATTTTTAAAAATTGATTTTGAAAACATGTCAAACAATTTTTTCTTCTATTATTTAAAAACAGAAAATAAATAGATCCTAAGCTTCCGCCCGCCAAAAAACAATACTACAAAGCACCAGAAGAGAAACCTTAACAACCTTTATCTTTCTGCAACAAAGGTTCTAAACAATGAGGATGATGAGAAGTCCAAAAACTTGGCAAAATAGCATAACTATCACTGTTTTTAGTAGTATTCAACCGAGAGAGCTATTAAATATATAATATAAGTATTACTGTGGGAACTAAATCACCGATTCCTGCTTTGTTTAGTCAAAAAGGATTTTGGTAGGAAATTTTCATTTACTTATGTCAGGTAAAGGATTTCGTGCATAGTTCAAAAAATAATGCATGTTATTGTAATAATAGGAAAAAAATGACTTTCTCGGTGGAGTTAGAAATTCTGGTTTCAAGATTGGAGGTTGATTATAATTAAACAAAATTCTATATCGATGCATATTAAAAATTTTAAAATTATTTAAAAAATTATATTTTTAATTTTAATAACTTTGATTTAAGATAACATAATTTATTTTATAAATTAAATATAAAAATTATAAAATTTTAAGTAAAATTATAAAAAAAAATTTATAAGGCTGTAATACAAATTATTCAAACTTCTATATAAATGCCTACAATAAAAATCTATAAAATTTGTAAAAAGTGTAATTAATTTAATAAAATTGATATTTATATATATTATTTTAGACATATATAAATGCTTTATTATGACAATCTTGGATAATGAAAAAAAAATAGATAGTAATTAAATGGCAATTCTATTGCAATAATTATGTTTGTAATGTAAATAAAAATATAAACTTATTTTTATAAATGTTGTAACACACAAATTATTCAAAATTTTATAAAAAAATTACAATAAAATTTATAAAATTTACAAAGATATAATTATTCTAATGAAATTTAAATGAATATATACTTTTTTTAGACATATCTAAGGGATTATGAAAATTTGGGATGATAAAATTAAAATAGATAGTAAGTAAATAGCAATTTTAATTCAATCATATTACATGTGTAATGTAAACAAGCATGTATAAATTTTAGTATAAATATTATTTTTCTAAAAAATAATATTAGAATTACATAGAAGATAAAAAATAACTTGTAAGCCATGTAAACCTTTTGTTTAACTAAATATATACTTCTACATAAGATACAATATATACAATAAAAAGTTCCTATTTAATATGAAGAGGGGAAAATAAGAAATTAAAGTGTAAATTATTTATAATCAATCAACTATAGAAGAATTATGATTTTATACCTTATACTTGTATTTCTATATTTTTTATAAAATTTTTATTACATAAGTACATATTTTTTCGGTTATAACTATATATTTTAAAATTTTAGAGGCCAAAACATATAATAACATACATAAAGAAGGGAAAAGATGCAGCCCCCTAAATTTTGAAAAATTATAAATTATATATGTAAAAAGATTTTTGTTAAAAGAAATATTACTTTGGCCCCCATTAAAAATAAAATAAATATTAGAGATAGTATATATGTGTTTGAAAATATCATTAAATATTTTATTGGATGAATCCAAACTTAAACTTAATTTTTATTTATTTGGTTTGTTAAAATTGAATATCAAGTTAAGATTCATTGAATCTATTTATCAATTGAATACATTTAACAATTACTTTTATTTTGATGAGATTTTGTTGGATAAATATATCCAACATTGTCTCTAATAATAATTGAATATATAATACATATCATATTATTTAAAGATTTTGCATATGGAATTTTTCAAATTATAATCAAGAATAATGTTAAAAATTTTAATATTTTGTTGTAAAATTTTCAAACCATAAAGTTAATTTAGTGCTTCAAATAAAAAACTATTTAAACATTGTAGATTTAGTACTGAGTATATTTAGCACTTGCAAGGGTTTTATCAAACACATCCTATGTAGCGTTAGATCTTCTTCCTTTTGAAGAAAAGAAATAAAGAAATTAATAAAAAAAGGAATGAGAGATAATGTGAAAATATAATTTATTATTATTTGATGAAATATCAATTAAGCATATCAAAACTTGTTTAGATTTATGTAATAGTCAAATTCGAATTCATATAAATATAGTTCATTCGACTTGGCTTATTTCCAACTAAAAATTTTCTTAGCAATTTTTCTAATTTGACTTGATGTTGATATTAAATAAATAGAATTTTTTAATTATTTTTATAATTTATAACTATAAAGATAAGGAAACCAGATTATTCTTATTAGCCAACCCTGCATTACACATAAAAGAACAAGACCAAGAAATCACAAACAGCACAGCGTTGGGCAAAAAGTTGCAATCAAATAGAACTGATGTCAAACTAATGTTTTAGCATGATCTCTTCAATCACTTTGTCCAAGTTCACGCAAGAAGAATCACCAGCTCTAGTGTCATCTCTGCCTTTCTCTTCCACTCCATCATCTTCTATTTCATTTTCTTTCCCCTTCTCTCCCAACATCAACTCATTCACCTTCTTCTCCACCTCCTCTCTCTTCAATCACTATCAATCTTCATCCTAATCCCCCGTTCACTGCAAGCATGTCTACGGTTAGTTTGCTCGTCTGTGAAAAACGGCCAACAAAGCATTGGCACTCCCACACTTATACTTTTAGTCATTAAATTCCATCCACATTGAGTCAAAAACCCACCAATTGAAGGGTGGTTTAGCACTTTTTCTTGTGGACATCAACTTACTATTAGGCTCCTATCTTCTGTTTCATGAAGAAATTCAGGTGACAAGATTACTAAGTCACTATTCACTAGATTAGACCTAATGATCCACAAGAAGGGCTTCTTGTTGTTGGCTAAACCCCAAGCAAACTCCAAAAGCTGCTCCGGTAACATAATTGTGTTGCTGCCAAAATTCACATAAAGCACTAATTACTGATTCTGGCTTCTTGGATTCAAGCCATTCAAGATAGATGGCAACACGGAGTACTTAGCATGATTCAAATCAAGCCTCTACTCTTGATTGCCCTTGTACTAGAGAAAATGCTTGTTAAGCCTATATTTCTAGTCATTGTAAAGGTTGGCAACAGTTTGCATCAAACCATTAATCACTTTCTACCACTCAAGCTCAAAAAGATCCTAGAACTTAAAGTTGGCCTATATTATAAGAGATTTAAATATAAAATAATAAAGATAGGGAGGAGGTCGATGCTTATACAGACCTTCTGCATGACTATATCTCATAATTGCTTAGGTATCGACATTCATGATTTATAGTAAGGGGGGATGTGAGTTCGAATGACGTTACTAATATCATGTGAGAGATGACTACCATTCTTACCAATTGCATATCATGTAATAGTCATATCAAACTATACAGGCACCAGTCTCCTCCTCTTTTTTCCATCTTCTCACATAGCTTGAAGGACTTATTCAAGCCTTTCTTTCTTAGAGCTGTAGCTTTGATAGATAAGAGAAAATATTAGTACCATGAATTTATATGTAGCAAATAATTAACTTAAGTATATACATTAAGAAAAAAATACTCAATCCCTCACACTGTGACGAAATGCATATGGGCCGACGTGGAAGGTTCCTTCCACCATCATCTCCATAGTATCGTGCCTCAATATCAACCATGGTTAGGAAAATACATATTTTATAAGTATTTAAGAGAAAAGTCCATAATTGAACCAATCAATGACAATACACAAATTATTGTATTTGTATAATGAAATTATATAATTACTTTTACATAATTATAAGTTATAATACAAGAAAATATTAAACATTAATCTAAGTCAGTATTGGTGAAAGTAATAGGCTCATCTTTATGCTCATCAATTTCTCTATCATTATTAGATTGTAGAATCCCCTTGTCCATATAATCTCCAATCATTTCGTCTTTGAAATTATCTTCATTATTGATTAAGTTGTCCGCTCCTTTTATAATAGAACTAGTATTTTTGGAAGATGAAACGATTAAAGGACTGTTTTTCTAATTTCTCAAGCTAACTAAGTAGAAATCTCCAAGGTTAACTATATGGTTAAAATTGGAGGAGTTAGTGTCCTCTAAGAATGGCAAATCTTGTGTACTGACATCATCATCGAGTAGATCCCATATATTGCAATGTACCACATTATATATAACCCTTCAATTTGACCTATTGAAAAGATCTTTGATGTAGAAGACTTGTTTTGCTTGGATTGCAAATATGTAAAAGTTATCTTTATACCATTAGTCACTAATAGAGATACTTGTAATCTTCTTGTCAATGCAAAGTTTCTTTTTTCTTGGACTAATGTTATACCATTTACACTTGAATCACACTATATTTATTTAGGTAAGTTAACTCTATAGTATCTTCCAATACACTGTAAAACATATTATCATCAATTGCTAGAATGGAAATGCCATTGGTCTATGTTTTATGTTTCACATCCCATGTTTTAACTACAAAGTGCACTTTATCTTCCAATACATCGTAAAACATGTTACCATTAATTCCCATAATGGAAATGCCATTGTTTTGTGTTTTATGTTTTACATCCCGAGTTTCAACTACAAAGTGCACTCCATCTACAATAAATGATAAGTGCATTATAATAGTAAAACTAAGACTGAAAGCTAGCAATAGTAACTTTTCAATGATTTTTAAGGAACCATTCCTATGTAAATAATACATTTGTAAAAATAGCATTTCCAACAAGAGTTAAAATGGGAAAAAAGTATAACTAAGGAATAATATTTACATAATTGATACAATATAGTTGGAAAGTACAAGCATTTACCTTAGAGTAAAACCATATGAGGAATTTTGTTCTTTGTAATTCATCAATATTTTGACCATCACTTTGTTTGAGTTCTTGCCGGTGTTCACTACACAACATATATATTTTAGTCTGTTATAATTAATTGGGACAAAAGTGTAAATGATTATAGAAACTTACTGGAGATACTTTTTGATCTTAGCATAATTATTCAAAATGTACTATATGGCAACATCTCAATCTCGATCTCTCTTGTTGAGGTAAGAAGTGATCTTCTTCCTAATTGGTTGACATTAAGATCTGAACATTGACAATGCCCTTTTTGCATCTTTGGATACTATGTCCTGATTTTAGTTAAGCTGATTGAATCTAGTTTATAATCCTTTTAGATACATGAAATAAAATGTTAATGCCTCATCAATAATATATCTTTCTACAATTGAACTTCAAGTCGAGCACGATTCCTAACATAATCCTTTAACTTTTTGATGTATTTCTCATATAGGTACATTCATTGAAAATGAATGGGATCACTTTGGAATACTTTATCAAGCAAGTATATCACTAGGAGAACCATTATGTCAAAGAATGTTGAAAGGCATATCTTTTCAAGTTTGCATAAAATAATGACAATGTCTTACTTAGCTTGCTAGACATCCCTCCTATTAAAAGTTTTAGTACATATTTCATTAAAGAAATTACACAACTCAATAATCAAATATGATAGTTCCTTTGGCAAAAATGCTCGAATTGAAAGTCCTAATAATATTTGCATGATAACATGACAATCATATGATATCAATCCTTTCAATTTCATATCATGATTAATCATATTCTTTTTTAGATTCTTAATAAACCTATTAGAAAATTTCACATTTCTTATAACTTGGTAGAACTATCTTCATTCATCCTGATTAAGCATGTATGCAGCATGTGATTGAAAAGCCTACCTTTCATCCCATACAAATATAGGCTTAGCTTCATATTCATGTCTACTAGATCTCGTCTAGTATTGTCCATATCTTCTATTTTATACTTAATGTCCAACAATGTATCCCAAATACTATTCAACATGCATCACATCAATATTGTGCCTTAGATTTATTATTGGCCAATATAGAAGGTCAAAAGAATATATTCCTCTTACTCTAATTAAGTTCATCAGCACCCATCTTTTGTTTTAGACCACCAAACTACGTATATTTTTTAGGAAGTTTCTAAGCTACTTTAACTAATTGGTCCATCATAATTTCATTGGTAAGAGGATAAAGAGGGGCTTTTCTTTCCAACCTCCCATTAAACTCCTTCTTGTTTATCTATGCGTGACTCCTTGGAAGCTAGTGACGATGACTACTATAGGTTATTTTTCCTCTAACTTGAATTAATAGAGTATCATCACTACACATAAAGTACAATTTATAGCCTTTTCCACTCTACCTAAAAAGACTACTTTGTGTAAAAAATCATTCACAGTCCACAATAATGTTGCCCACATGTTGAACATTATATTTGTATTAACATCCTGAATCTTAAACCCTATCTCCTAAAGGTGTCTCAACTCTTTTACAACCAATTTTAAAAAGATATTGATATACTTGCCTCGCAACTACAGCCTTAGTATTAATAGAGTTAACATGAAAAAAGACTAATTTATACAAATCTATAGTGGTGAGTTATAAGTAGTCATCACCATTGGCTACATGTTATAAGATAAGTTCATATCATCAAAAAGATTAAATCCTTCTACACTTAAGCCCAACTTAACATTCTATAGGTCTATGGAGAAATAGGGATGTCTCTTATCAAATTTATGATAAGCTTTTTCATTAATAGAATGTCACATTACCCTATCCTCTGTTAACTTTCTTATATGATACAATATCATATCCTTTGTAATATACCTTGATCCATGCAATCGCTTCAGTTGATGGGTCAATGAAAAATATCAACGTAATTTTTAAGGCATTTTTTTTCTTTTATATTTTTGTCTATCTATCGACTTTCCCCATAGAATGGATAGTTATCCTTCATAGTATGTTCTTTCTAAAAAAGTGCATAGTCATACTTGCATACATAGATTAACTTATACCTCACCCCAATTTGTTAAGCCATTTCTTTGCACTATTATGAGATTCTAGTAATTTATTATCCTTTGGAAGAATCATTTTCAACAACTTCAAAATAACATTAAATGACTTGTTACTCCATTTATGTAGCATTTTCAAATGCATGAGTTTCACTAGAAAGTTCAAGGCTAAAAATGTTATGCATCCTAAATATAGTCATGTTTCCACTTGTTCAAAAAGGTCATCATAACCATAATTTGATCCAATGTCTCTCTTGGATGCATCCTCATTCCCTTCTCCATCATCCTAAACTATTTCTTCAATTACATAAAGGTTGATAAAATCACGTATAATGTCCACCATCTCATCCCTATCATCAGAAGATACCCCCTATCCTCTTAGAAGTCAAACCTTCTGCCTCATCATGATGTATCTAATTCGTGTATAATGGATATACCCCTATCCTCGTAGAAATGAAACCATTTGCCTCACCATGATGTATCAAATTTGTGTATAATGGATGCCTTTAACATTGCTAATTTTTGAAATAATAGGTTTACACACTTTTTACATTAGCATCTCATTAAATCCATTTCATCGAAAAAATGTTTAGCTTTCTTAACAAATGCCAATGCATTATTCCAATACTTATTCGACAAGCGATCTCATAGATGTATCTAGCTTTTATTTATAGACATGGTACAACTGAATAAGAAGAAGATAGCTTTTTACAAAATTAAGTATTATGATCAATATTTGTTATGTATCCTAAATTCATCATATCACTTCAATTCTTAAAGGTAAGGCCCTATCCTATTTGAAATATTTTTGTAGTTATGATTGTTTCAATTTATTTATACTTATCATTCTTTACACGAAAAAATTTTGGAAGCATTTTTCTATAGTTCTCTAAGTGTATAAACTATACATCGATATAGTTTACACTTGAAGAATACTGAAGATGCCAAAAAAAATTTATAATATCAAACGAGAACTAAATAAATTGTTAATAATAATTACAAGACATATTCCAAACTATTCAACATTGTGGGACAATTCAAGGATTAGTTGACTTATAAAGATTAACTAACCTTTGACCAGGTTTAGCTTAAAATACAAATACAATTCTATTTAAAATTATTATAAAAGTAAATTTACAATAATTTTTAACTTACATTACGATTCCGTTCTATAATTATTCAAGTGTATTATTATTTGCATTATTGAATTTTTTAAATATTCATATAAATTGTTACATTTAATATTTTAGAATTAGCAATTGAATTTTTGAACCTCTCTACTATATTCATAAAATGCATAGTTGAAATCTTTTAATGAGATGCATATTTTATGAATGCTGGTAAATTTTCAAGTGTTCAATATTTTTAAATTTCTATGATTATATAATCATTAAAATGATATAGATTGTATTTTGTATGAAAATTCTTAATAATATAAAAATTTAAATTCTTTCAATCTTTTAAAAATTTTTAATACATTTTTATTGAAATATAGTTACCAAGTTATTTTTTTAATATTTAATTAAATATTTAAAATTCTATTTTTATGATAATGAGAATTATGTAAAATATGTCAATATAGTTGATAAAATTTTCCAAGATATCTTTATGATTTTTGAATTATTTAAAATATATAATCGTATGTAATCTTATTATTATTTAATTTTATATAATTTGCATGTATTTTGTAGTTCTTATTATTTATTTATATAATATCTAATGTTATTGTTGAATATATAAAATTTAATCTTTTAATTATTTAAAATTTCTTATTTATATATTCAATATATAATCATTTAGATGTATTGCTATGATTTGAATTTTTTATATTTATATATTTTCGTTAACATATATTTATTAATTTATTATATTAATCCAAATGTGATTATATATTCAAAATTTTAAGTTCATATAAACATATTTTTTCAAAATATATTTATGTAGTTGTTATATTTTTATAAGGCATATTTGTATTTATATAATTATCATTATTATTTATTTCTATAATATCTAATTTTATTGTTAATTGTATAAAAATATTAAATTTTTTGATCCATTGAAATGATTTATTTATATATTCAATATTTTTTATGTCTTCTATTTTCAATATCTCAATATTTTTCAGTCAATTCAGATGGCAGAGAATGATTTTTAATTTGACTTGTGTGGTTTGTGATTTTAAAGTCTAGGCTGCTCCACTTAAACAGTGAGGGGGAAAATGTGAAGGTGTCAGTTTGCGCACTTTCCGTCGTTAAGTCTACTATTTGTTCGCTGAAATGCTCAGCCAAATAGACTAATTATTAATTTAATCATTCAAATCGTTTTATTTAAAATTCAGTTCAATTTTTGAAACATTAATTTTATCGCATCAATTGGCTTTTTACACACCATTGAATTGATGGAGTACAAAGCAAAAATCCCTGCCTAGGATTTAAAAAACGGTTTGCGACCGCAATATTGCCCGTAATATTGTGTTCTTGGAGGAGACCGTATCCGTGATTTTCTACAATTTTAGACCGTTATGGCCGTATTTTTCCACATTCGTTTACATCGCGACCGCGACCGCAACCGCAATTTAAATCCTTGATCCCTGCAAATAGTTTGGTAGGGCCCTTCTTTTGCCCCTTTTTGACGGCTTTTGCCTCTATTAAAAAAACTCCAGAACTGGAGTTATCTTTGCCAACATAGGAGAAGAGAAAAAGTAGAAAATGGCCGCCATTTCTGGAGTGAAACCTCATGCTACCATTTCCAATGCAAGCCCATCTTTTCTCAATGCTGAAACTAGAAAAACTGCTTCATCACAGAGGCTTTCACATAACCTATGTGAACACTGAGTTCAACTGCGAACGTTTGCTGAAATCAAGGGGTCCAAACGCCCTTGATGGCTTGCCCGACTTTTGCTTCGAAACCATCCCAGATAGAATTCCCCCTACGGATATTGATGTTAGCCAAGATATTCCGTCTCTATGCGATTCAACAAGTAAAAATTGCCTCCTCCCTTTTCGTCAACTTCTGGCGAGACTCGATGAATCCTCCTCAGGTGCCACCACCTAGTTGCTTAGTTTCTGATGCGATAATGACCTTCACCATCGAAGCTGCTGAAGAGCTTGGAGTCCCAATAGTACTCTATTGGCCAGGTAGCACATATTCATACCTGGGTGCTGCACACTTCCACAGCCTTGTTGACAAGAGTGTTATACCACTCAAAGGTACCTATTTATGTCTTGGGTTCTGCTAGGAACATACTAAAAATGTGTCAAGCCCATATATGTTTAATAGTAATTTTCATAATCCCACGCTATTTAAATTTAAAAAGTTATGTATACCAAGCATGTATATTTATATAAACCATCTCTGAACTTGTTTTTATCTTTTTCAAGTTGTTAAACACACTTCAAATGTCATGTTATTGTATATGAATTTGGGTCTTTTTCCTCTAGTATTATCATTTAATTGACTGATTGTTATTCCTATGAGAGTGACATGCTAGAAAGCTCTTTTTTTTGTTGGTTGCTCCTTGTAGTTTACATGTTTGAAATTGAGTGGTTACAATATTTTTCTTTTGAAATTAGAAAATTTTCTGTTAGTAAAACACTTTGTTAATATTGCTTAATAATGGTTGATGTAAAGCTCCTACAATTTTTCTATTTGTATTTTAACTGACAAATAACTTAGAGCAAACTAAATAAAATCTTTTAGATCAAAAATCCCATTTTAATCCTTGAAATATTTGTTTTGTATTAATTTTTGTTCTTGAAGTAAGATTTGTGTCGATTTGATCCCTAAAATTTTAGTTTTTTACAAGGATTAAATTGATATAAATCTTATTTCAAAAAAAAATTAATATAAATCAAATATTTTAAGAGGAAATTACATGTCATGCATCTTTCAATTTATGAATGGTTTATAAATAGTAGCAAAATCCATCAAGGGAATGACAAAAAGTATTGAATTTCAAACTTCTATATTTTAAAGATCTAATTAAAAATTGAGTTAAATTATAAAGAGTCACTTAACCAAAAAAAAAATTATCGTATCCTAAGGATAAAAGTTTTTGTAGTGACCCATGTATGATTTTGTTTCCTTTCTAAGAACGAAGGAAACAAAAGTCGGTAATTCTGACGTGCAGATAAGAGTTATCTCATAAGTGGATATTTGGTCACTTAATTAAATTGCATACGAGGGATGCAAAATATAAAACTGAAGGACCTTCCATCCTTTATAAGGACAACAGACCTGAATGATCCTATGCTAAACTTTTTGCTTAATGAGGTAGACAGGGCTCATGGAGCCACTGCTATTTCTTTGAACACATTTGAAGAACTTGAGGGTGATACAGTGAATGCTCTTTCCTCAATCTTCTCTCTACCTTTTTACACCATTGGCCCTATCCATCATCTTGCCAAGCAAATCCGTCAGAATGACTTGTCTTCCCTTGGTGTCAACTTCTGGGAAGAAGAGACCAGCTGCCTTGAATGGCTTGAATTCAAAGAACCAAGCTCTGTTATTTACATGAATTTTGGCAGCAGCACTTTCATGTCCCAAGGGCAACTATTTGAGTTTGCATGGGGACTTGCCAATAGCAAGAAACCCTTCTCATGGATCATCAGGCCTGATCTTGTTAATGGCAGCTCAATGATTTTGTCATCTGAGTTTCTTAAGGAGATAGAAGATAAAAGGCTGATAGCAAGTTGGTGTCCCCAGGAACAAGTCCTAAACCACCCTTCAGTTGGAGGGTTTCTAACTCATTGTGGATGGAATTCAATGATCGAAAGTATAAGTGTAGGTGTACCAATACTTTGCTGGCCATTTTTTGCTGATCAACAAACTAATTGTAGGTATGCTTGCACTGAGTGAGGCACTGGTTTGGAGATTGATAATAATGTGAAGAGAGAGAAAGTGGAGGAGCTGATAAATGAGTTGATGGTGGGAGAAAATGGGAAGAAAATGAAAGAGAAGATCATGGAGTTGAAGAAAAGGTAGAGGAAGACTGCAGACCTGGTGGTTCTTCCTACATGAACTTGGACAAAATGATCAAAGAGGTGTTACTAAAACAGTATCCTTAGAAACTGATAGCCTGCCAGCTGTTCTAAATGAACCAAAAGACATGCCTTGTGTCTCTGGTTTTTCCTATGTTGTCCCACTATCACCTATTCAAATTCAATGGATTTAAGTGTAATTTAATTTTGTATTATCATTTATTAACATATTTTCGTATCAATAAAAATTATAAAAATATTTTTATAATTAATAAAAATAATTAATTCTTTAATGATATATTATCATAATATCAATTAATAACGAATCAAATTTAAATCTTAGTTAATCATTTAACTTTTTCGGTCAGAGTACGTGCGTCCTCAACTTCCATTTTTCTGAAGGTTGAATTTAAAGATGGCTAAAAATCTGTTTCATCAATTTTGTACGACTTTCCCTTGGCATATTATCCTTGAAGTTGACTATGGTGAAAAATCACAATAGTCAAAAGGATGCTGCCATCATATAGGTGTTAACTATGAATACCCGCATAGATATGTATTTTTCTAATATTTATAAAAATTATACTTTTAGCAGCATTGTCACAAAAAATAGAATTAAAAAATATTAAATTTGAAAATTTTGTATTTAAACTTTGATCAACAAAGTGACAACCTTTTTAAGTATTTGTTACATAGAATGTTTGTACAAACATTGTAACATTTTATTAAGACATGGCTCTAATCATAATAGGAAAAATTATAACATATTCATACCTGGTATGTTTTGAATTTTCTTTGTTTACATATGATTTAAAGTTTTAAAATTGGCCTATTTATATTTTTTTTTCTGCCAGCACTTTATTCATACGTGGTCTTCTTTTTCCCATTAAGATCACAAAAATGATAAATTTAGCAATAAAATTCTAAATTTCAGTTTTAGCTAGCCCAAAATATGATTTCATACGTCGAAAAATTGGACCATGAATCCCTACTCTCTTAACCTTCCTTGCTTGATTTAATTTTATGATTTTAACGTGGAAAGATAAAAAAAATCATGTGATAAAAAAAATGCAAGTTTCCCATTTGGACAGTATTAATGAAACATATTACAGATAACTCACTTCTGACATTTTGAAAGCAAAAATACCCATTCTACAAATGGATATGCTGTGTTTCTCCTATAAAATATCAAGTATAAATTATTTATAATTAATCAACTATAGAAGAATTATGACTTTATACCTTGTATTTGTATTCCTATTTTTTTATAAAATTTTTATAACATAAGTACATATTTTTTTATCATAGCTATATATATTTTAAAATTTTAGAGGCCAAAGTATATAATAACATACATATAGAAGGGAAAAGTTGCAGCCCCTAAATTTTGAAAAATTATAAAATTATATATGTGAAAAGATTTTCGTTAAAAGAAATATTACTTTGGCCCCCCAATAAAAATAAAATAAATATTAGAGATAGTATATATGTGTTTGAAAATACAATTAAATATTTCATTGGATCAATTCAAACTTAAACTTAATTTTTATTTATTTAGTTTATTAAAATTGAATATCAAGTTAAGTAAAAATTCATTGAATCTATTTATCAATTGAACACATTTAACTATTACTTTTATTTTGATGAGATTTTGTTGGATAAATATATTCAACATTATTTTTATATTTAGGGTAATAATTGAATATATAATACATATCATATCATTGAAAGATTTTGCATATGGAATTTTTCAAATCATAATCAAGAATAATTTTAAAATTTTATAAAATTTTAATATTTTGTAGTAAAATTTTTGAACCATTAATTTAATTTAGCCGTTCAAATAAAAAACTATTTAAACATCGTAAATTTGGTACTTAGCACTTGCAAAAGTTTTATCAAACACATCCTATGTACCATTACATCTTCTTTCTGAAGAAAAAAAAATCAGTCAAAAAAAAGGAATGAGAGATAATGTGAAAATATAATTTAATATTTTTTTTATTGTTATTTGAAGAAAATATCAATTAAGCATATCAAAACTTGTTTAGATTTATGTAATAGTCAAATTCGAGTTCATATAAATATAGTTGATTCGACTTGGCTTATTTCCAACATCAAATTTTCTTAACAATTTTTCTAATTCGACTTGACATTGTTATTAAATAAATAGAACTTTTTTAATTATTTTTATAATTTATAACTATAAAGATAAGGAAACCAGATTATTCTTATTAGCCAACCCTGCATTACACATAAAAGAACAAGACCAAGAAATCATAAACAGCACAACGTTGGGCAAAGAGTTGCAATCAAATAGAACTGATGTCAAACTAATGTTTTAGCATGATCTCTTCAATCACTTTGTCCAAGTTCACGTAAGAAGAGCCACCAGGTCTAGTGTCATTCTCTGCCTTTCTCTTCCACTCCATCATCTTCTGTTTCATCTTCCCCTTCTCTCCCACCATCATCTCATTCACCATCTTCTCCACCTCCTCTCTCTTCACATCACTATCAATCTCCATCCCAATCCCTCATTCACTGCAAGCGTATCTGCAATTTGTTTGCTGATCCGCAAAAAACGGCCAGCAAAGCACTGGCACTTCTGCACCTACACTTTCAGTGATTGAAATCCATCCACAATGAGTCAAAAACCCACCAATTGAAGGGCACTTTTCCTTGTGGACACCAACTTACTACTAGGGCCCTATCTTATGTTTCATGGAGAAATTCAGGTTATAAAATTACCGAGTCATTGTTCACTAGATTAGACCTAATGATCCACAAGAAGGGCTTCCTGCTGTTGGCTAAACCCCAAGCAAACTCCAAAAGCTGCTCCGGTGACATAACTGTGCTGCTGCCAAAATTCACATAAAGCACTGATTCTGGTTTCTAAGATTCAAGCCATTCAAGACACTCAGCTTCTTCTTTCCAAGGATTGGAACCTATAGATTCTAAGTGGTTCTATGGGAAAAGTAAATGAATAGGGTCAGTGGTATAAAGAGGAGGGAAACTGGAGGAAAGAGCACAGACTGCATCACCCTTGAGTTCATCCATTGTGTTAAAAATAATAGCACTTCCTTGATGAGCTCTTTCTACTTCACTGATAAAAAAATTCGCCATCATGTCATTTGGGTCTGTTGTCCTTACAAAGGATGGTAGATCCTTTATAGGAATATTTTTCATGCCTGATATGCAGTCTACTTTAGTTTCCAAGTACCTATTTGTCAGATAACTTTTATCTACACAATAAAATGACCAAAAGTATATAACTTGAAGTTGTAAAATAGATATGAACACGATTTACTAGTTTATTCATTTATTAAACTCTCCCATACAATTTGGATCCTCTTCATTTATCTAAAAAATAAATGAGATAAATTTTGAAGAGAGATAGATACAAATTATTTTATTTGAAATTATGAATCCTAGTAAAAAAATAATAGTCCTGAAATAAAAATTATATTTTTATCTTTCTAAAATTGACAGAAGAAAAATAGAAAGAATCCAAATCCTATTTATACAAACATACGAGTCTAAATTAAATTGATTGCAACTAGCTTGCATTTAAGTGTTGAAAATTTGAGTGTAACCAGTATTTTCTTGAAAGCAAGCTGCATATAAATTTTGGTTTGAGGAGAAGACACAAATGGGTACCTTTGAGAGGTATGAGACCCTGTTGAGAAGACTGCTGAAGTGTACCATACACAAGTATGAATAAGTACTAGATGAAAAATAGACTAAGCAAGGAACTCCAATTTCTTGAGCAGCTTTGATGGTGAAAGTCATGATACCCTCAGAAACCACCAAGCATGTAACTGGAGGAATAACACCGGTAGAGGTAGAGTGATTAAGCTTGGCAAGAAATTCGCTGAAGGGATCCAGGCAGTTCTTTCCAGTGGGATCACAAAAAGAAAGCATGTTGCGCTTAGTGGGATCAGCATCAGGGGGAGGAACATCATCTGGGATGTTTTCAAAGCAAAAGCTTGGCAAGTATCACAAGTCGGCTTTGTGAATCAAATGACTAGGAAAACGAGTTCCGATTAGGATGAAACTTGGAAGATAAATCAAGCATATGATAGAGTACTTGTAGCCCAAATTTGGGACCAATCAAACTCATGTACTATTTTTCTCAATTTTTCTCATTTTGGACCTTGCTTGTAATTTTGACCCAGGAAATTTGTCCAGTGCAAGTAGAAAAACACATGACTGTGATCCTTGAATTATTATTTTTCTATCAGTGTATTTTGGTAACAAAATTCCACCTAAAGCATGTCAAAAAGCCCTTATAACAATTCGAAAAAAGTATGTCATTTTTTAGCAGGCGGGCTTTGGTTAAAAATACTCTTTGGAAAAAAGTGTTTGATGACCTTGGTGAAAGCCAGCACTAGTTTAGAGGATGGAATGTGCAGCTCAATACCTCCCTTGCATACTTCCACTATGTAATGAAATTTTATATGAATAATAGAAGTATGCCCTCTTCTATATACGAATTGTCCCAATTTTAATCATTTTTAGCCACATTTGCCTGCATATGTTCAAATTGCATTTCATGCACCCTTGTTACCATTCTATATGTGTTGGTTGCCTTTATATGATGCTTATGTGCTTACAGTTACTCCAATTGTGCTATGCTTATAAGTTTGGCCCATTAATTCTAAGCTTAATCAGTGTGTTAATTGGTAGACTAACTTATTCTTCAGGTGGTGGAAGTCTAAGTACCACACATTTCAACTATTAAGTTGCCGGTTTGTGACACAAGCCATCAAGGGCATCAGGACCCACTTGTTTGCAGCAAACGCCTGTGGTTGTACTCAGTGTTGACAAAGGTTATGTGAAAGCCTTTGTAGTGAAGCAGTTTTGCTAGTCTGAGCATTGAGTTTAGATGGCCTTGAAGAGGAAATGGGGTTAGTATAGCACGAGGTTTCACTGCCGAATCCATCTCTAGTTTTCTCTTTGCCTCTATGTCTCTCTGCAAAAAAAACCCTGTAGCTTTTTATAAACAAAGAGAAGTGGAAGAAATCGTGTCCAAAATTTATCAAATTCTCGCGAGCAGCCATAGGTATCGTCACTGCATCGCGTAATGGAGTTGAAAGTTCAAATTCTTGCTTCAGACATTCCAAACAAACAAAAGGTAAACTAATCAACGATTATCCTTGTAAAGGCAGAATA
Organism: Sindora glabra; assembly: GCA_020226215.1. Classification (NCBI taxonomy): domain Eukaryota; kingdom Viridiplantae; phylum Streptophyta; class Magnoliopsida; order Fabales; family Fabaceae; genus Sindora; species Sindora glabra. The sequence continues at coordinate 12,578,711 of CM035225.1, read as the reverse complement.
GAATATCGAGAACGCCAGGACTTCTATATCCTGTGCGCCAGAACTTCTGCACCCCAGAAGCAATTGGGGTTTAGGAACCCGGCTAATTGAGGGGCTTTGTACTCCACTAACTACGCTTGGGCCAATGAGTTAATGACCGAAACTTCTTTTAATTAAGTGCATCATGATTGTTTTTTGTAATTTTTTTATAAAGATACCCAAAAATTAATATTTTATTAAATTATAATATTGAAAAGAAAATTGTATAAGCCTAGCAAATTACGGAAAAATTTATCATAATAGATTTTATTTTAATAGAATTTATTAAATTATTTATATCATACAATGCAACTTACTAACACTTATACAGTATTTTTGACTGGGTTAAAATATTTTTCAAAAGTAAAAGAATAAATGTTAAAATTTAGGAAAAATAAATATTTTATATAATTAGCAATTGATATTCTCTTTTCATAATTTTTAAATATGAAAATTTTGCAACAAAATGCCTAAAGAATATGAATGCTTTAATTTTAAACTTTTAGTCTTGTTTTTAAGTCTTTTTATTTTTATGAATAAATCCGTACTTGTGAAATTTATTTTCCTTTGAAATATTTTATATAAATTTTATTCATATAAAAATTTTAATTGATTTAATTCCATATCCTTAAAGTGGAGAAGATTTTCCGTACTACATTAGTATTGAAAATTTAGCATTACTCTTATATAAATATTATTAATTTTTTATTATTTTTTAAACTCAACAATCATATCTAATAAAAATAATCTATTTTTGGTTAAAAAAATATCAATTATTTTTGGAGAAATCAAATCATTGAATTGAAAAAAAATACAATTAGCAATATTTGTATGAAAATAATAATGAATTTTCTACACAAATGTAACACTAGAAATATTTTTCTTAAAGCAACGAAATTGAACAAATTAATCTTTATATTTCATATGGACTCTAAATAATAAAGGAAGATGTGATTTCATATTTATCCACGTGATTACACATTTTTGTTAATTAATTATTAATGGAATGATGAATATATTACTATGACATTTATATTTTTATTAAAATTTATTTTTAATATGCTACATAATATATAATATATAATTCTTCAAACTTGTAATTATAGAAAGAACCATTTGTCTAAAAATAAGGATAATGCACTACTGTGTATATTTTTTATTTTAATATTTTACAAATAAAAATATATATTCTATATTTAATACTCTTATTTTAACTTGAATCAACATTACTTAAATATGAATTGATAATTTCATATCCGTTTATTTTAATAGTATTTATTATATATATTAAATTTAAATCCTAATCAATTCACTTAACTTTTATTGCTCAGAGCACGCGTGTCCTCAAATTCCATTTTCCTGAAGGTTGAATTCAAAGATGGCCAAAAATATATGTTTCATCAATTTTGTAAAACTTTCCTTTTGCATATCATCCATGATGCTGAGTGTTGTGAAAAATCACAATAGTGAAAAGGGTACAGCTATCATATAGGTGTTAAGTATGAATATTGGCATAAATATGTATTTTTTTCAATATTTATAAGAACTATACTTTTAGCAGCATTGTCACAAAAAATAGAATTGAAAAATATTAAAATTTGAGAATTTTGTATTTAAACTTTGATCAACAAAGTGACAACCTATTTAAGCATTTGTTACATAGAAAGTTTGTACAAACATCGTAACATTTTATTAAGACATGACCCTAATCATAATAGGAAAATTATAACTTATTCATACCTGGTACGTTTTGAATTTTCTTTGTTTACATATGATTTAAAGTTTTAAAACTGGGCTATTTATATTTTTTTTTCTGCAGGCACTTTATTCAAATCTGATCTTCTTAGTCCCGACAAGGCCACAAAAATGATAAATTTAGCAATAAATTTTTAAATTTCATTTTTAGCCCAAAAAAAATTCGACTAGGAATCCCTACTCTCTTGACTTAACCTTCCTTGCTTGGTTTAATTTTGTGATTTTAACGTGGAAACAGAAAAAAAATCACGTGATAAAAAGTACAATTTTCATTTTTTATTTTTACAAAAATGTGGACAGTATTAATGAAACATATTACAGATAACTCACTTTTGACATGAATAGTAAAATGAATATTACTAATATTTAGTAGTAATCAACCGAGAGAGCTACTAAATATATAATATAATTATTACTGTGGGAAATAAATCAGCTATTCCCGTTTTGTTTGTTTCATCAGAAAGTACTTCGGAGAGAAATTTTCGTTTACTTATGTTAGGTAAAGGATTTCATGCATAGTTAAAAAATTAATGCATGTTATTGTGATAATAAGGGGAAAAATTTTTTCTCAGCGGAAGGGCTAGGAATTCTGATTTGGGGATGGGGATCGATTATAATTAATAAAATCTTATATTGATGTATATTAAAAATTTTATAATTATTTGAAGAAATTATATTTTTAATAATTTTGATTTAAGATATTGTAATTTATTTTACAAATTAAATATAAAAATTATAAAATTTTAAATAAAATTATGAAAATTTATTTATAATGTTGTAACACAAATTACTCAGACTAAGGCTACAATAAATCTATAAAATTTGTAAAAAAAATGTAATTAATTTAATAAAATTCATATTTATACATATTTTCTAGACATGTATAAATGCTTTATTATAAAAAATTCGGATGAAAAAGTTAAAATAGATAGTGATTAAGTTTAGTGCAATAATTATGTGTGTAATGTAAATAAAAATATAAAGTTATATTTATATACGTTGTAACACATAAATTATTCAAAATTTTATAAAAAAATTACAATAAAATTTATAAAAATATAATTAATTTTATTGAATATACATTTTTTAGACATATATATAGGAGTATGAAAATTTGGGATGATAATATTAAAATAGGTAGCAAGAAAATAACAATCTTAATGCAATCATATTATATGTGCAATGCAAATAAGAATATGTAAATTTTTGTGCACAATAATGTTTTTATAAAAAATAATATTGGAGTTAGACAAAAGCTAAAAAAATAATTTGTAAGTCATTTAAACCTTTTGTTTTAACTAAACATATGCCTCTATAACATATTTTTTAAGATACAATATGTACAATAAAAAGGTTCATATTTAGCAAAAAGAGAGAAAAATAAGAAAAGTATAGATTATTTATAATTAATCATTTATAGAAGAATTATGATTTTATATCTTGTATTTGTATTTCTAAATTTTTTTATAAAATTTTTATTACATAAGTACATATTTTTCTTATTATAACTATATATATTTTAAATTTTAGAAAAACAAATATAATAACATACATATATAAAGGAAAAGATGCAGCGGTAGGCCTTCACCCCAAATTTTGAAAAATTCTAAAATTATATATATAAAAAGATTTTTGTTAAAAGAAATATTAATTTGGCCCCCTTTAAAAATAAAGTAAATGTTAGAGATAGTATGTAGGTGTTTGAATATTTCACTAAATATTTTGTTGAATGAATTCAAGCTTGAACTTAATTTTTATTTATTTGGTTTGTTAAAATTGAAAATCAAATTAAGTGAGAATTCATTGAATCTTTTTATCAATTGAATACATTTAACAATTACTTTTATTTTGATGTGATTTTGTTACATAAATATATCTAATATTATTTCTATTTTTAGGGTAATAATTGAATTTATAATATATATTACATCATTTAAGATTTTGCATATGGAATTTTTCAAATCATAATCAAGAATAATTTTGAAAATTTATAAAATTTTAATATTTTGTAGTGAAATACTACAAAAAAATGGACTCAATTTGTCATTTATGTTGCTATTACAAATGATAGTATCGTTTATCACTATAGCAAAAAAAACTTTTAGTGACGATAATTGTCATTAGTGTAAAGTACTCGGTTGTCGGTAAATGCAAAAGTTGTCGCTGAAAATGTCGTCGTATAGGCTCATAGGTGAAAGAACCAATGCTGATGATAATTTGTCGTCACTAAAAGTACTACCTTCTACGACGACAAAGTCGTCGTAGAAAACAGTTTCAAATTTCAAAAAATTTTAAAATTTGATTTTCAGTGACGACATAGGTCAAAATTTTGTCACTAAAAGTTAACTTTTAATTATGACAATATCATCGCTGAAAGTCTAAGTTTCAGCGACGACAATGTCATCACTGAAAGTCTGAGATTTAGCGATAATAATGTTGTCACTGAAAGTCCAAGCTTCAGCGATGACATTTTCCACCTATAGCAATGACATTGTCATCGCTAAAAGTAAACTTTCAATGATGACATTATCGTCACTAAAAGTTTTGTAAATTTTTTTTAAAAAAATTAAATTGAAACTATCATTATAATTAAGTGTATTTCAAAAAATATATTGAAGTTAACAACATAATCTAGAATATTCTTTGTTTGAATTCATTTGAATTATATTTATCTTTTTTAAATTTAATTTAATGTAAATTATATAACTACAATACATCAATAGTACTAATAATAATGTCTAACAATTTAATCCAATATTAAAAGAATGAGTAATCATAAAGCAATTGTATAAACAGTTTATATGAATAAATTATATATACACAATTCATGTAAATGTGTATATATGAAAAATATATATATACATATACATAATATACTACAGGGAGGGGAGGTGGAAGTATGTCAATGCATCTTCATCAGTGTCAGCACTATCATCATCATCCTAGCAATGAGGACGATAAAACGATGGAGTCGGTTGAGAAGGACCAAGTGGCTGAGTGGCAAATGCAATCGCAAATCTATTGGACCCAGGTGGTGTAGCAATAGCAAATGGAGGCAATGATAGGACAATACCTTGCTGTCTAAGAATTGAGGTGATCTCAATAAAGTAAGTCCCAAGCTGCTGCTATATCTTATGCTGTTGAGTAATTTGTTGTTGCTGATGCTCCTGAATCAACTGTTGGCTCTGCTGAAACCAGTCTCGACTCTACTGAAACTAGTCTTAACTTTGCTGTAACTACTCCTGGAACTCACCGACCTGAGACACAGAAGGTCAGCTCCCCCCAACACTAGAAGTGCTCGTCGAATGAAGGACTAACTAGCTAGCACATGCCCAACAGCCCTCCTATACCCTTAACGATTGCCAAGCACCTCATGGGTGTGGCAGCCTTATCTATCTGTATAGGAGTCCTAGGCAAGCTAGTGGATGATACACTAAACTGTGCCTGCCGAGTCACTAACTTAGTCATCCTCACCTTAAATTATTAAAATAAAATTCAATAATAAATATTACAAGATATATTCATAAAATTCTATTTAAAATATAAAATTTAACTAACTTACATATTGCCCTTGAGGGATCAAAAGCACCCACTCCCCCAACCTATATGTGTCAGTTCCTAAAATTATCAGGAACTGACTGCAACTTATCAGTATCTCTATTTTTCTATTCGTTTTTTGTAAGAGAAAAAAAGGATGAAAATAAATAAACAATGAACAAAAAGCTAACTAATAAAATGTACATTTAAACAATGAACAAAAAAGTTAAATTACCCTATCAAAATGATGTGCAGCAATAGACTTTGACCTATGTCGATCATTCATGACCTTCTACACTTTATTATTTACATTCCTCCTAAATAACTCCTACATATTAAAAAAATAATAATAAATTTTTATATTTACAATTTAGATATGTGAAATAATGACCTAATCTCATAAAATGTCATACTTACCTTATACTAGTCACTGTCAAAAAAGTCCATGCACCTCTGCCATGTCTACGATGAGATAGATCAGGGCACACAAAGTCTAGCATGATCCAAATCATAGTCCTGGTCCCGATCACCCCTATGCTCTAAAAATGCTTGTTCAACATGTACTTCCAATCTCTGTACAGGTCTGCTGCAATCTGCATCAAACCAAAGATTGCTCTATCCTAGTCACCCTCAGAGATGCCTTGGAACTTGAAGTGGGATTGGATTAGAAGACATTTAACAAATTTATGAGTAGTATAATTAGAAATTTCAATCTCAGAAGGATTAATTCAACAAATGGAGGAGATAGATACTTATGCAAACCTCTTGCACAACTCTATCTCAAATTTGCTGAGGTACAACTTGCCATGACCTATAATATAATGGCACATGGCCTTGGATCATGCTGCCAATATCATGAGGGAGATGGCTAGCATTCTCACCAACCACATGCCATGTACCAGTTGTATTGAACTATATAGGCATCAATCTCCCCCCACCCCTGCCTATCTTCTCATACAGCCTAAGGGACCTATTCGAACCCCTCTTTCTTGTAAATACCACTTCAATAGATAAAGAAAAATATCAATACCATAAATAGGATATTTAATCAATCTCAAGTATGCGCAATTAAGAACAGATACCTAATCCCTCGCACTGTGATGGAATATGGGTAGATCGATGTGGTACATCACCTCCAACATCACCTACATGATTTCTTGCCTTGACATTTGCCATGATTGAAATAATACACATTATACAAGTAGTTAATGGAAAATCCATAGTCAAATTGAATGATTAAAAGGTACAACTTTTTGCAATCATGTAGATTATTTAAACAATCATGCTTACACAATTACGAGTTGTAGTTTGAATATCTTATTTTTTCCCTAGTCTAAATCAATGTGGATGAGCCTAACAGACTCATGATCATTAGTTTCTCCTTTGTTATCAGATTGTAAAGGCCCTTCCTCTATATAATCCTCAATTATTTCATCTTTGAAACTACCATCATCATCGATGAAGGTGTCTTCTCTATAAGCACCAAATCTAACATTCCTAAAAGGTGGAACAATTGAAGGACCATTTCTTTGATTACTTAAATCTATTAGATGAAAATTTCCAAGGTCAACTGTGAGGTTGAAATTGGATGAGTTACTATCCTGCAAAAATAACAAGTCCTATGTACTATCTTCATCACTGGGTAAACCCCATATGTTGCAATGCACTAAATTATAGATGACCCTCCAATTTGGTCCATTAAAGAGATCCTCAGTGTAAATACTGTTAGGATCGGGAGCCATACGAGCGCAGCAAAATAAATCGATCCCATCCACCGGATCCATGCAAAAATGTTAAATTAGAATAAGGGTTCGTTCAATACCTTTGTTGATGACTCTAGAACTCGATCGTTGATCACCTCTTTAGCTTCCTTTCTGTCGAAGACTCTGAAGTATCCACACGAACCCGTGAATCACTGATGAATGTCCACACAAACACCAGTTGGAATTGATCTCCTTTCACCTCATAGTGCTAGCTACACCTCTTCAGGGGTTTTGGTCAAGGAGAGATGCTAGGGTCTTTTTGTGCCTTTTTGGGGTGCGTGAATAATGATAATTATATATACTATTATTACCCAACAAGCCTATTTAAATAGGTGCATAGAAAAATCTAACCTATTCGGGCTTTATTCCATGTACAATTATAGGCTTACTATTGGGCCTTATAAGTATAACAAGAATTCCTAAATATTAGGCCTAAACAATTTAGTCCATTAATTTCAAATTCACTAGGCTCTAAGTGTGCGACCCTACAGGCTTTCATTACATTGGCAATGACCATTGATCATATTAATGATCATAAACAATGATCGGTGTCTAGCAACACATCATTGTTACCTAAGTAGTGAGAAAGTCGGTGATTTGACTAAACCTTTACACGTGACCATCACCTATGTCCTTTTGTCCTATACATCTAGATTGAGCACGAGACATGGACCATGTCATTCCCGTATAGCCCAATCTTAAGGTTTCTTAATTCCTAAATAAGTTAACTGAAACAAATGTAATCGACATTCTATGTCAATTCATCTGAGCATGGCTATACATTTTCTCAGCTTTACTTAATCAAGGGACCCACAGATATTACTCCTATTATATAGGAGGGACAAATCCCATCTTGATCACACAAACCCCTCCACATGATATGTGACATATCCAATATCTACCCTTACATTCACTCAACCATTAGTGACATAGAATAGTATCAAAATATGAAACTCACTTGTAGGGAACCTTGGTGATCTCAGGTCAAAGGACCATATTAATAATGATCACTAAGAACCACTCATGACACTCATATAATGATTCATGTAGTGTTCTTAATATAGGTTAGTCCAGTATACAAGTTCTCTAACTTGTACTCATGTGCAAACTTAATATCCCATATAAGTCTTCACACATGCTAGTCTTAACATATCAAAGCAACCTAATCCACAATGATATATGACTAGGGACATTTAAGAATACAATTATTTTAAGGTTATTATCATAATTGAATATATTACGCAGACAATATATATAAATATAATAATTGGAATTGCCATTAAAATAACATGATTCAAAATTACAATCACCAATATGATTAGTTTTAGGGCATATACACTAACAAATACTTGTTTTGCTTAGGTAGCAAGTATGTAAGGATAATCTATATACTATTGTCCATTAATGGAGATGCTAATGATATTATTTTCAATGTAAAGTTTCTTCTTTGTAGGATCAGTGCCATACCACTTACATTTAAATAAAGTCATACTGCACTTATTTAAATAAGTTAACTCTATGATTTCTTTCAATATACCATAGAACATGTTACCATCAGTACCCAGAACAGAGATGCCACTATTTTGTGTTTGTTGCTTCACATCCCAATTTTTTACTACAAATCACCCTCTATTCATAATACATGTAGAGTATATCATGATAGTAAAATTGGGACTGGAGGCTAATGTTAGTAGCTTTTCGGTGGTATCTGGAGAACTATTCCTATGTAAATGGTACATTTACAAAAATAACAATTTTTTCAAGAATTAATTTGAAAGATTAGTAAGAGTAATGAACAATATTTGGGAAATTGGTTTAATGCATTTGAGAAGAACAAACCCTTACCTTCGAGTAAAACTACAAGGGGAATTTGGTTTTCTGTAAATTGTTAATGTTTTCAGCAGCACTTGATTCGAGTTCCAGTTGGTACTCACTATAGAACATAGGCATTTTAATCTATTATAATTATTTAAGATAAAAACACAAATAAGCATAGAAACTTACTAGAGATACTTTTCAATCTTAATACAATTATTCAAAATGTACCATACTGCAACATCTCAATCCTTCTTATCGAAGTGAGAAATAATCTTCTTCCTCATTGCTCGACACTAGGATCGAAACACCAATAATGCCCTTCTTATTTGACTACCCATTATATCTTGATTTCTATTAAGTCAATTGAATCTAGTTTTCACTCCTTCTAAGTACATAGAGAAAAATATTAATACCTCGTCAACAATATACCCTTATACAATTGAACACTTCGATCGAGCACGATTTCAAACATAATCCTTTAACTTTTTTATATATCTCTCATATGGGTACATCTATTAAAAATGAATGGGTCTGCCTTCCAATGCTTTATCTTCCAGAAACTCCCAGCAAACCCATCTGAAAATTTCATAGTCTTTATATATTGGCAAAATCATCTTTGTTCTTCCTGGTTAAGCCTATATTGGCAAAATTTCACAATTTTTAGTTTCCACTTCTTCCAAGTACATAGAGAAAAATGTTAATACCTCGTCAATAATATACCTTTCTATAATTGAACCTTGGATCGAGCACAATTTCAGACATAATCCTTTAACTTTTTTATATATCTCTCATATGGGTACATCTATTAAAAATGAATGGGTCCGCCTTTCAATGCTTTATCTTTCAGAAACTCCCAGCAAACCTATCTGAAAATTTCACAGTCTTTATATATTGGCAAAATCATCTTCGTTCTTCTTAGTTAAGCCTATATGCAACATGTGGCTTGAAAAGTTAACCCTTCTGCTCATATAGATGTAAGTTAGGCCTTATCTTCATGTCTACTAGATCTCATCTTGCATTATCCATATCTTTTGTTTTGTACTCAATATCTAATAATATACATAAAATGCTATCACATCCATGCTTCTCAATGTGCATCGCATCAATGTTATGTCTTAAGTTCATTGTCAACTAATACGAGAGATCAAAAAATATACTTCTCTTACTCTAATTAAGTTTATTGGCACCCCTCTTTCACTTTACACCACCAAATTAAGCATATTTTCTAGGAAGTCTCTGTTCCACCTTTCCTAATTGATCCATGATAATGTTATTGGTAAGAAGATAAGGAGGGGCTCTCCTTTCCGATCTCCCATTGAATTCTTTTTTATTTCTCTACGTGTGACTTTTTGGAAGCCAACAGTGATGACTAACATAAGTTATTTTTCCTCTAACTTAAATTGATGGAGTATCCAAATTGCATGTAAGACATGCTTTATACTCGTGTCCACTCCATCCAAAGAGACTACTTCAAGTAGGAAAATCATTTATAGTCCATAGCAAAGCTACCTACATGTTGAACATCATATTTGTATTTGCATCTCAAGTTTCAACTCCCCTCTCCTAAAGATGCCTCAACTCTTCTATGACTAATTGTAAGAAGACATCAATATTCTTGCCTGGTGATTACAGACCTAGGATTAATAGGGTCAATATGAAAAAAGACTAATTCATGTATATCCATGGTGGCAAGTTATAAGTGATCATCACCACTGGCCACATGTTGTAGGATAGGTTCTTATCACTAAGAAGATTAAATCCATCTACACTTAAATCCAACTTAACATTTCGTGGGTCAGCGAAGAAATTAAGATACCTCTTATCGAACTCCTGCCAAGTTTTTCCATCAACAGGATGTTGCATTACCCCCTCTTATTTTGACTTTCCAGTATGATGTCATATCATATTCTTCACAATGTGTCTCGATCCATACAAACGCTTTAACCAAGGACTTAATGGAAAATATTGAACCATTTTTTGAGGCACTTTTTTTCTTTTTATATTTTTATTTACCCATCGATGCTCTCCACAAATTGAATAATTTTCCTCGGAAGTATGTTCTTTCTAGAAAAGTGTGCAGTCATGTTTGCACACATGGATTGATTCATACCTCAATCCTAACTTGTTAAGTCGTTTCCTTGCACCGTAGTATGATTTGGGCAATTTATTATTATTTGAAAGTGCCTCTTTTAACAACCTTAAAAGAGCATCAAATGACTTATTTGTCTACTTATACAGAACCTTCTAGTGCATGAGTTTCACTAGAAAGTTCAAGATTGAAACTTTTGTACATCCTAAATACAATTCTGTTTCTACTTGCTCGAATAGGTTACCACAACTATTATAATTTGTTCCAATGTCTCTATTATGTGCATTCTCACTCCTTTCCACATCATTGAAAACTACTCCTTTAGGTGCATTAGGGCCAATGAAATCATGTATAATATACGCCAACTCATCTTTATTGTTAGGAAATGCCTCCCAAGTTTTCCTAGAAGTCAAAACACTTACTTCACCATGGTGTACCCAATTTATGTATAATGAATGAAATCCATTATCTATAATATGTGCCTCCAATGTTGGTAATGTTTGAAATATTAAATTCACACACTTTTTACATGAGCATTTCACCAAACCCCTTTTATTAATAAAGTTTTTAACTCTTTGAACAAATGCCACTGCACCATTCTAATACTCATCCAACAAACAATTTGGTAAATGTATCTAACTTTTATCTATAAACATGGTATCACTAAACAAGAAGAAAATAGCTTTAGGTGGAACAAAGTATTGTGATTAATATTTGAAATGTACTCTAAATACACTGTATCACTCTAACTCTAAAGGGTAGGGTTCTATCCTATTTGAGATATTTCTGTATTTATGATTTTTTCCAATTTATCTATGCTCATCATTTGCTTCGTGCAAAAATTTTGGCAGCATCTTCCCATGATTCTCCAAGTGTGTAAACTATACATCCGTATAGTTTATACCCGGAGAATAATTAGGATGCTAAGATATCTCCATAATACCAAACAAGAGCTAGATAAATTGTTGATAACAACTACAGGACATATATCAAACTATCCAACTTTTTAGGACAACTCAAGGGTTGGTTGATGTATAGAGATCAACCAACCTTTGAACGGGTCTAAGCTTATAATGCAAATACAAATATAGTTCTATTTAAAATTATTGTAAAAATATGTTTATAATAATTAAAAATAAAGATACATATTTTATGAGCATCGTTATTTGAGTATCAGTATTATTATTTAAGTATCTTATTACTTGGATTATTAATTTTTTTAAATATCCATAACAATTATTATGTTTTACAATAAATTTGTGGGAATTCAAATGTGTAACCTACTCTACTATATTTATAAGGTGCACAATTCAACTTATTTAAAGAGACGTGCATTTTATGAGTACTTGAAAATTATCAGACATTCAAAATCTTCAAATTTCTATTATTATATGGTGATTTTGGTTATTTTGTCAAGAAGTCTTTTCATTAGAAATATTATCTATATTTTTATACAAGTGTAATATGTTATAGGTTATTATAACTAAATAATAACATTTATCATTATAACATTGAAAGAAAGTAAGTTTCTACTCACAAAATAGGTAACCATTGTTTGTCAATATTTTTTTTTAATCTAAAACTAAATAACTAAAATAATTTTTCATCATTTCAACATTTTATAATTCCATTTTTTATTAAAATTTTAGCAAATTCTAAGAAGCTTTAGAATAAATAACACTAAATTAATATCCAAGAGATTATAGCATTAGTAGATTAGGCTTAAAAAATATTTCACTGTACATTTATTGTTAATTTCATAAGCTATTCATTAATGTAATGTTATTATAATTTTAGCTATTAGAATTATGTACATAACATATATTTTCTAAAATAATTAAGAAATGTTTCGTAATCTTTAGAAATTATATTCCTTATTTGAAAATTAATTTTTAATCCAAGAAAAAAATCAGATTACATAGCGGTTGAAATTGTAAATAAAAAAATAATTCACTTAATTACAAAATTGACATTGAAAATAATAAAATATAATTCAAAAAATATATAAATATTATTTTTTTTATTGTATTCGAGGTCTAGCTTTAAAAAATAATTTTGACAAATAAATTTAAAAAATTGGTCAATTATAAACTTTATTATTTTTAAGAGTAAAAAGTAAATTTAATTTATCCATAAAGGGAGTGATTTTTATGTTACCTCAAGTTTAATTAACTTTTTCTTTCTATGTAGTATAGATAGTATAATTTGAATTGTTAGGTTTGATTTTCATGTGATCTCGAGTTTAATTGACTTTTTCTTGTTATGTGATATAAATAGTATAATTTAGATTATTAGGTTTCAATTTCAATTCTAATTAAGAAAGAGATTATACTTATAATCTCTTATTTTCTAAACTATATTTACATACTTATTCTAATTTCCTATGTTACATGATTTTAACAAAACTAATAATGTTGAAATTTCCTAAATTACATCATAAATTTTAGATTTTGTGGATAAAATATCATAACAACCCTATCTTACATTACTCTAACTAAATAATCTACACACATATCATATAATACAAAATTATAATTTAAGGGATACATAATAATAATAAAATTTATATTTACAAATTTTATGCTAAGACAAATTTATGTAAACAAATTTAATATTTACAACATGCAAAACTAAATAACATGGAGTTTCATATTAAATTATCAACTCCATTAATTTATTGCAAACTATTAATATTATAAATAATATTTTACAATAAAAATATTATAAAATTTAATTCACATACCTCAATGGTAAAAATTCAGTGATTAAATATACTCTAAATACTTCCCACGAACAATGATGAGTGTTAACAATAACTAACAAATTAAAATTATAAATATACAAAATTAATACACATCAACACATATAAAAAATAAATATACTAAATTATAAAAAATTTATAACAGAAATTTACCTTAGGTTCACTACTTCTTCCTCGTAACCACACAAATAAGTTCAAAGGAAGCGTCAATAGGTATATATAGATAGACTCTTCAACGATGACTAAAAATCTCGATCGTCACTAATAAATCATCGGTTAAAGTCCTAACTTTCAACATTGACATTGTCATTGCTAAAAGTCTCGTTTATTTTCGAGATAGACCTTTCAGCAACGATATGTGTCATCGCTGAAAGGTCAACATTTCATTGATGATGGATGTTATCACTGAAAGTGTGTCTAGGAAATTAGGCTAGGCCTTCAGCGACAACATTTATCGTCACTAAAAGATCAACCTTTCACTGATGACTTTTATCATTGCTAAAAGCTTGGCCCATTTTTCCAAATACATTTTCAGCGATGACATTTATCATCAGTGAAAGGTTGACCTTTCAGCGATAACAAATGTCGTCATTAAAGAGTCAATATTCCCGCCAAAATTTTTTAAGCCTCTTTAACGATGATAAATATCGTCACTAATGTCTTATTTTTTCCTATTGCGCTTTTTCAACTTTCTCCAAAAGTCATTTAGACATCACCGACAACTGTATTATTGGAAATACTTTTAGTGATGATTGAATTTTTGTCGTTGCTAAAAATGTCATCGTTATTACTTTTTTTTCTTGTAGTGTATATAGAATCATGTCTATTACACCCTATACAGACAATGTTTTTTATGTCATTTGTATAGGTCACACCTATACAAACGACACATATCATCTATGTAGTCAAACCTATATAGATAATATAGGCTATACAAACAACACGTGTCATTTTTATAGGTTCAACCTATACAGATGAAACTTGTCATCTATGTAGACTCAACCTATACAGATGACACTGGCTATACAAATGACAAGTGTCTTCTGTGTTGACAACCTATACAAACCACTTTGTCATTTGTATAGCCTTATCGTCATATAAGCTAAGGCCTATACAGAAGATAAGTGTTTATATAGCCTATGTTGTCTATATAAATCATTTTTAAAAAAAAAACAACAAAATTCTATATGAGTTCATTTTTTTTTACATAATTCATATTTAGATATTTATTCTTTTACATTCGTGTTCATATTTAAATATTTATATGTAAATAAAGTAAAATAATAATAATAATTTAAATTTGTAGATGTTAATAATTATTTAACATAATAAATTATAAAAACAAATGAAATATAAACTAACTGTGAATAATATATAATAAAGAAGGTAACTCACATGCATACATGCTGCAAAATATCAAAACAAATTTATATGATACATAACTATCTAAAATAATAGTCCTCGTCGTCATCATTGTCATTATCCCCTTAATCGTTTAAAGGCAGATGCAGGGATTGGAGTAGAAGTAGGTGCGATTGTAGCTGGGATAAGGGTGAGAGTCACTGTAGCTGAGGGATCAAGGGATGCTGTGAAATAAAAGGTGATTCAAAAGTGAATTTAGATGGTACATAGTTTTGACAAAATTGTAAACATCAGCAATTTATGAAATATTATGTCGATGACTAGAATGTATATATCATAATATTAAATGACAACATTCAATATACATATTTAAAGACATTCATGTTATATTTAGTAATTCATCAATATATTTACAGAGATTCAAAATAATGGTTTATATAATACTATAATATTCTAATAAATATTCTAAATTAAATCAAATACAAGAATATTATATTCTACCAATTAAATGTTTGAAAATCACATTGTCAAAAATAAGATACTTTTTAGGAATATCTAGTTCTACGAACTAAAAATTACTTAAGATTTATACAATATCTAAAAATACTTTATTGAATTGTATAATTTATAATTTATTCAAAAGTTTTGTCTTATACCATTCTTATGATATTTTTGTATATCATATATTTCTAATTTTTTTTAAAAAAAATTATATAAGGTATTTATTAAATTTTATTTTCTTAAATTAATTTATATCAATATCTTTACAGATATTCAAAATAATAGTTTATATAATACTATAACATTCTAATGGATATTCTAAATTAAGCCAAATATGGGAATGTTACATTCTATCAAATTAAATGTCCGAAAATCACATTGTCAAAAGTAAGACTTTTTTTGGGAATATCTAATTCTATGAACTAAAAATTACTTAAGATTTACACAATATTTGAAAATACTTGATTGAATTGTATAATTTATTCAAAAGTTTTGTCTTATACCATGCTTATGATATTTTTGTATATCCTATATTTTTAATTTCTCTTTTAAAATTTTATATGAGATATTTATTAAATTTTATTTTCTTATATTAATTTATATGAATATTTTACTAATACTTTTTAAATATGAATGTAGTTTTATTCTTAAACTTTTTAATATATTAAAATAGAAATATAAAAAGCTACTATATTTTAAAGTTGATTTTATAACTCTTGACTCTTCTTGTTAGTATAAAAAGGAGAAATTGGTTTTGATTATATGGATAGTAATTCAAACTATCTATCTATATATATATATATTAACAATTCTTTACTATGATGTAAAAAAATAAATTTTTTAAGGCAGTATTAGATATCATTATGATACTAATTCATCAAATTATGTAAATTAATTTATATTATTATTTATTTTTATATTATTATATTAATAAAAATTATTAAAATATTTTATCATCATTGAAAATTTTAGTTGTAATTATTTTATTACAGTGTACCTTCTTTTTATTTATTCATAATATAATATATTTTATATCAATAATAGATTAAAAGTAGAAACACATATAAACTTAATTATCGAAGGATCTACGGTGAAACCACCATTATTGGATTATTGTTTTTAATGATCGCAATCTTCCAATCATTTTCCTATTCCGGTAAGACTATTTTACTATTTCCATTACAATTCTATTAAAGTATTACTAATCGTAAAAATCTTTCATATTTACAAAAAATAAACTCTTTTATATAAATTCATAACCTTTATAATAAGAATGTTTACGTCTTTCTTTATTGTTGCATGTTTAAATTTTTGTAAGAGATTACACAGAACAATTATTCTTTTATACAATTTTGTTAAGCCAATGCGGGTAAGTTTACTTGAAGCAGATTAAGAGACTACGACCAAGTTGTACTTGATCAAGAATTGATTAATACAATAAGAAAAGGAGGAAAAAAGGAAAAATACAGCCCTAGAAATCTAATCATATATATGCATGAAATCTTATCTGAATTGAGCAAACTTGTTCTAATTAATCTTGCTTATAACTTTTTAAAAAAATTTATAGTTTGTATGGTTTTTTCATGAAAAAAGTCATTATTTTTTAATTAAATTACAATTCTTGTACAAATAGTTTTTAAATTTTTTTAAAGAAAAGAAAGACAAGTAATGATGCAAGAATAATAACCCATTAACGTAATCCCACGAGATCATTTATGACATTTATATATGTTTCTATGCTTTAATATAAAATATATTATATTATTAATATGTTTATTGCAGTAACTAAAAACACATTTTTATATTTTATATTAATACAACTACACCAAATATCTATAAATTTCATTCAACATTCCGAATAAAAGTAAAAACACGCATATAATAAGTTTATTGCAGTAATTAAAATAAAGCAACAACAATGAAATTGAATCAACTTTCGAAACATATAATCTACTTTTTTTATACTAAAATAGATATAAGATCACTGCATAAAGTAAAAACACAATAAAGATTTAGAGAAAAAAAAGGTGAAAATTATCTTGAAACACAGAAATATCACAGGAGAAAAGGAAGAGGAAGAGAGAATAGTTGCGGGTGCAGCTAGAAAATGAAAGGGGTAGCCCCTATTGCGGGTTAAATACCTAGGAACAATACAAATGATACATGTACCCTATATTTCTCTCTCGATCGTCTGCATTGCCCTTTAATGAAAGGCACATGTGTCTTTTAATTGAGTGGGCCTACAAAAATGACATGTGTTATCTGTATTATCCCAAATATCCTCTGAATAGGTGGCCTAAATTTTAGCTCCCAGCCAACTCCTCCACTCCAACTCAGCTTATATCTATTTTTTATGTTAAATATATAATAAAAAATTGTAAAATATTAGAATTTAATTTATTATATTTATTTTATAATTATATATTTAAATTTAAAATTAATAAAATTTGAACATGTGGTATAATAGTTGAAAAATATGATGTATATCAAAATAATTCAATTAAATTAAAATTTAAAATTCTTAAAAAATTCATAATAAAAAGTTTTGTGATATATCATATCCATATATTATAATTAAGAAATATATTTTGAGTTATCATAATGAAAGAAAACAATAATTATACCAATCAAGTTGTATAAAAGTTATGAAGATGAAAGAAAATAATTTTATTTATTTTATTTATTTATAATTATACCAATCAAGTTGTATAAAAATAAAAGTTTTTCATTTATAAGTTATTACATTACTTATTTAATGTGTTTTAGATATCTGCAACTTTGATAATAACTTTAAATGATAAATAAATTATTTATTATTTGTGACTATTTTAAATGCTTAAATTATTTTTATCTCAATTACTAACTAATCAACTTTTATAAACGACAAAATTCATATATATATATATATATATATATATATATATATATATATATATATATATATATATATATATAATTTGGTTAAACCGAGTATTATTAATATACTAGTTATTAATTACCTAACATGAAACAAATAATAATATCAAAATAAAATTTATTAATGTGGTATGAAAGTTATGAATTTAATTTATTTTTTTATTTTTCATTTTAAAGATCAATTTTATTACTATTATTAAAATAATGAATGGACTTGTCATCCAAATTTATTTTCATTTTAAGAATTATTAAAAAATTAATTGGGATTATGTATTTTTATTTAATTATAATATTTTTTAAAGAAATTAATAATATACAAATACATATTGAAAAATTCAGCTCTTTTTATTTTACAAAGTGGATTTAATATAACGATTTTTAAGAAACAAGCTATCGATGATTTTATTTGTAGTGAGAGAATATAATTTTTTGTTAATAAATTTTAATTGAGTTTATCCATGAATTCAGTTGTAGGCTCTACATCAATAATTAGATCAATATATCCAATTATATTTTTAATAAAATAATATTTTAAGAGGTAAATAAAGCCTAATAAATTACATAATTATAATTTAAATGATTAAATTGAGTAACATATTAATCTAATTTTAATAAAAATAAAAAAATTAATTAATGTCAACTCAAACTAATATATATATATATATATATTCTAACTAAAAATACTCACAAATGACAGGTAGCACTTATAAATCAAGTCCTTTTCACAAAAGAAAAAAATCAAGTGAGAAATAATAGGAAGACCTAGACTTGTTATCCGCAATAATGATGCAACGTATGGGGTTGGGAGGAGCAGAGGCAACATCTCACATTATCTCCAAGCTGAATATACCAATGGATGAAACGAAACGCTGGATTCTCATTGAACAACATCGGATGAACCTGGTAAGTGAGTAGGCCAAGTCATTAAGATTGCCACCACAAGAATCGGACAAATGGATTACGGTCTGACTAAGTAGAACTATAAAATATATAAACAATAAATTTATTTTCACTAAAACTATATAAACAATAAAATAATGTAATTTATTTTCATTAAAATAAATTACATTATTTCAATAATACTAATAAGATTAATAAATTTTATTTTGATATATTAGTATCATTTAAAGATCACACTTGTTAAAATTAATAACTTTTATAAACAAAAAATGGTTAAAAAATTTCATTTTAAAGATCAATTTTATTTTTTATAAATAATAATATTATATTTTATATCTTATCTTTTCTAAAATTCATACCATTTATAAAGAAAATAGATATGATATATCACTTATTTATTTATAATTAAATAAATAAAATAATTTCATAACTCAAAATATTTCATAAAAGAAAATAGTTCAATTAAATAATAATTATACTAATCAAGTTGTATAATTCTATATTAATAGATTTTAGTTGATAGATTCTAGTTAACAATGGGCTTACATAGATAATGATCTAATAATTGAATGATATTATTAAGTGAAAAATATATGACCCATTTTTTCCATTTAAAAATAAGATAAAGAATGTATCTTAATTTATTCTATGTTATTTGCCAATAACATAAAATTGAAAATTGTATACAAACTAGATATCAAATTATTAAGCCACATTAAAAGAATTTTGTCCACATTTGTAAGTCAAATATTGACAAAATTAGTAATAATTCTTGTAAAATTCATTTTGTTTCGAAGAATTATGTTTTAAAGAAAAACATCACACTAATATTGATAAAGATTTTATATAAGCCAGTTATCAATAAAATTGAATAATTTTTGCTTGTCCACATTTTATCTTCATAAAATTAATAAATTTCTTTTACAAAAAGATTGCATTGTTTAGAATATATTATTCAAAATTAATTGCACCTGTAAATATGTTATACAATACCTAAAATTTAATTAAGACTTAAATTTTGATAATATCATGCTAAATAAAATATTAATGTTAGCGAAATATTTTTCTTTAAAACATAGTTATCCTAAACCAAAAAATTTTACAAAAATTATTAATGAATTTAAACAATTTCATAAAGGTAAAAATGTAGTTAAATTATAATAGTAACTGAAAAAGTTGAATATTTTTTAAATTAAAAGCTGGGTTAGGGGATTCTTATATACAAATTTTTGCTATATTGATACTGATGATGGTATCAACTAAAGAATAGAGTCAGTTAGCAAAATTGAGTACTATTAATAATTATGGTTTGTTTATTTTTGAGTTCTTTTCTTAAAAATAATAGCAAAAGTATTTATTATTAATAACTTAGATACAATTTTGATTACAAAGTTACTTTCAAATGATTAATTTTTATATAGTCAAATAAGTTAAAATAATAATAATAATAATTTTTTCTCCATAGAGGATGTGGGATAAGATTTAATGGAAGAAAATTTTTACATAAAGTGTATAATATAAATATTTAAATAAAGATTTTAAAATATTATAAATTTTTTATATATGAAAATTTTGGGAAGATATATACAGACGACTCTTTCAACTGTATAGGTGCACTCTATACAAACTATAGGAGTCATTTATATAAAATCAACCTATACAAAGGTCTTCCCAAATTTTAATTTTCCTTCCCAAATTTTTTTGAAAATTAAAATTTGGCATGACCTATATAGATGACAATATCATTTGTATAGGCCAAATTTATGCATATAATACGATCATTTGTATAAGCCAAATCTATACATATGACTTTTATCATTTGTTTAAAGTCAGCCTATATAAAAAACAATATCTTCTCTATAGGCCATTTAAAATTTTCTCGAAAGTAAAATTTTGGCAAGACCTATATAAACCGCATTATCATCTGTATGAACCAACTTTCTATTGTCTATATAGATTGACTCTCTATAGATGACTTGTCATCTATATGGAGTCAGTCTATATAGACGACAGAGTTATCTGTATAAGTTTTTCAAGCTTTTCCCAAAAAAAATTGTTAACACCTATACGAACGAGTTGTCTTTGTAGATCAACTCTATGTAGACGACAAAAGTCATGTGTATTGAGTAGGCTTACACAGATGACAAAGGGTCTTTCCAAATTTCCTCCTTCCCAAATTTTCTTCCTAAGAAAATTTAAGAAGACAAGTCATTTGTATATATCTTCTATAATTTTTTTTTGTTAAAAAAAATTTGGTAGACCTATATAGACAATATTTGTCATTTGGATAGATATTTTCAATTTATTTAAAAAAATTAAATTTTCAAAAGTTTATACAAACAACTGAGATTATATCATCTGTAGAGGTGTCATTTGTATATTATCAAATTGTTATAGTGAAACTTTCAAACTATTAACTTAATTTAGTGCTTCAAATAAAAAATTATTTAAACATTATAAATTTAATCCTATATATATTTAGTACTTCCAAAAGTATTATCAAACACATCCTATATACTATTACATCTTCTTCTACTTGAAGAAAAAAATAAAGAAATTAACTAAAAAAAGGGAAGAGAGATAATGTGAAAATATAATTTATTATTATTTGATGAAAATATCAATTAAGCATACCAATACTTCTTTAGTTTTATGTAATAGGTAAGTTCTAATTCATGTAAGTATAGTTGATTCGACTTGGCTTGTTTCCAACTAAAAAAATTTTTAACAATTTTTCTAATTCCCTAACAATTATTCCACCCTCCGTGCCTGAAAGGATGGAGCATTTTTTTCTGAGGGAGCACCCCTAGCCCCCACGGCCCTGCTACTAAACCTCTCTTTTAAAAAAATCTTTTCACCGTACTTGACATTGATATTAAATAAATAGAATTTTTTTAATTATTTTTATAATTCATAACTATAAAGATAAGGAAACCAGATTACTCTTGTTAGCTAACCCTGCATTACACGTAAAAGAACAAGACCAAGTAATCACAAACAGCACAACGTTGGGCAAAGAGTTACAATCAAGTAGAACCGATGCGAAACGAATATTTTAGCATGATCTCTTCAATCACTTTGTCCAAGTTCACGTAAGAAGAGCCACCAGGTCTAGTGTCATTCTCTGCCTTTCTCTTCCACTCCATCATCTTCTGTTTCATCTTCTTCCCCTTCTCTCCCACCATCAACTCATTCACCATCTTCTCCACCTCCTCTCTCTTCACATCACTATCAATCTCCATCCCAATCCCCCATTCACTGCAAGCGTATCTGCAATTTGTTTGCTGATCCCCGAAAAACGACCAGCAAAGCATTGGCACTCCTGCACTTATACTTTCAGTCATTGAATTCCATCCACAATGAGTCAAAAACCCACCAATTGAAGGGTGGTTTAGCACTTTTTCTTGTGGACACCAAGTTACAATTAGGCCCCTATCTTCTGTTTCATGGAGAAATTCAAGTGACAAAATTACCGAGTCAACGTTCACTAGATTAGACCTAATGATCCACAGGAAGGGCTTCCTGCTGTTGGCTAAACCCCAAGCAAACTCCAAAAGCTGCTCCGGTGACATAACTGTGCTGCTGCCAAAATTCACATAAAGCACTGATTCTGGTTTCTTGGATTCAAGCCATTCAAGACACTCAGCTTCTTCTTTCCAAAGATTGGAACCTATAGATTGTAAGTGGTTCTGTGGGAGAAGTAAATGAATAGGGCCAGTGGTATAAAGAGGAGGGAAACTGGAGGAAAGAGCACTGACTGCATCACCCTCGAGTTCATCCATTGTGTTAAAAATAATAGCACTTGCTTGATGAGCTCTTTCTACTTCACTGATAAAAAAATTCACTATCATGTCATTTGGGTCCGTTGTCCTTACAAAGGATGGTAGATCCTTCAAACGAATATTTTTCATGCCTGGTATCCAATCTACTTCAGTTTCCAAGTACCCATTTTTCAGATAACTTTCATCTACACAACGAAATGACAAAATGTATATAACTTGAAGCTGTAAAATAGATATGAATAACTAGTTCATTCTTTTAATAAATCCTCCCTCATTTATGTAATTTGAATCCTCCTCATTTTTCTAAAAAATAAGCAGGATAAATTTTGAAGAAAGATAGATACAATATTCTTTCTATTTGAAATTATGTATCCTAATAGAAAAATATAATAATTCCAGAATAAAAATTATATTTAAATTTTTTTAAAATTGACAAAAAAATAGAGTTCGAATCCTATTTGTATCAATCTAAACTAAATTGATGCTAACTATTAAAATTCTACCTGGTGCACCGTTTGCATTTAAGTGCACAAAATTTGAGTGTAACTAGTATTTTCTTAAAAATAAACCGCATATAAATCTTGGTTTAAGGAGAAGACCTTTGAGAGGTACAAGACCCCTGTTGATCAGACTGCTGAAATGTGCCGCACACAAGTATGAATAAGCACTAGCTGAAAAATAGAGTAAGCAAGGAACTCCAATTTCTTGAGCAGCTTTGATGGTGAAAGTCATGATAGCATCAGAAACCAAGCATGTAACTGGAGGAATAACACCGGCAGAGGCAGAGTGATTGAGCTTAGCAAGAAGTTCGCGGAAGGGATCCAGGCCGTACTTTCCGGTGGGATCACAAAAGGAGAGATTGTCGTCTTGAGTGGGATCAGCATCAGTGGGAGGAACATCATCCGGGATGGTTTCAAAGCAAAAGCCTGGCAAGCCATCAAGGGCATCAGGACCCCTTGTTTGCAGCAAACGCCTGTGGTTGTACTCAGTGTTGACAAAGGTTATGTGGAAGCCTTTGTAGTGAAGCAGTTTTGCTAGTTTAAGCATTGAATTTAGATGGCCTTGAACAGGAAATGGGGTTAGTACAGCATGAGGTTTCACTGCAGATTCCATCTCTAGTTTTCTCTTTGCCTCTATGTCTCCCTGCAAAATAAAACTGTAGCTTTTTATAAACAGAGAAGTGTAGAAAGAGTCGTGTACAGAATTTGTCAATTTCTCGCGGGCAGCCATATGTATCGTCACTGCATCACGTAATGGAATTGAAAGTTCAAATTCTTGTTTCAGACATTTCAACAAACAAAAAGTAAACCAATCAACGATTATCCTTGTAAAGTGATAGGTACTGGATCCAATGAGAGCAGCAGCCAGCTCTGTTAGTCATGTGTAACTAACCCCCCCCCCCTCCCCAAAAAAAAAAAAACAACAAAAAACAAAAAACAGTCAAATATGACTGCTATCTTGGACTTGGTAATGAAGATATCTGGGCCCTTGACAAAAAAGTGTAACATATATAGAAAAATGAATTAAAGTGATTATGTTCTTGAATCAACCAATAATATTATATATATAAAAATTAAAAGAATAAATTTATGAACATAGAAAATTCAGAATTTAATTCGAATTTATAACAATTTTATTAATAAATCATAGAAGAATTCAATGTAAAACTAAAAGGTCAAAAAGGTATCTCAGCAAAATTATTGAATCGTTCGCGGATTGAGCCCAAAATAAACTGCAGAATATTCGTTTCCGATATATAAAACAAGGAAGGCAGAATAGAACATCGAGAAGGCCGGGATTTCTATATCCTAATGGCCAGAACTTCTGCACCCAAGAAGCAATTGGGGTTTAGGAACCCCGGACACATGGCTATTTGTGGGGCTTTGTATTCCATTAATTAAAGTACATATAACGTAAGGGATTACTTCCTAAACCAAACTATGCATAGACCAGTAAGTCAATGACCAAAACTTTTTAAATTTTAAGTGCACCATAATCGTTTTTTGTAATTTTTTTATAAAGATACCCAAAAATTAATATTTTATTAAATTTTAATTTTGAAAAGAAAATTGTATAACTCTAGCAAACTACGAAAAAAAATTATCATAACAGATTTTATTTTGATAAAATTTATTAATTTATTTATATCGAACAATGCAATTAACTTACTAAAGTAAATACAGTATTTTTGACTGAGTCAAAATATTTTTGAAAAGTAAAAGAATAAATGTTATAATTTAGAAAATATATATTTTATGTAATTAGCAATTGATATTATGTTTTTATAATGCTTAAATATAAAAACTTTGCAACAAAATGCCCAAAGAATATGAATGTTTTATTTTTAAACTTTTGGTTTTATTTTCAATTCTCTATCTTTTTATGAATAAATCCGTACTCATGAAATTTATTTTTCCTATGGAATATTTTATATAAATTTTATTCATTTAAAATTTTTAATTGATTCAATTCTATATCCTTAAAGTGACGAAGATTTTTAGTACTATATTAGTATTGAGAATTTTATATTACTCTTATACAAATATGATTAATTTTTTATTATTTTTTAAACTCAACAATCTTATCTAATAGAAAATAATATATTTTTTGTAAAAAATAATTATTTTTGAAAAAATTAAATTATTGAATTCAAAAAAATAGAATTAGCAATATTTGTATGAAAATAATAATAAATCTTCTATACAAATGTAATGCTAGAAATTTTTTTCTTAAAGCGAAAAAATTGAACAAATTAATCTTTATGTCATATGAACACTAATAAAAGAACACTAGAAATTTTCAAACTCAGTATTACTTCTATGTAAATAGTATCAATTTTTTTGTTATTTTTTTCAATTCAACAATTTGATCGAATAAAAAATATTTTATTTTTGGTAAAAATCAATAATTATTTGAGAAATCAAATTATTAACTTAAAAAATATAATTAAAAATATTTGTATAGAAGTAGTAATAAATTTTTAATGCACACCAACATTAGAAATTTTTTCCTTAAGGCGACGGAGTAAAATATATCATTAAGTTACATCGCCGAAAATTTTGCGAAGTGGTATTAAAAGGAGATGAAGACTTATGTTTTACTAAAATAACGGTGTGACCCATAGCACCGAATCGTATCTCTCTAATTTGGCGGGTATTATTAAAGTAGTGATTGGAGTCACTAACATAAAAAGACAAAAATTTGATGGCACATCAACAGTATCATTTTATTGATATTATGAAAATTTCTATCGTCAAAGGAAAAAAAAACTTGAAAATTATTATATTACAAAAAATTTTATTATATCAATATGAATTTTTTTCCGAGTGAAAAGAATTTAAACATTTCAAACAAGATATTTTGAGTTCGATCGAGATTTTATGTATGGAAAAAATTTATTTAGCAGATGTTCACATTGTCTACACTCAACTGTATTCTGGAAGATTAGTTTTTCATTGTTCGGATGGGATATCATAATAAAAAAAATCCTAATTATTATTGATGATTTTTTCTTCAAGTGATATATAATATTTTTTAAAAAATTTACCTTTCATTGTATTTTCTAATTAATCCTAAATTTTTATGTATATATATTAGGTAGGTTGCTCACTTCTACTTAAAATAAAAAATTGATATTGACACCTACATCTCTGCAACAGGCGGAAGACCAAGTAATAACAAGGGATACTGTTTGGCAAAAGAATAGCAGACTTAGACATTATAATCACCATTTTTTGAAAAATATATAATACGTGGCATCTATACATGGAATAACAATGGTTTTCTTACAATACCTACTTAAAAAACAGTCGTAAATTTTTATAAAAATTTTAATATAAAAATAATAAAATCTGACACTTTTATGTAAAATATAAAATTCATATATGCTTATAAATTCTGCGTGCAATAAAATAAGGAAATTAAAACTTTTATGAAAAATTTGCAACATTTAATAAAAAAGATGTGATATATTGCACAAAAATTGCAAAAAAATATATGCCAAATATGAAGTTTCTTGGGAACATATCCAATTATCACACATGATGCAGGGATAAAATGTATTTTCCAAAGTAATGTTGAAGTAAAAATATTTCCACAAGTGATGCTTAACATTGGGTTGTTAGTGTCAATAGGAAGAAGTTGGCTTAGGCATCGTCTTCTTACATATATTGTTTTACGTAGAAAGATGTTGCTTGAGCCAACTTCTTCCACATACACAATCTTCTGTAATCTCATTTTAGTTTATGTCATTTTAAATTAAAAAAAGTGTAAATGTTTGTTATAGAAACATAAACATTCAGTTTGAAAAGTAAATTAGTGTAGAATTTTAGAGTCAAGATATCTTTTTACCTTGTCACAGTGGCTAAAAAAAGAAAGAGAAGTCATGGACAATACTAATGATAATTTTCTATTATATTGGGTAGAATTAGAGTTTTAATCTCTTCTCGCCCTCGATCAATAACCATAACCTCTATATATAGATGGTATCCTTATATTGTAAGAGTTTTTAGTTTTGGATTTTAGAAGTTTCTAATAGATTTTGGCAGTATTAAGAGTCCTTCAAGAGAAAATTGAGCTTAAGTTTGACCAGATGTTGGATTTGGCAAAAAAGGTTCCTCTTTAGAGTATGAGACATTATGGTTTAGTAAACATTATACTAAGTTGAAAAAAATGGAGTTTGCTCTTTAATCTGTTCAAATAAAAAGGATTTAGTTAGATATTCGTTATTAGATAGAAAATTAAGGAGAAAGAAAATAAGAGAGATTTTTTTTATTTGTTTGAATGAAAAAGGAAGAAAAAGAAAAGTTAATATAATCAAATCATAGTAAAACCCTTCAATCATGTTTAATAAAAATCATAAATTTGGCATTTAATAATCAATGAGTTTAAATTTGATTCAATTTCAATACAAAAATTTTTACATTAAAAATAAATAAAGAAATGATATATTATTAACATTTTAATAATTGTTACCAATAGTAAAAATGTTTTAACTATTTTCATTGACATGGAACTGTAGAGTGAATAAAAGTACAAAATTGATTTAGTGATATTTTTTATTAAAAAATAATAATTAGTAGTAAAATTAGGATAAAAGTAACTATTGAATTATTAAAAAGTTATAGGCATTTTACAAAAGAAATTATAAAACTTCTAAAAAGAATTATTAACTATTATTAAAATTAATAAAATGTAATGCAAATTTAGAAGAATTATTCTGTTATAGTTATTAATAAGAATCCTTTTAATCAAAATATTTACCATAACACGCCTTTTTTTAGGGTTTAAATTTGATGCATTATTAATGTCAAATATTTTATATTATTAATAAATATGAAAATAATATGTTATTAAAAACTAAAAGTAATTAAAGATTTTTATTTATAATAAGAGAGTTTTAATATTTTTTTTAAAAATAACAAAAAGTGAATAATAATATAAAATTAATTTATATTAATAATAAATTTAATTTGATTTTTTAAATTAAAATTCCAAATTCTTCTTTTTTTCACATTTTGGATGAAATCTACTATAAGTGGATTTTAAGTTTGAGCTTTGGCATTGGTCCACCGAAAGTTAAAAGTTTGTGTACTTTGGCTTCAGAAATTAAGGGCATTGCAAGAAAAATAATTTGTCAGCTCTCTTATTACCTTTTCCTTCCGTCTTGTGTCAATATTTGGGGAGAACGAAGTTACTGTTGAATCATGTTTGATTTCTTTTCAAATTTTTTTCTATTTTAATGTCCTCATATCACCCAAATAATCAAAATTTCTTTTTCTTTTCGTTTTTCTCTTTATGAACTTCTTTCTTTCTCAATTTTTATCCATCTAAATAATGAGTAAAAGTTGTGTTAAATATAAAATTATATTATATACCCAAATTTATAAATAATCAATTATCCCATCGTTATCGCTATAGTAAATAAACCCTTAATATACTTTGTTTTAGATTTTAGCTTAAAAAAAGTCAAAGCCAAGGTCTTTATCACGTGTGTCTCCATCCTTTTCCATTTTTTAATCTCTTGGAAGGTGCATAACATGCGCAATTATCTTCTTAATTCTTTTTTAAATGTCGTTCAATTTAACGTACAAAGATTAAAGTAAATAATAAATAATTTTAATTTCAAAAGGGATAAAAATATAATTTATTAATATATATTTTTATTAAAAATTAATAATAAATAAAATTATTAAATATTTATTTAAATAATATAAATAATATTTAAAAAATAACGGAAGAAGTAAACAATAACAATCATGACAAGAGGAGCCAATAGTTCTCGATCATTGTGATGTCCACAATATCAAGTGGCTACTACAATAGACAAAAATCTCAGCCAAACAGTCAAAGAACTTGGAATGTCTCTCCCTCATCTTAACTTCAGACTCAGACTCACCCACTCTGCATACGGAATACAGAATTAGACACAAAGGAAAAGAGAAAATGAGACATGGCTTCTGTATCCGATGTGAAGCCCCATGCTGTCTTAACACCAGCTCCATCCCAAGCCCACCTGATTTCAATGCTCAAACTGGCCAAAGTTCTCCATCACAGAGGCTTTCACATAACCTATGTAATCACCGAGTTCAACCACAAACGTCTGATGAAATCCATGGGTCCGGAGGTGCTTGATGGCTTGCCGGATTTTCAATTCTAAACCATTCCGGACGGTCTTCCTACTACGGATGATCGAGATTTACAACCCGTTGTTGTTGCAATTAGGGACAACTTCCTTGTCCCCTTCCGGAAACTTCTTGCAAGGCTTTTTTAAAGAGGTGCTACTGAAGCAAAATTAGATCAATGTCAAGCTTTTTTAAAGTATTGATTTTGGCGATAACATTTTTAATGATGCAGCAACATTTGTTACGGTCTTTGGAACTTTCTCACTTTAATATTTTGTTTAAATTCAGGATTCTAAGTGTATATAAAATGGCTTGTGGAATCTCCTATTACAAAGTAAAAAGTAAAGTTTCATTTTTGGCCCAATTGTTTGCCCTTGTTTCTATAAAATAAATGTGGTGAGCGGCTTTTTGACCGGAATACTGTGCCAAAAAAAAAAAGCAATTTCGTTAAATACTGTGCATGAAATACTATTATTTGGAATGCTTAAAAATATTTTATTTTTTTTTAAATTCCACTGATCATGGGAAGGGCCACCTTCCTGTGATTAATCTGACTAGTCATGAATGTGCCCCTCCCATGATTAGTTCTTTTTTATTTTTTATTTTTTTGTTTATCTAATTTGCACTCAATTTTTTTAATTCAATTTAAACCCATTTTATTTTAAATTTTTAATCATTTTTAATTTATGACTTTTTCTTTATTTTATTTTTAATTCTTACTTAACTTGTATTTAATTTAATTTTTTATATTTTGGATGTTTATTTGATACTAATTATTCAAAGTTCTAAATAATAATCAATAAAAATATTAAATCTCATAAAATTGTATAATATATATAATATAATAAAATTAGTAACTATCATAAGATCGTTGGAATAATTATTATCTTAATAAATATAAATTTTTATACATTCTCTTATAAACTTATTAGTTGAAAATTTTAAGTCATAAAAATAAATTTTCAAATAATATTTTATCATACTGTAATGTATATATTTATAAAAAAATTTAATTAAACATGAAATAAGAAAATAATCTTCATCAAGAAAAGAAATATTTTACTAGTAAACTATGTTAATCCATAATGTGACACAATTTAATTTAAAAAAATAATCATATATAGATAATATATTTTTAAGAAATTTTTAAACAAAAATCATAATATTATAATATGTTATTTAATTTTCACTCTATCACATGTAATATTCATGTTATATAAATAATAAAGATAAATTATGCATAAAAGATTTTAATTTAATACTTGAAAATAAAGTGCTAATAACATGCCAAAAATTATAAAAAATTAATATATTATAATGTTATAATTTTTATTTAAAAATAAAAAAATCACATTATCTGATAAAATATTTAATTAATTAGGGTAGTGGAATAAAAAGTATAAGTTTAGTAAAATTCAATCTATAAGTTTTAATTTTTTAAAATTTAACAGGCTAAAATTTAATTATTTTAGGGTAAGTTAAAAGTTGTATTTGACTTTAACATCCAAAAAATAATAATCAAAACAATTTTAGGTTGATAATTTAGGTTTTACTTGTTTTATTAGATAATATTTTTCATAAAAAAAATCATAGATATATATTAATAAAAGAGTAACATGGTACTTTTATTCATGATTATTAAAAATGGTACATAAAGTTATAGTATTAAAAAAAGTAAGTTCCTTTAAGAAAAAAATAAGAAGTTATTTTGTCAAATTCTTTATATTTAATATCAAATGAATAAAATGTTTTGTCTTATACTTTTATTCTATAATTTTATTTTATAAAAAGTGTTTTATATTAAAACAAATGGAACCTAGGAAGGAAAAGTAATTAAAGGATAAACACATAAAATATAAATAAGTATTTTTAATTAAATCAAAATTATATATATTTTAATATTTCTCTTTAAGATGAGGGATAACAATTTTTTTTTGTGCCTGAAGATGAGTAGCATCCATAAAATATATTTACTTAGTTTTTTACCTCTAGATAAGTAATCGGCACCATTGCCCATAATTATGTGTAAGCATAACTTTAAATTAATACCATAATAGGTGGCATTTTAGAATATTCCAAGGAATTGTAAATAACAATATAATGAATGGAATTAATTTAATATTGTGATTTGAATTAATGAATAGGGGTGAAAATTTTTTTCAATTTATACAATTTATCTACAAAATTAGATAATATGATAAATGAAAGGTGAGAGAGTACTAAATCTGAAGAAAAAAAGTTATAAATCAATTAAGTAAATAAATTTGATATAATACTATAATACAATAATAAAATATTCAATCACCAAAATAATAACTCCAAATTCCACATCAAGGGTGTCACCTTACTCGTTGTGGTCGTCAAGATAGGGAATGATGTTGTTCATCTTTTTCTTTATCCTTATCATCATCTGCATGAGTCGAGCGGATCTGACCCCTAGAGGGTGGAGAGTCCAAATCCCAGTAGGAAGATTGAAATGATGGAATAAGATTTTCTGAGGTGAAAAACCCTTATTGTTATTGCTCTATGGATCCATTGACATACTTAATAGTAAATACAAACGGGTCAGCAAATAACGCTATTAGAAAATCGAGAACCTGTTAAATTGATTTTGATGGTAATAGGGTAAAGAATGATAATTGTGAAGCATTATGAGGGTGCTATAAGGGTAATGTCATACTGTATAATGAGTCAGCATCTCCGCCTACAAAGAATTGCGCGAGGGGGTATAAGTTGATAAACCTACACCTCCTATATCAATTTGCATCGATGGAAAGGTGTAGGAGAAGGAAACATATGCTTGTGTCATCGATGGATGACCATGAAAGATACTTTTATCATCATCCCTTTTTTCAAGCAAAATAAGATCCCTAAAAGACATAAAGCCATGGCCTCTCCTTAAATTGACTGTATAGCTAAAAGGAGGAATTTTCAGCACTGAGCTTGCATAATCTCTTGGATATATCAATCAATAAAGAAGTACATTTTGATAATTTAATATATATTATATTTTGAAGAAATAATAAAAAAGTGTGTGAATATCATTAGTTACCACAAATCCTGAACCACTACTAACTGGATAAATCTATCGTTTGGTGTGTCTCCAGTACCATGTCATGTAACTCGAGTCATGGTGAAGAGCATCTATCTCTATTTCAGTTAGCAAAAGTGTATTATGCCATCCATTTCAAGAACTAATGAATATCACATGCTCTTGTCACCAGTCTTTTGACATCTTACCTCGAAGCTGCAAGTTATGAAAAGAACCCAGATTAAATGGCTCTCGTAGGATTGGTTGTCACTTGCAAAATTAGCAAAACACATGATTTGCATGGTGCCATTCCACAATATGAAAGTATATAATAGGGACTAATGCCAACCATATGTCAGGTGAGATCAAGCAATACTCTAGTATAAGCTACTGTGCATAGGGAATGTCATAAAGGTGCCAAATAATTTGCATTACACAAGTGTAACAAAAATAAGTATATCATTACATGTGAGACTAACTTCGTTAGATACAAAAAAGTAGGCCTTCCAACCTCATCAGCTCTCATTTGATCAAGTAGTAATCTATATTGGTGTAAGGCTATTACTAACGGCCGAGAAGGCAGCCCAATGCTCTTCCACTTGCAAGGAATATAAATTGTGTATTATTTATTTGAATATTTTAAGGTGTTATAAGAAATGCAATATGAAAATCATGTATGATACATACCTGAAGCCCAATGATAGAAGCACAACGTAGATGTCTAATCGAGGATCAAGATATAGAGATCTCGCTAGTGGTAAAGTGGGAAATAAATCCCACGCTTATAAATGCAATAGGTGCAAATATCAATCAATATTAATCTCATCACATTCAGTGGCGGTACATAATTCTCTATACAAGAATGCCAAAATTGTCACTTCTTAACTATACCAACTAGCATCTACAAAATTTTCTAGCAATAGTAGATACATCAACAATACTTGTGGCCTGAAATGTCAAGCATAAGATAACCACCTATGAACCTCCAGATGTAGGAATGCGTAAAGCACTATGTTTATTTATTATATGCATCATCCGATAAGTGTCCAAAGTTTGCTGCTAACTAAGTAATGCTCAAGTACTGGCCTTGTAAACATTCTTTGAGGGGTCTGACTCCTATTAAATCTTCACACATCTCTGGCCAATCATATCTAGTGTATCCAGAGATAGGAACATCTTCACATGGCAAACCTAACTGAATGGAAACATCTTATAAGGTAATGGTGCACTTTCCCGAAGTGGTGTGAAAAGTGTGTGTCTCAAAATAGTATCACTTAATGAGTGCAAAGATGAAAGTAACATTGAAATCAAAGTGACCAAGCTAACTGACACTATAGAAGCCTGCCTATTAAAGATATAGGACAATTGCATGGGGTGGACCAAAAAGACGATTCCCATAGGCGATGCGTCGTAACTTTAAGATTTGGTCTACCTTCACATGCTAATTGAAAACATAATTAACACGTATAAAATCAAGCAATTTTTATTAAAGGAATAAACTTATCCAACCTAGCCACATGGCCTGTAAAATATGCCTAGACTACAAGTATAATAAGGACTCATCATCGATCCCAGAGGTTACAATACGACATTGACTAGCCATTAGAGTTAGGTGATATAAACTATGTTGAACTGGATAAATTCAGTCTATTGTATAGTATACTATTCAGATGCAATAAGAAAATAAATAATTTAATACAATAAGACAAGCACAGTATACTGTTCAAATACAACAAGTTATCTAATTTTTACTGATATGTCATCAATGCATAGTATAGAGACATGTATAGTGATAATTTTAGAGAAAGCTTGTCTGTTAACTTTTTGGAGTTAAAGGTGTCATAGCACGTTCTATTAATTAGTTTGAGAGGTTGTATGGTTGTGCCCAGCTTGCCTACATAACCCACACCTTTGAGGTTTTGATGGACTCTACCTCTAATCCATTTCGTTTCTTATTCGTGTGGAATGTGGTTGACCACTAGGATACATCTACCCTGTATCTAGCATTAGTATTGGTTCATTTAATACTGGTTAATGCATTATGCTACCAATTGACTAAAACTCAAAGTTACAAGGCTTTATTATTGTCTTTAATTAGAAAATAGAATCGACATATTGTAATAGATCCAATGAGACCTTCGCACATGCAACAAACATATGTTGGCTGGGCCAATGCTCCACTTAAAATTTGCCACATTCACATGTTTGATCCCACAGGCTAACCTTACAAATTTGACTAAATTGTTTTCAAGTTAGGTCATACGACTCCTCCACCTCGAAGGCCAACCCTAGGTGGTCAAAACAATGCACATGGTAGGCAGATACTTTCTAAATGCACTCTTGAATCTTTTTTTGAATGTCCTCACTAAATACCTCTCCTACCTGTAACTGTGCTATAATGGTCTTCGCTAGGTTAACAAAGCATGTATTTAGTCGATACAGTGTAATTTTGACCAACTTGGTAATTGATAAAATTTTAACCTCTTTAAATATGCTATTAATACACTCGGCCAAGTTAGTTATCATGTGCCCTCATCGTCAGCCTTCCTTATCATAAGCACGGCTCCATTGACTTTTTGGAATATTATCGATCCAATTAGTAGCTCTTGGGTGCAATTGACGTAGTTCGTCTAACTTACAATCCACAACATGTCATTCATACTGGTAACCTATACCACACATTGTTATGATTGAATAAACAATAATCATGATAGACAATGACAATTAATAATGTTAGTGTAAGTAATACACACTAATGTTAGTAAATATCTTCTTCAACCACGCTATCATAAAAGCTAAGTATAAATTGCTGGCAATATATCTGAGGTTGAACACATGCTAGTAAACATCTTCTTGGGTGCAATTGGCATAGTTCATCCAACTTGTAATCCACAACATGTCGCTCATATTGGTAACCTGTACCACACATCATTGTGATTGAATAAACAATAATCATGATAGGCAATAACCGTTAATGACATTAGTGTAAGCAAATATACACTAATGCTAGTAAATATCTTCTTTAACCATTTTATCCTAAAAGTTAAGTTTAAATTGCTGGTGATATGTGTAAGGCAGAACATATGATAAGTATAAGGGGGTTACCACTTTACACGTGAGTTTGCAATGGCAATTAGTATTCTAGAATGTCTAGCTGATATCAAGCAAATATCCTGCTCATCTTTAACGACACGCCGTTAAATGTTTAATAAGAACCAAGCTTATGTCTCATATGTTTCCCCCTTTATCACGACAAATGCAATAGGCATAACTTTTCTATTGCCATCCTATGACATCGTGATAAGTAAGACCCCCTTATACTTTTCCATACAAAAAGGTACCATCTACTTGGACTATCAATTTCAAATGGTTAATCACATCAATGCATGACTTGAAAGTCTAAAATACTCGATCGAACAATGCAATCGACTCATCTTCAGAACTACTTGGTGGGCATTCTATGCAAAATAACCTTGAAGTAAGGCCCAGGATTAAAGTATTGTACGATTGCCAACCACCTCAGTAGCATATAATACGACTTCTCCTAATTCCCAAATGCAAGACTGATGGCTTGATGTTTACCCTTCTATGCCTTCCTATAAGATATTGAGTACCTAAAAATATTATAGATTCGCTCAATAACTTCTCAAATGAACACACTTGGATTTTCGGTCACCATGGCCACAAAGTAGGATGAAATGACATCTGTATCTAATTTTGGATGATCTTGAGAAAGGTAGATACACATGTATAAGGACCATTATATTTTGATGTCTACCAATGATTCTCTCTCAGCTTATGACATGCTTTAACCCTCTAATTGCATTGTTGATCATAGTGAGGGATCGATATTCTTTATAACACACTGAAGAGCGATGCACATAAAATGTGTGGTGAATCCAAATTGAGTATATCTTCATTGCACGGTGAAATGACTTTTGGCCCATATATCTCGAACCCACATATGGCTCTTGGTTGTCACTTATATTTATGTTATCTCCCACTTCAGGATAATCATAACTCACAGTAACTTTTATATTTATTCATGAAAAAAAGGCAGTAGTTAATTCTATATATCGGCTTATAGGTGTTGTTAAGAGTGTATTTGTAACATTTTCTCCACCACAATTGTCATTGTAACTATAATTATCACCACTAAACCCTTTAAGAACATCATCATATGCATCTACCACTTTAAATCCATTATGTCATCTGTTTCCTCCAAGGAAGAGGGTAATTAAAGTAAACCATAGTAGAGTTAAGAAAAACATGGCTCTAGAGCATAATCAACAATAGAGGTGTGAAACAATTGGCCATATTTATTTTGCCTATTTGTTCCAATGAGGTACAAGTCGTAATATGATGACCCTTCATTGAAGTTATGAGGTAGGCTGGTGGATGGTCGAGTGCATAGACTACTTTCATCAACTAGTTGATTTGCTATGTTCAAATCAAGTTCTCTGGTAGAGACATATGCATACAATTCTGGGTAAGATAATTGAATAAGAAATTGCGCATTTGCTTCCCACATCCATCGAATGTCGTCATCATCTTCCAACAGACATGCCTTGTACCGCATTAGATTCAACGAAAGCGAATGCCTATATACCAACTCAGTTACAACTTGATTTTCATCAAGTTGTACCTTTAACCCAATTAGATTTTTCAGTGCATCTAGGGTGATATCTAATTTGATTCTTATTACTTTGACCATATGACACTTAAATGTATCACCTTAATCTATTTCATAAATTTTTTCATTTGCATAAATACAAATATTTTCCTCCCCAATACTTATTTTGATTCCTACCATAGTAGGATTTGTAAGACATTTCAAGAATTAAATTTATACAATAAAGAAAATATATCATAGTTACAAAAATAGCGAAAATTAACTATTACTACATAATTATTCATATTTATTTCAATCTTATTAATTAATTAATTAATTATGAGTAATGCAATCTTAGATATTTACCTAAATTATTTATTAACATCTATTTACAAATTTCATTTAAGTTCAATTTTGACATTTAAATTTTATAGAAGTAAATATATTAAAACAAGTTTGTAAAGAAGGATTATAAACAAGTTTTTCATAAAAAATATAGTGTAAAATATTATTTAATCAACATTATGTGTATTATAATATTTTTTAAGGTTAATGGGTTAAGGATAATAATATATACTTTTAATATTTGTTTTAACCTTTGGATTAGTGCCCATAACAATTTTCATAGCTACAAAAATTTAAATTTATTTAAAACATCCATAAAAATTTAATTATATAAATTATATATATTACTTAATTTTTACAAAAATTTTGATATATATATATATACACACATTACCTCGTGATATTAATATTTAAATCATAAGTAAAAGACATAGACATGAAAAATAAGAAAACATGAAACCAAGCATATAAAAAGAAAAAAATAATAACTGAGCTATAAAAAATTAAGAATTAGAAATAAATTATATAGAAAAGTGAATTAATCTAATTAAAATTTTTTAACCTATTTAAAATGTTTTTAGTATAAAAAGAAATTTTGTTATGCTAAATTTACATTACTCAGTAGTATTTGAGTTGTGAATAATATAATTAAAAAGGAGAAATAAAAAAATTAAAATAGTACATAAGTTATAAAATCTTGATAAAAATATTAATTAATACATATTTAATTTGACACATAGCATTAAAATTTTGATATCAAGTAAATATTAGTAAAAATTAAATAAATAAATTTGATTCAAATATTAAAATCTTATTTTCAAAAAATAGAATATGCTGTTAGTTAATTCAATTATTAATTTCTATACAAAAATTTTAATTCACTTAAAATATTTATGAAAAATTAAATATAAAATATATAATATCATGTATATACTATTTGGTGATATTATTATCCAAGTTATAAATAAAGGAAATGGATGTGAAAAATAGGACAACATTAAATTATGCAAATAAAAGTAAGAGAAATAATATTTGAATCATAAAACAATCAAAGTTATAAATGAAGTATATATTAAAATGAATTAATTTCATTACGAAAAGTAAATTCTCTAAAATATTTCTATCATAAAAATTTATATTATATTAAATTTATAACATTCAATAATATTTAAGTTGTAAATGAAAGAAGTTGAAAGAAAAAAAAATACAATAATTTAAATTAAAAGAAGATAAATTATATATGATTTATAAAGTTTTGACAAAATTTTGGTTAATTTCTGTTTAATTTAATATACAAATTTTCATTTTATTTTCTAGAAAATAGTATATCCCTATTTTTCCAAGTTTTTCAAGTATTCCAAATTTTTATTTTCTTTTCTAATAATATCCAACCTACAAGCATAATAATATACACAAAATACATAATAGGCAGACTACATACATAATATATACAAATATCATAATAATACAAATAAATTAAAATAATATAGACAAATTAAGATATGTGCATAATAATATAAGGAAACTAAAAAAATACACATACCACAATAAATGGACGAAAATAATAACTACAAATATACTAATCAAATAGCTAATAAAATAGAATAATAATAATGTAATCACAATGCTTAATAATAATACAAAATAAAATAAAAAAATTCTTGTAAGAAATATTACACTAAGCACACACTATATTTTCATATCATCTAAAACTACTTTTCCATAATTAAATGTCTTACTTGGAAAAGTTAATAATTTGTACAAGTAAAATAATAATTAAATATCTTACTTGAG
Organism: Sindora glabra; assembly: GCA_020226215.1. NCBI lineage: Eukaryota > Viridiplantae > Streptophyta > Magnoliopsida > Fabales > Fabaceae > Sindora > Sindora glabra. Next base: position 12,539,104 of record CM035225.1, on the reverse strand, counting down.
AGGGCTAATACGCACGGGCAAAATAAAAGAGACTTCACAATGAGCTTCTGAGTAGAGCTTCTCAATTGAGGCAACAAGGTTGTGGAGGAGTTTCGGGCAATGCTGCGTAGTGTATTAATGCAAGGTTGCATATGTACGGAGGACCACGGGCAAGGCTGCCTATATGGAGCTCAATTCATAAAGAAATAATGAGAACAATAGACTGGACTGATCACAGGTGGGCCCTCCCTGTGATCGGTCTACTGATCACAACCTAGGACATCCCGTGATTGGTTAGGTGTTAAGCCTAATCACTGGGCGGGCCTCCCATCACTAGCAAATTGACTAATCATGAATTCCCCATCCCTGTGATCCATATTTATAAAAAAAATAAAATAAAATAAGCTTTCGGGTATTAGTTTTGGCTGCACAGTGAATGAGGAATTTGTTTTTTGAAATAACAGTTTACGGTAAAAAAGCCTGTTATAAGTTGTCAATTGTTTTCTAAATTTAGTTGTTAGTGTGCTTGCGGCTCTTTACTAGATCAATAGACATGACATTGATGGATGTCATTATGCTTCAACCGGCACTTGTGAGGTAGTAGGAATGTGGGTTCTACACAAATTTAATTTTGATTTTACTTTGAAGTTATATCATATGATGTGAAAATTGTATCTCGTCAACCAAACGGTGTTCTATTGATGTACTTATCGGTTGGTAGGTATCCACTAGGAAGGATTTGAAATCTTTGAAGCATGATGACTCTCCCCGAATTAAGACCCCGGTAATGACAAAATTCCATCTTATTATTATCATTATTATTTTGGTCCAAATCATACAATCAAAGGGCAAACCCTCCCCCCCCCCCCCCCACTCACGGAAGCCAAAACAGCCAAGAAAAAATAGAAACTAAACAAATAGAGACTAAGCTTCCACCCACGAAAAAACAACACTACAAAGCACCAGAACAGAAACCTTAGCCGCCTTTATCTTTCTGCAATAAAAGGTCTAAATGATGAGAATGATGAGAAGTCCAAAAACTTGGCAAAGCACCTCTTGCACATCTTATGTGATATAATTGAAAATTCATTCAAGCAACACAACTGCTCTATTTTGTCAATATTCGAGTTTAAATCTGATGATTGCGTTGACAATAGTATAGGATTATGAATAAAGCGGTTCCTTTATTGCACAAAGCTCTGTTTCAGTCAATTCAGATGGCAGAGAATGACTTTTAATTTGACTTGTGCGGTTTGTGACTTTGAAGTCAAGGCTGCTCCACTCAAACGGTGAAGGGAAAATGGGAAGGTGTCAGTTTGCGCAGATTCCGTGATCAAGTCTACCAGTTGTTCGCTGAAATGCGGAGCCAAAAAGACTATTGAATCCGATGTTTGCAAGATTGGATCGATTTTGTTCGGACTGTCATTTGAATCAATTTTTAAAATTATTTTAATGGTTGGATGAGTTTGTGTGGATACGAATAGGATAAAATTAATAAAAAATTAAATAATTTAATAAATTGATTGATTATTAAAAATTATTGTACTTTTTATTTTTTTATTTTTTTACAAAATTAAATTAGTGATTTCAAAACTCTAATTCATAAATATATATTATTTTTAAATTATTAATAAATTAATAAAAAAATATTTTTTATTTGATAATTTTAATTAATTTTTTATATAGATTTAATTTTATATTTTAAAAGTAAATATTTGATTTATTTATAAAATATATAAAATTTTGATTATAATATTATCTAAATTATTTATTTATTTAATTGATTGAGTCATTTAAATCGTAAATTAAAAATTTTTTCAATTTAATATTCTATTTATAAAATTATATATAGTATATATAAAATTTTAATTATAATATTATCTGACCTAATTATTCTTTAATCGTTCAAATCATAAATTAAAAATTTTTGAATTTAATATTCAGTTTAATTTTTAAAACATTAATCTTAGGAAATTGATATATGTACCAGCTTTGGGGTATAAATTTGTGTCCCCAAAATAAAAAGCAAAATTTACACCATTTAATAGTTTATGTGGGTTTCTCTTCCATTTCAATCCACTAGCTGAAATTAATTCAAAACAAATTTTATGTGATTTCTTGGGATGTATATGACCATTGTTGATCTTATCGCATCAATTAGCTTTTTACACACAATTGAATTCATGGAATACAAAGCAAAAGTCTCTACCGATAGTTTGGTAGGGCCCTTCTTCAGCCCCGTATTGACGGCTCTTGCCTCTATAAAAAACTCCAGAACTGGAGCTATCTTTGCCAACGTAGGAGAAGAGAAAAAGCAGAAAATGGCTGCTGTTTCTGGAGTGAAACCTCATGCTGTGTTAATACCATTTCCAATGCAAGCCCATCTTTTCTCAATGCTGAAACTAGCAAAACTGCTTCACCACAGAGGCTTTCACATAACCTATGTCAACACTGAGTTCAACCACAAACGTTTGCTGAAATCAAGGGGTCCGAACGCCCTTGATGGCCTGCCCGACTTTTGTTTCGAAACCATCCCAGATGGACTTCCCCCTACCGATGTTGATGTTAGCCAGGATATTCCCTCTCTGTGTGATTCAACAAGTAAAAACTGCCTCCTCCCTTTTCGCCAACTTCTTGCGAGACTCGATGAATCCTCCTCAAGTACCAACGGTCTTGTGCCACCAGTTAGTTGCTTAGTTTCTGATGCTATAATGACCTTCACCATCGAAGCTGCTGAAGAACTTGGAGTCCCTGTACTCCTCTATTGGCCAGCTAGTGCATATTCATGCCTGGGTGTTGCACACTTCCGCAGCCTTGTTGACAAGGGTATTATACCGCTCAAAGGTACCTATTTACGTCTTTGAGTTCTCCTAGGAACGCACTTAAAATGTGTCACGCCCATATATGTTTAGTAGTAATTTTTATTAACTCATGTAATCGCTGTTTGAATTTAAGAAAATTACTATTTAAACTTAAAAAAGTTATATATACCAAGCATGTATATATGTAAAGTATCTTTGAACTTTTTCTTTATCTTTCTCAAGTTGTTAAACACACCTCAATTGTCATGTTATTGTATATGAATTTGGGTCTTTTTCTTATCATTTAATTGACTGATTGTTATTCCTAAGAGAGTGACATGTTAGAAAGGTTAATTTCTTTTTTTCCTTTTTGTTGCTCCTTTTAGTTTAAACGTTTGGAATTGAGTGATTACAATATTTTTCTTTTCAGATTAGAAAACTTTCTGTTAGCAAAACACTTTGTTAATATAGTTTAATAATGGTTGATGTAAAGCTCTTATACTTTTTCTATCTGTATTTTAAATGACAAATAACTTAGAGCAAAATAAAATCTTTTAGATCAAAAATCCTATTTTAATCCTTGAAACATTTGGCTTGTATTAATTTTGTCCTTGAAGTAAGATTTGTACATTTGATCCCTAACATTTTAGCTTCTTACAAGGATTAAACTGATATAAATCAAATATTTTAAGGCAGGGAAATTACAAGTCATGCATCTTTCAATTTATGAATGGTTTATAAATTGTAACAAAATCTAACAAGAGAATGACAAAAAGTGCTCAATTTCAAACTTCTGTTATGAAGATCTAATTAAAAATTGAGTTAAGTTATACTTAACAAAAATGAAAATTATCATGTCTTGCGGCTAAGGAGTTTTTATAGTGACCCACTTATGATTTTGTTTCATTTTTAAGAATGAAGGACAAGGTCCAAACAACTTATATCTTATGGCAATCACCCTTCGTAATTCTGATGTGCAAATGAAAGTTATCTCACAAATGGGTATTTGGACACTGAATTAGATTGCATACCAAGGATGCAAAATATAAAACTGAAGGACCTTCCATCCTTTTAAGGACAACAGACCAGAATGATCCTATGCTGAACTTTTTGCTTAATGAGATAGACAGGGCACATGGAGCCACTGCTATTTCTTTGAACACATTTGAAGAACTTGAGGGTGATGCAGTGAATGCTCTTTCCTCAATCTTCTCTCTACCTCTTTACACCATTGGCCCCATCCATTATCTTGCCAAGCAAATCCCACAGAATGACGTGTCTTCTCTTGGTGTCAACTTCTGGGAAGAAGAGACCAGCTGCCTTGAATGGCTTGAATTCAAAGAACCAAGATCTGTTTTTTATGTGAATTTTGGCAGCAGCACATTCATGTCCCAAGAGAAACTATTTGAGTTTGCATGGGGACTTGCCAATAGCAAGAAACCCTTCTTATGGATTATCAGGCTTGATCTTGTTAATGGCAGCTCAATGATTTTGTCATCTGAGTTTGTTAGGGAGATAGAAGATAGAGGGCTAATAGCAAGTTAGTGTCCCCAGGAACAAGTCCTAAACCACCCTTCAATTGGAGGTTTTCTAACTCACTGTGGGTGGAATTCAATGATTGAAAGTATAAGTGCAGGTGTACCAATGCTTTGCTGGCCATTTTTTGCTGATCAACAAACTAATTGTAGATATGCTTGCACTGAATGGGACATTGGCTTGGAGATTGATAATAATGTGAAGAGAAAGAAAGTGGAGGAGCTGATAAATGAGTTGATGGTGGGAGAAAATGGGAAGAAAATGAAAGAAAAGATCATGGAGTGGAAGAAAAAGGTAGAGGAAGACTGTAGACCTGGTGGTTCGTCCTACATGAACATGGACAAAGTGGTCAAAGAGGTGCTACTAAAGCAGTATCATTAGAAACTGAGCCAGCTATACTAAATGAACCAAAAGACATGCCTTGTGTCTTTGGTTTTTCCTACGTTGTCCCACTATCACTTAATCAAATTCAATGGATTTAATTGTAATTTAATCTTATATTATCATCCATTCACATGTTTTTGTATCAATAAATATTATTAAAATATTTTTATCATTAATAAAAATAATTAATTTTAATGATATATTATCATAATATTAATCAATGATGAATTAAATTTAAATTTTAATTAATCACTTCACTTTCTTGGTTAGAGCACGTGTGTCCTCAACTACCATTTTTCTAAAGGTCGAATTCAAAGATGGCAAAAAATCTATGTTTCATCAATTTTGTAAGACTTTCCTTTTGCATATTATCCATGATGTTGAGTGTGGGGAAAAATCACAATAGTGAAAAGGGTACTACTATCATATAGGTGTTAACTGTGAATGGCGGTATAGGTATGTATTTTTTTAATATTTACAAAAATTATACTTTTAGCAGCATTGTCTCACAAGAAAAACAGAATTGAAAAATATTAAATTTTGAAAATTTTGTATTTAAACTTTGATCAACAAAGTGACAACCTTTTTAAGCATTTGTTACATAGAAGGTTTGTACAAACATTGTAACAACTTATTAAGATATGACATCATAATACGAAAATTATAACATATTCATACCTGGAACGTTTTGAATTTTCCTTGTTTACGTGTGACTTAAAGTTTTAAAATTGGGCTATCTATATTTTTTTTTCTGCTAGCACTTTATTCATATGTGATCTTCTTTTTCCCGATAAGACCACAAAAACGATAAATTTAGCAATAAATTTTTAAATTTCATTTCTAGCCCAAAAAAAATTCAGCCAGGATTCCCTACTCTTAACTTAACCTTCCTTTGCTTGGTTTAATTTTGTGATTTTAAAGCGGAAGGAAGAAAAATTCGTGTGATAAAAAGTGCCAATTTCATTTTTTTTTATTTTTTACAAAAAAGTGGACAGTATTAATGAAACATATTACAGATAACTCACTTTTGAAGTTAAAAAAAAAAAAGGCATTCTACAAATGGATATGCTATGTTTTTCCTATAAAATATCAAGCATATGAAATCACGTTACTTCATTAAAATTGCGTAGCCCGCTATTTCTAACAACAAATCATTTTCTTATCTTAACGTCAAGACAATCTTATAGTCGAGTGATAATTTCAGAAATAACATAAACATTACTATTTTTAGTAGTAATCAACCGAGAGAGCTACTAAATATATAATATAATTATTACTGTAGAAATAAATCAGCAATTTATGTTTTGTTTGTTTTATCAGAAAGGAATTCGGTGAGAAATTTTCATCTACTTATGTTAGGTAAAGGATTTCATGCAAAGATAAAAAAAAAATAATGCATGTTATTGTAGTAATAGGAAAAAATAACTCGGTGGTGGAGTTAGGTATTCTGATTTGGGGACTGGGCCGATCAAAATTAAATAAAATTTTATATTGATGTATATTAAAATTTTTATAATTATTTAAAAAATTATATTGTTAATAATTTTGACTTAAGATATTGTAATTTATTTGACAAATTAAATATAAATACTATAAATTTTAAATAAAATTATAAAAATTTATTTATAAGGTTGTAACACAAATTATTCAGACAAAGGTTACAATTAAAAACTATAAAATTTGTAAAAAAATGTAATTAATTTAATAAAATTCATATTTATACATTTTTTAGACATGTAAAAATGCTCTATTATAATAATTTTGGATGATAAAATTAAAACAAGTAGTAATTAAGTGAAAATTTTAGTGCAATTATTATCTGTGTAATGTAAATAAAAATATAAAGCTATATTTATAAAGGTTGTAACACACTAATTATTTAAAATTTCATAAAAATTTATAATAAAATTTATAATAAGATAATTAATTTAACAAAATTTAATTGAATATATACTTTTTTTAGACATATATAAGGGACTATGAAAATTTGGGATGATAAAATCAAAATAGGTAGCAATTAAATAACAATTTTAATATATGTGTAATGTAAATAAGTACATGTAAATTTTAGTGTACAGTAATATCTTTCTAAAAAATAATATTAGAATTAGATAAAAGCTAGAAAAATAATTTGTGAGTCATTTAAACCTTTTGTTTTAACTAAACATATACTTCTACAACATATATTTTAAGATACAATATATACAATAAAAAATTCATATTTAACAGAAAGATAGAAAAATAAAAACTAAAGTATAAAATATTTATAATTAATCAATTATAGAAAAATTATGATTTTATATTTTGTATTTATTTTTTTATATTTTTTATAAAATTTATATTACATAAGTATATATTTTTCTTATTGTAACTATATATATTTTAAATTCTAGAAGAAACATATATAATAACATACATATATAATGGAAAAGATGTAGGGGCGCAGCGCCCCCTCCAAATTTTGAAAAATTGTAAAATTATATGTATAAAATGATTTTTATTAAAAGAAATATTAGTTTGGCCCCCTTTAAAAATAAAGTAAATATTAGAGATAATATATATGTGTTTGAAATTTTCACTAAATATTTTACTGAGAATGAATTCAAGCTTAAAATTAATTTTTATTTATTTGGTTTGCTAAAATTGAATATCAAATTAAGTGAAAATTCGTTAAATCTAATTATCAATTGAATACATTCAATAATTACATTTATTTTGATGAGATTTTGTTAGATAAATATATCCAATATTATTTCTATTTTTAGGGTAATAATTGAATTTATAATATATATATATATATATATATATATATATATATTACATCATTTAAGATTTTGCATATGGTATTTTTCAAATCATAATCAAGAATAATTTTGAAATTTTATAAAATTTTAATATTTTGTAGTAAAATTTTCAAACTATAAACTTAATTTAGTGCTTCAAATAAAAAACTATCTAAACATTATAAATTTAGTACTGAATATTTTTAGCACTTGCAAAAGTATTATTAAACACATCCTATATACCATTACTTTAAATATTATATGAGTGACATTATTTTGGTGTGTTATTATCCATATGATTAGTTATTTTAAATATTCACATAAATTTTCACTATTTAATAATTTGGAATTAGGAAAATTTTGTAACCTATTCTAACATATTTATAAGATGTATAGTTCAACTCATTTGCTCTGACGTATATTTTATAACTATTTAACTTTTTTGACTAAATGAAATATCTTATGAGTACATATATATATTCAAATGTTCAAAGTTTTTTAGTGTACAATCATCAAATTCATTTTGATTGTGTTTTGTACAAGAATTCTCGCTGATGTAGAAATTTAAATTTTTGCAATCCTTTTAAAATTTGTACTCATATGTAATTTTATTATTACTACTTTGTAATTTTCTTAAAATATATAATTATATGAAATCTTATTATTACCACTTTGTGTATAGTGGTCATATAAATTTTTTATTTTTATCGTGCATAAAATATCCAATATTATTATTGAATATATAAAAAATGCAATTTCAAATATTTAATATTCAATATTAATATATTCAAATGAAACATTTTTATGTATTTTTTTAAATATTTAATATTTTTAATTCACATTTCCAAATAGGTTTCATCTTATAAAAAATTCATATCATATTTGAAAATATTTGCATTGAATAAACACAAATGATCAATATTGAGTAGATATTATTTTTATACAAAATAAAAAAGTTAGATATTGTATAAGTTCTTAGATAAAATAAAAAATTATCTAAAAATTACAATAAAACCTATTTGAATTATTGTTGATTGGTTATTATTTTTAATACAATTCCAATTAAAATATTGAAAATATAGGAATTTAAATACATATTAATCATTATTGAATAAATATTATATATTGTTATGAAATGTGTATGACTTGTAATCCCTATTAAAGTATATATTCATATGAAATTCTTATATTAGTACATAAATTGTAATATCAAATGTCTTTTTATATTGATAAATTTTTTTATTTTAATCAATATACAATGTTATGCAGTATTTATGGCAACAAAAATTGAAAATTTTTTCCATACAAATTTCTTACATTAAAGAATTAAAAAACAATAAATATTCCCCTTCACAATCTATCATATGACAAATTTCATATAAAAATTTATTTTCATTTAATTTTATATTAAAAATATTTCATGTAACAATTTATCTTCATTCTTTTTGTTTTAATATAAATTTTTTTTGCATAAATTGTTATATGAACTATTTATTAAATTTCTCTATCGTCGTTAAAAGGTCATTGCTTAAAGACAAAGGTCTTCAACAATGACATTGTCATCACTAAAAGTTGACCCAATTTCCCGTACTAACTTTTTAGCAATGACTTAAGTCATCGCTAAAGGCTCAAGCCTTCAGCGATGACTCATGTCATCGTTGAAAGCTTTAAAGACAACAAGTGTCATTGTTGAAAGTTAGAAAGCTTTTGCAATGACACATGTCATTGCTAAAGTTTTTCATTTCTCACCCATTTATTTTATTGTGGTGTCATTTTATTAGCGGTAACTCTGTCGTAGGTAAAAGTCGTTAGATTCTACACCGATGATTGAATACTTGTCATCACTAACAATGTAATTGATATTAATCTATTTCATTGTAGTGTGAGACATTTTCATTTACTTATGTTACATAAAGGATTTCATGCATAGATAACAAAAATAATGTATGTTATTATAGTAATAGGAAAAAGTAACTCGGTGGTGGAGTTAGGTATTCTAATTGAGGGAATGGACCGATTATTATTGAATACACTACAATAAAAAAAGCACAACAGTAGTGACACTTTTAGCAATGATATAATCATTAGTGATGTAAAAAATTACATTTCCCAAGACTCAAAAAAATTATGAGAAAATGAAATCTTTAGCGACGACTTTATCATTGTTGAAGAAAGCAAAAAAAAATTGGGCAGGAAATTTCCACTCTTGTCATCGTTGAAAAGTATAATGAAAATTTGTTCCCACCCTTCAACAACAACCCTTGTCATCATTTACAAGAGTGGAAAAAATTTCCCACTAAACTCTTCAACAATGATTATCGTTGTTGAAAGGTGGGAACAATTTCCCGTAGTACTCTTCAGCAATGATAATGCCGTCATTGAAAGGTTAGAGTTTTTACCAATGAATCTTCAACAACAACTGAGTGTTTTGTTTTCATTGAAGAGTTTCCTTATAAATACACCCTAGCACCATTCGGCTCTCATTTTACATGCGGTGACAAGGGAACTGCAAGAGAAACCTAAGGTAAGTTAGTTTTGTAATTTTTTATAATATAGCATATTTATTGTTTAAATATATTTTTATGTATTATAATATTTTATTTTTATAATCTTGATTTGTTAGTTATTATTACTATTCATCATTGTTCGTGGTACATATTTAGAGAATATTTTATCAATAAATTTTTTTCAATAAGTTATATAAGTTAAATTTTATAATATTTTATTATAATACATAATTTATAAGATGAATAGTTTTAGTGAATTAATGGACTTGATGGTATAATTACTTTGGTATAAAATAAATCTTGTTTAGTTTTATCTATTGTAAATATTAAATATGTTTACGTAATTTTATTTTTAGTGTAAAATTTATATTTATAAATTTTATTGTTGTTATGTAACATTTGAATTATAATTTTATATAATATGATATATGTGTGAATTATTTAGTTAGATTAATGTAAGATGGAATTGTTATGATATTTTCTCTACAAATTTTAAAATTTATGATGTAGTTTAGGAGAACAAAATTATTAGTTTCATTGAAATAATGTAACGTAACATAATGTAAAAAATTAGAATAATTATATAAACACATTTTAGAAAATACATAATTCTTATAATATATTCTCTAGATATTTAGATTTTAAAGCCAAATAATTTTGTGGCCAAGTTTGTTTAGGCTCTTTCTTATTTAAAATTGAAATCAAAACATAAAAATCTAAATTATACTATTTACACTACAAAATAAAAATAAAACCAAATGAAAACGAGGCCACACAAAAACTAACCCCTTTCTCATTTATCAGCATATTCTCTTCCATGATATGTAATACATTCCTATTCAATATAATGTTTTATCAAAGAATTTAGGCAATTATGGGTAGGCTTTTTTATTTAAATAATTTTTATTTTTTAAAAATAAAAAACCTTTTATTTGACCTATCTTCAAAATTTATCTTTAAAAATTATTTTTTAAAGCTAAACCCTAAACTAAATGAGGATAAGTAATCTTTAATTACTTTTTGAATTTTTTTATTCTAAATGTTAATTTTGTAATTCAGTAAAATATTTTTTTATTTATAATTTCAATCATCTTTTGATCTTAGTTTTTCTTTGATTCAAAAATAAATTTTGAGAATAAGAAAATAATTTCTAAAAATAATGAGAAGAAATAATTTTTAAGTATTTTAGAAAATATATATTATGTTCATAATTCTAGTAGATAAAATTAAAATAATATTACATTCATGTAGAACTTATGAAACAAACATTAAATGTATGCTAAAATATTTTTTAAGGCTGATCTAATAATCTTGTAATCTTTCGGATATTAATTCGATGAAATTTACTCTAAAGCTTCTTAAAATTTGACAAAAATATTTTTTGGAAAATAGAAATATAAAACATTAAAATGATGAAAAATATTTTATTTATTTAATGTTAAATATAAAATATTTTATGAAACAATGGTTACATTTTTTAAGAAAACATTTACTTTCTTTTAATATTATAATTTTAAATGTTATTTTTTAATTACAAATACAGGTAGCATATTATTCATCTTGGAAAATATATATAATATTTTCTATAAAAGGACTTTCTTACAAAATAATCAAAATGATTATATAATAATAAAAATTTGAAAACTTTAAATGCTTGAAAATTTATCCATACTCATAAAATGTATGGCTTGTTCAATAAATTGAATTGTGCATCCTGTGAATATAGCAAAGTAGGTCACAAAACTGAATTCCTAATTTGAAATTGTTAAACATATCAATTTATGTAAATATTTGAAAATTTTAATAATGTAGATAATAAGACACTTGAATAATAGTACTTATAAAATGTCATAATTCAACAAGCAGCAGCATCTTGCTCACCAACAGTAGTTTAGGACATATCTCATGAAGCTTACCTCCTAACTCAAATAGTAAAGTCTCATACTACCTCCGCCTCCATTCGCTGCTACACCACTTAGGTTGAGTAGATTTGCTACTGCAACTGCCACACTGCAACCCAATCCTTCTCAACCACCACTATCTATATATTATCCACATCATCAAGATGATGACAAGGATAGTCCTAGCATAAATGATGATACATCAAGATATCTTCACCTCTCCTCCTCGTAAACTATTATGTATATATAGTTTTTTCTTCATATGTACACATTTATATGGATTATACATATGTAATTTTTTATATGTATTCTATTTATACAGTTATTTTATGATTATTCATTTTTTTTATATTCGATCATGTGATCATGTTGTACATCATTACTAATACTATTGATAAATTTCATTTGTACTAATAATGATGACATTTGTTGTCGCTAAAAGTTAAAATTTAAACATTTTATAATTTTAAAATTTTTTTCTATGATGACATTATCATCAAAGAAATATAAACTTTTACCGACAATATTTTGTCATCGGTGTTGATGGCTTTACCTACGAACTTATACCGACAACATTTTTTCTAATAACTTTCATATTTAGCGACAACTGAGCATTCTATAGTGATAACAAGTGTCATCACTGAAGGCTTTTTTAGTTGTAATGATAAAATTTTATATTGATGTATATTAAAAGCTCTATAATTATTTAAAAAATTATACTTTTAATAATTTTGATTTAAGATATTGTAATTTATTTTAAAAATTAAATATAAAAATTATAAAATTTCAAATAAAATTATAAAAATTTATTTATAAGGTTGTAACACAAATTATTTAAACTAAGGTTACAATAAAAAATTATAAAATTTGTAAAAAATGTAATTAATTTAATAAAATTCATAATTTTATGTTTTTTTAACATATAAAAATGCTCTATTATGATAATTTTAGATGATAAAATTAAAGGAATAGTAATTAAGTGGAAATTCTACTGCAATTATTATGTGTGTATTGTAAATAAAAATATAAAATTATATTTATAAAGGTTGTAACACACAAATTATTTAAAATTTTATAAAAAAATTTACAATAAAATTTATAAAAAGAAAATTAATTTAACAAAATTTAAGTGAATATATACTTTTTTTAGACATATACAAGGGACTATGAAAATTTAGGATGATAAAATCAAAATAGGTATCAAGTAAATGACAATTTTAATGCAATCATATTATATGTGTAATGTAAATAAGTATATGTAAATTTTAAAGCACAAAAATATTAGAATTAGACAAAAGTTAGAATAATAATTTGAGATCCTTTTAAACCTTTTGTTTTAACTAAACATATTCTTCTACAACATATTTTTTTAGATACAATAAGTTCATATTTAACAAATAGATAGAAAAATAAAAAATAAAGTATAAAATATTTATAATTAATCAATTATAGATAAATTATGATTTTATATCTTGTATTTGTGTTTCTATTTTTTTATAAAATTTATATTATATAAGTATATATATTTTCTTTTGTAACTATATATATTTTAAAGGACGAAAATCAGGTCGATACCATTATGATGCAATTATTGCATCGTGATACCCCAAGCGAACTTTCTTTCAGCCAAGTTCATCCGTAAGTTTAGATTTACCCAAATGTCGATAAACAAAATGATACACCTACTCCACGTTTCATGAACACTAAAAATCCCGAAATAGAAACAAAGAACCAGTGAAGCAACTCAAGATAAGGAACGAAACCACCGTAAAGACCGCTAGAAATTGTAGCAATACAAATTGTCCGACACTGTATCATTAGAAGTCATCATTTCCGGCCTTTCATCATTTTTTAGCCAGTCCAAAATAGTAACAATCCGCAAAATGACACATCAGAATGGTCATCAAAGGGTAAACCCTACATCCTATTATATAGTTTACGTACTCTGATTGTGTTGGCACTAAATTGACTAAAAATGTTACTATTTTTGTCTGTGTGTACCTTTACATATGTATAGTATCTATGCTGAAATGAAACCCTAGAAGTTATGTTGAAACGAAACCCTAGAAGTTAGAAGAACGAATGTTTATCGCATTTTACTATCGCTAAACTTCATGTTTCTGTCAACATAACAAATAGAAACATGGATCACATATGTTCTATTGTTTTTTGGGAGCTTGCTGTTATAGATGCAAATAGAAATAATTTCACTCTTTTGATACCAAACAGAAACATCGAATACAATAACTTTTTTTTTGGTACAATGAACTTCAGTTTTACTCGATGTTACTGTTACATTACTGGTGTTGCATTGACTAATACATTATTTTTAGTCGATGTTACTATTTTGTCCTAAAACAGTAAAATGAAGTTTTTTTCTCGATTTGACTATTAATCATGCTTGGTTTGTCCAATTATTCTGCCTTTTGTTAATGTTTCTGTTTCCAGATCACATAGTAACATGTTATTTTGTAAGAGAACATCATGTTATTATTTGTTTTAAGAAAACAGCTATATGTTGATTTTTTATAGGTATTTTTCTTAATCATGATTGATTTGTATATTTCTTACTATAAAAATATAAGTAATCATGCATTCCAATCGTTACATTGATTGATATCTTATTTTTAATTGATATTACTATTTTGTCTTAAAATAGTAACATGTAGTTCTTTTCTCGATTTAACTGTTAATCATGCTTGGTTTGTTCATTTATTCTGTCTTTTTATTAATGTTACTATTTTTAAATCAAATAGTAACATCTTATTTACAGGAAAATAACATGTTACTATTTATTTTTTAAAACAGTAACATGTTACTTTTTTATCGATATTTTTCTCAATTTGACTGTCAATCATGATTTGTTTGTTCATTTAATTTGTTTTTGAATAATGTCATTGTTTCTATATCAAATAGTAACATGTCATCAGAGGAGAACAAAATGTTATTGTTTGCTTTTGAAAATAATATCGTTTTATTTTTTTAACAACAACTAGTATATTATGTTATGCTTCAAACATCTCAGTGTTACTATTGCATGATAATCAATTTCATGCAAATAGTAACATAATTTTTTGATGACGTTATTGTATTGCATGAAACAGTAACATGATATTATCTAGCTATTAGTCTTATTTTTATAGAGTCTGACAAAGGCATTTTTCCTTATTCCTGAACAGAAAGATCTAAAAATGCTCAAACAATCTAAAAAGGCTGAAGAAACAGCTACCATATACCAGCAATACTGATCCAATCTGCTGGCATGTATAAGGCAGATTGACAATTTACAATTCAATGATAGCCACAAAAAGGTGCTGCAACAAAACTCTTTTTGGTTTTTAATTAATGCCATACTGACAAAGGAGCTTGATCACAATATGTGCAGAAAAAGCGATCAAGAAATAGTGTCAATACTTGGTACCTCTTCAAAAAAGCACAATAGTTTCCAAATTGGAGGTAAACAATTAAGCATCACATCGACTGCAGTGAAGCTCATTTTTGGTATAAGAGATGGATAATGCCCCATCGACACATCACCTGGTAAGAGGCCATAATCTAATTTTGACAACAAAAGATTTCATGGCCAAGGACACCTAACAAAACCAAATGTATGCAGTGCTCTGCAAAGTGCTATGACAGGAACATCAAAAATAGATATCCAAGATGTCTCACACCTCATAACCCAAATGATGCTCGTGACCCTCTTTGTACTAAATAGGGCACAAATAATTGCATGGTCATACCTCAAATACGTGGAGGACATTGATGACATGGCAGAGTATTGCTAGTCTGGACATATTCATGAGCAACTAATGGTCTCCATTGTAAAGGACACACCACCAAGTATCACCGATTGTGTCATACTACTGCCAGTAAGTTACTGTGACAGATTTATGTTTATTCATTTCATTTACTTTGATACTGTGAATATAAATATACAAACATAATAACATGTTACTGTATCAGAACAAACAGTAACATGTTACTATTTATTGTGTAAACAATAACCTTACATTTTCTAGTAGTTTTATTCATATTGTGAAACTTGATTCATCCATTTATTCTGAGATTCTGATTACTGTTATTGTCTATATGCCAGGTAGCAACATGTTACTATTTATGTTGTAAACAATAACATGTTATTTTGTTATTTTTTTACTACATCTTTCAATGTAACTTCAATTAAAAATGTATCTAATAGTTTTCATATTGTATTAGCCACAGTATTGGCTATGTGAGACAACGGACGTGCTTGATGGAACACTAATTCAAAAGGTACCAAGATGTCTAACATGGGACCTGAAGAGGCTCACACACCAATTGAAGATTAAATTGCCCAGCCAACTTCAAGTAACCTTTGGAAAAAGTCCATTCATTTTCCCATGTCACTGTTATGCGTTGTCTTACTTTTCATGTTATTATTTTTCACCAAAAAAGAAACATGACAGCCACTTGCACTAACAATTAATCACCAATTCTTTATAGGTAATGACTGAAGAATTGTAACCCACTCACAAAGAAATAACAATATTTTACAACCTTTACACACACAAAAACATGGAACTGCAACTAATAGAATATGGACAACAAACAAACAAACAAATCACACCCTCCGAATCAGAGCAATCCGCAACTGATGATAACATAAAAACATCACAATATGTAATGCAACCACAACAATCAACACTGGAGCAATTCTTAGACATTGCACTGTCCCACAAACAACACTGTTAACAAGAAAATGATGAAGTAAAACAACTAAGGGATCAACTCCTCATAGCAAATCAAAAGAAAAACCAACTGACCAATGAATTGAAGTCTCTGACCGAGAAACTTCAGAGGTCAGAGCAACAACTACAGCAAAACAACGAGACAATCACAAAATTGAAGCATGAAAACACACAAATCTAAACAAAACTAACTAATGCAACTACACACAGAAGCAACCTCCAAAACACCATCACAATCCTGGAGGTTAAAAATGCCAATCTTAAAAACCAAAAAAACTAGCTGATTGCACAACTCACAGACATGACTGTGCAATTAGTTAAGCAACAAAAGCAAGACATAAAAGAAATAAAGAACAGAATAAGACTGAGAAAGAACAACTGTCAATGATTGCAGGCATTAAATACAAAACAAGGAAAAAAAATGCCACATAGACTATACATACTCCGGTCCACATAAGAAAAACACAAAACAAAAAGACACACTTCAATAAATAACACATGCTAAGGAGACCACTGACAATGAGGGTCCTGTCTTCATGTTGGAGGAATCAAAAGACCAAATGGCCAAACAGAAAAAGGGCACAAAGAAAATCTAAACTACAAAATGGCCTGCTGAAAAAATCTCCCACGAAATACTAAGAAGAAAGTGGCCCAAATCAGAAAATTAAAGGACTTATCATAAGTCATGCCTTACTTAACTGTTAATCATGATTGATTTTGTCATTTTTTTTCTTTTTGATTGATGTTACTATTTCTTGATCAAACAATAGCATGTTACTGTTTGTTTCAAAAACAATAACATGCTATTTCACCGTTAATTCTACTATTATCCATGCTTGATTTGTCAAATTATTCCAATATTGCTTCATGTTTTTGTTTCAAATAAAATAGTAACATTGAATAGTCTGTTAAGTCATGTCTTGCTTCCTTGATGATTCTATTGATTAACTCAATGTTATTGCTTGATACCTTAACTAATTTCTACACCACATCATAATTTGTAGATCTATTGTCTGGACATCTCCTCAGTCGGATACATGCATATCATTGGATAAGTTGCTACATGTGCTTCAAGACGAGCCAATAACTTTAAATGTATCATCCCGTGATATTCTACAACATTAGTTTTTGGTGTTGTTCTTTTGCAATAATGCTACAGCTTCTAATCAAAACAATAAGATGGCAGAACAAATAGTAACATGTTTATGATGATTAATTTTTCCTTGAATTTTAGATCATAGATTACCATGCATTAATGCTAAGCATAGCTGACACCTCCACCAACAACAAGATATTCATTTTTAACAGCATGTGTTGGGTAAGATTTAAATCCATTCCCCAATCTTGACATGCATAAATAGTAACTTTGATATTGACTCGTGCTCAAAATATATTCATAAACCTATATGGTGAACCTTGTTCGTTTATACGAGGAAATAAGGGCTTTCAAAATTGATCAAAACATGGAGAAAGCTATGAATGCAGAAATTATTTTGTTCTTGAAAAATTCAATTAGTGTCAATGACTACACAAACCCAAATCACTTCACTCTGTTGGCCCTCAATAACAAAAAGTGCAAGTGGATTTATTACAATTCAATGGGGCTTAGAAGAGAAGGGGCTATAAATCCATACTTCCGCGATGCCAAAATGGTGGTGAGTGTTACCTCTATTACATACAAATAACAATAATTCTTCCTAGTTGATGTCACTGTCTCGTGCAGAAACAGTAACATATTATTTTCTCACATTTTCCTGGTTAATCATTATTCATTTGTCTTCAAAAATTGTTATTTATTGATATTACTATCTAATATGTTATTTTTAGATGATGTTACTGTTTTGTGTAAAACAGCAACAAGTAATTTTTTGAAGTTTGACTGCTAGTCAAGCTTGAATTGTATATTTATTTTGGTTTTTTACTTCATGTCACTATTTCCATGTCAAACAGTAACTTTTCTGACTAATACAACTGTATGTTACTATTTGTTTTGAAAATAGTAACATGTTATTTTTGTTAACAATGGTTGATTTCTATATTTATTTTATGTTGCTATTTACCTAACTTATTATTTTTATCTTTACTTGATATCTCACCTAACTTGTTAATTTAATAACAGAAGGACTATTACAAGAAAAAGAAGAATGAATTCCTTCAAAAAAAATGAGATGGATATGGGAGCAAAACCAGCAATTGCAAAGCCACCTTTTGATATCATATCATATGAGAGGTCACTGCAACAGGAACCTGGATCGTAAGTAACATATTGTTCACTACTACAAAACAATGATGATTAAGAGCCATAAACTATCTCTTCTTATAAATTTACAATTTCAAGAAAGACTGTGAGAATTTTGTTTGTAAACACATAGAGGATTTATTCAACAAGAAAGAAATTGAAGACCAATTTCTACTGGAATCTATGAGGAAATACAGGGTAAAGTTAGTGAATAAATTTCTCAAGCATTTCAATCCTTGAACATTACGATGATTCTTATGTACATATGTAACATTTTACTCTTAAATCGAATTCAATTGTATCTGAGTAGAACATTCAATCGTAAATTTTAATAAAAAAATTAACATATTCTTCTATCCAGTGTCTATCCTTTAACATTCATAATTAATTTACTTCATGTTCGCAGCTTTTACCATGATGTTACTTTTTTAAATCAAAATAGAAACATACAAGTAATTGTGCAATTTTTAGTCACTAATGTTACTTTGATTGATATGTTGTTTTTAGTAGATGTTACTAATTTGTTTGATAACAGTAACATATGGTTTTTTTTATTTTTCCTTGTTTACCACACTTCATTTTTTTATTTATTTTGATTCTTTCTCTATGTAACCATTTCTAGATCAAAAAGTAACCTAACACCACAAAAAAATAATGTGTTACTATTTGTTTTGGAAACAATAACATGATGTTTCTATATTGTTCTTGTTATTAAACTTGGTCTATTCTTCAACTTATTTCCATTTTTTTATGTTTTTGTTTCAAGACAATAGAGTAACATGTTTTCAAATGAAAACAATGAAGTTACTATTTCTTATTACAAATGAAAAGAGTCATAAATAATTAAATCCTAACACATAAAAAGGTGCATTCAAACTGCTCCTTACAACTTTTCTTATTGTGATGTCCTAGTTTGCCACATCTTCCACACCTGATCTTTTTAACACACTCACCCCTAGACCTAATCCTCATCTTCTTAGGTCTTCTTGCTTGTCTTTTAGAAATTGGGGGTAATATAGCTGCTTCCTCACCTAAATTAACTTCCTGCCTCAGCATTGTAGGAACGGGATGCATGATTTGTTTGTAAACATTCCTATACTTGGTAACGTGGAAATAATTATCGACAACCTCATGCAAAGAGATCTCAAATCTTCTTATAGCAGTAACTACATGAACACAAGGAAAACCATCCATTTGCTATTAGTGACAAGTGCAACTATGCTGACAGATATCTACACATGCAGTTGGATTTGCTAACACTTCAAAAACTATTTCAGATGACTTCCTAACAACCCAACATCTACACTTCCTTAAGTCTGATTCTAATCTTGACACCCAGATTAGACAAATAACACCATTCCAATGTAATAATTCTGACCTCCGTTTAACAAACTACTCCATCAGTTTCGAATGGATACTATCAACCATATTTGTGATGGGCAACTTCCTTACATCATAAATCCATGAATTGTAAGATTCAGCTGCATTTGATGTCATCTCACCATAACGACAGCTATGGCTGAAAGCATTCGACCAACATTCAGGTGCAAGCGCAATTAGAAAATTCTTAGCAATTCGGCCTCCTTCTCTTTTGAAAGCTTCCAAGTTCTACCTAAATACACCTACTATTGAGGAATATGCATATATTGGAAATAAGTGAATTATATACTCCCTAAGTGAATTTGTAAATGCAGCATCACTAAATCTGTCCCTCAAGTTTTGTTTTAAGTGATGCAGATAAAAAAATGAGGTGCTGTTGGAAAAACCCTTAGCATTACTTTGAGCAATGTCAAATTACGGTCAGAAATAAAAGTCACCATGCGTTCTACATCAAGTATTGTGGACAACTGTGAAAGGAACCAAAACCAATTTTCCTGATTTTCGTAGTCAACCACAGCAAAAGCCAGAAAAAACAATCCTGAGATGAAACAATAAAATAAAACAAAAACATGAGCCATTCAAAAGCATGAAAACATAATATATACATAAATAACATGTCACAATTTGTTTCTAAAACAAAAACATAAAAAAAAACTCATTATAAATCATCTATATAAGGGAAAAAATAACGTGTTACTATTTTATCTTCACATAGTAACATGTTACTATTTATACAGAGACAATAACATCAACCACTGTAAACACCATATATACACAAATAACGTGTTATTGTTTATTTCTAAAATAGAAATATTGAAAAAACTCATTACAAATTGTCTATATAGGGAAACAGTAACACGTTACTATTTTGTCTTTAAATAGTAATATGTTACTGTTTACACAAACACAGTAACATCAACAATTGAAAACATGATAAATTACATAAATAACATGTTACTGTTTGTTTCTAAAATAGAAACATAAAAAAACTCATTACAAATCGTATATATAGGGAAACAATAACACGTTACTGTTTGTCTTCAAATAGTAACATGTTTCTATTTTGTTCAAAAGTAGTTACTTTGTTAAATATTGTATTACAACATCATAATAGATGCAGATTCAAGTGAAATTGCAAAAAAAGCATTTAATGTTACTGTTTCGAGACTAGAAAATAACAATTCATGCAATGTTACTATTTTGAATCAAAATAATAACATTAATTAAATTGCCAGCAACTTAAAATGAGAACAAATAACCTTGATTGCCATCCTTACCAGTAGCTGAAAGGATGACCCCCTTAAACCTAGACTTTAAAAAAGTACCATCAATAAATAAAATAGGTCTGCAAAACCTGAATCCTTCAATGTAAGCACGAAATGCCACAAACATCCTTTTGAATCTCCTGTTACTGTTATCCATATCCACCACAATGCAGCTACCTGGATTCACTTCATTTACAACAAATACATACCAACTAATTTGTTTAAAGGAGTCATCAAAATCACTAAATACCATACCCCTTGCTTTCTCCATTGCACGCCATGTCTTGCAATATGGAATTACCAATCCATAATTATTTTGAAAATGATCTACAACATCACTTGCTGTCAATGATGGAGATCCCCTAACTAAATCCACAACCAATTCAAAAATAAATTTAGAACTCATCTTTCCTGAAGTTAAATTGTTTAACACAAGACGACAGGTGTGATTATTCACTAATTTCTTAATGTAGAAAAAACCATTTACCTTGGATAATGAAGCTGTAACAGCCCACTCACATCCTTCCTCATGCTTTTTTAAGCAAACAGTTGCCACCTTCATTTTTGTATTTCTAACATAATCAAATGAAAAATCTCTCTGTATCGAATACTTGCACAATGCATTCCTAAACTCATCAACACCACCAACGAAACTCTGACCAATGTGGTTGATTGCACTTGACCATGAATCGGACAATAAAACCTTTGCACTACTTGAAGAACACAGGCTTGGAACCAAGGCACCATCACAGTCCATAACATTCGAATTAGTAAACTGTTCCTCCAAAATAGCAACATCATTAGAGGGCGAATGTGATATAGAAACCATATTAACACTAACATTCACATATTTCAAGTCCAGAATGAGAATCAATTCAACCATATTTTCCATATCTGACTTATTCCTCAACAACCAAATAGGATGGCCAGGAATAGAATATGACAAAGAAAAATCACAAGTAAGCATATCCTTTACCTTCACACCTATCATCTGAACTAGATCATCATAATCTATACCACTGTTGATCCTCAATACCACAATTTCATTCCTACACTTACATAAGAGTAACACACACTGTTCCATTAACAGAAAATTCCAATTGTCTAATAACGATGCAATCGCAAAAGAGGAGTGGATCAATGAAGGCAATGATAATCTGAAAGGAATCCAAAGATTATCACGATGAAATAGATCAAAGCAATTGTGAAATTTTGAATAATAAACAACAAATAAGGATTAATCAGACCAAACTTCAAAATACAGTGTCATGAAAGGTAACCAGCAATTAGGAAAAAGGGTATTTTAGGATTATAATATTCATAAATTATAAAACATGCACTTATTTGAAATAAAGATAACTTCTACCACCTCTTTGAAAGGAAGTCTGAGAAATAGCACTACAGTGTAATTTACCATATTTTAAATTCTAGGAGAAACATATGTGACATGATACATATATAAAACAAAAGATGTAGGGGCGCAGCCCCTCTCCAAATTTTGAAAAAATTGTAAAATTATATGTATAAAATGATTTTTATTAAAAGGAATATTAGTTGGCCCCCTTTAAAGATAAAGTAAATATTAGAGATAATATATATGTGTTTGAAATTTTCACTAAATATTTTATTCAATGAATTCAAGCTTAAAATTATTTTTTATTTATTTGGTTCATTAAAATTGAATATTAAATTAAGTGAAAATTCATTGAATCCATTTATCAATTTGATGTGATTTTATTAGATAAATATATCCAATATTATCACTATATTTAGGGTAACAATTGAATTTATAATATGTATTGCATCATTTAAGATTTTGCATATGGAATTTCTCAAATCATAATCAAGAATAATTTTGAAATTTTATAAAATTTTAATATTTTGTAGCAAAATTTTCAAACTATTAACTTAATTTAGTGCTTCAAATAAAAAACTATTTAGACATTATAAATTTATTACTAAATATTTTTAGCACTGGCAAAAGTATTATCAAACACATTCTATATACCATTACGTCTTCAAATAAAAACACATTCTATCAAACACATTCTATATACCATTTCTCAAATCATTCTCTGCCTTTCTCTTCCACTCCATCATCTTCTGTTTCATCTTCTTCCCCTTCTCTCCCACCATCAACTCATTCACCATCTTCTCCAACTCCTCTCTCTTCACATCACCATCAATCTCCATCCCGATCCCCCATTCACTGCAAGCGTATCTGCAATTTGTTTGCTGATCCGCGAAAAATGGCCAGCAAAGCATTGGCACACCTGCACTTATACTTTCAGTCATTGAATTCCATCCACAATGAGTCAAAAACCCACCAATTGAAGGGTGGTTTAGCACTTTTTCTGTGGACACCAACTTGCTATTAGGCCCCTATCTTCTGTTTCATGGAGAAATTCAGATGACAAAATTATTGAGTCACTTTTTACTAAATTAGACCTAATGATCCACAGGAAGGGCTTCTTGCTGTTGGCTAAACCCCAAGCAAACTCCAAAAGCCGCTCCGGTGACATAACTGTGCTGCTGCCAAAATTTATATAAAGCACTGATTCTGGTTTCTTGGATTCAAGCCATTCAAGACACTTAGCTTCTTCTTTCCAAAGATTGGAACCTATAGATTCTAAGTGGTTCTGTGGGAGAAGTAGATGAATCGGGCCAATGGTATAAGGAGGAGGGAAACTGGAGGAAAGAGCACTGACTGCATCACCCTCAAGTTCATCCATTGTGTTAAAAATAATAGCACTTGCTTGACGAGCTCTTTCTACTTCACTGATTAAAAAATTCACCATCAAGTTATTTGGGTCTGTTGTCCTTATAAAGGATGGTAGATCTTTCATACGAATATTTTTCATGCCCGGTATCCAGTCTACTTTAGTTTCCAAGTATCCATTTGTCAAATAACTTTCATCTACACAATAAAATGACGAAAAGTATGTAACTTAAAGCTGTAAAATAGATATGAACATGATTTACAAGTTTTTTTCATTTAATAAACTCTTGAATCCTCTTCATTTTTCTAAAAAATAAATGAGATAAATTTTGAAGGGAGATAGATACAAATTTTTTTCTATTTAAAATTATGAGTCCTAATAGAAAAATAATAGATTTAGGATAAAAATTATATTTTTATCTCTATAAAATTGAAAGAAAATAGAGAGAATTCAAATCTTATTTATAGAATATATCAATTTAAACTAAATTGGTGCCATTATTAAGATTCTACTAGCTGTGTAGTCTGCATTTAAGTGCACAAAATTTGAGTGTAACTAGTATTTTCTTGAAAACAAGCTGCATATAAATTTTGGTTTGAGGAGAAGATTCAAACGGGTACCTTTGAGAGGTATAAGACCCCTGTTGAGCAGACTGCTGAAATGTGCCATACTCAAGTATGAATAAGTACTAACTGACAAATAGAGTAAGCAAGGAACTCCAATTTCTTGAGCAGCTTTGATGGTGAAAGTCATGATACCATCGGAAACCAAGCATGTAACTGGAGGAATAACACCGGCGGAGGCAGAGTCATTGAGCTTACCAAGAAGTTCGCGAAAGGAATCCAGGCCGTTCTTTCCAGTGGGATCACAAAAGGAGCGGATGTTGCGGTTAGTGGGATCAGCATCAGTGAGAGGAACATCATCCGGGATGGTTTCAAAGCAAAAGCCTGGCAAGCCATCAAGGGCATCAGGACCCCTTGTTTGGAGCAAACGCCTGTGGTTGTACTCAGTGTTGACAAAGGTTATGTGGAAGCCTTTGTAGTGAAGCAGTTTTGCTAGTCTGAGCATTGAGTTTAGATGGCCTTGAAGAGGAAATGGGGTTAGTACAGCATGAGGTTTCACTGCAGAATCCATCTCTAGTTTTCTCTTTGCCTCTATGTCTCTCTGCAAAATAACCCTGTAGCTTTTCATATACTAAGAGAGGTAGAAAGAGTCGCATCCAAAATTTATCAATTTCTCGCGGGCAGCCATAGGTATCGTTACTACATCCCCTAATGGAGTCGAAAGTTCAAATTCTTCTTTCAGACATTTCGAGGAATGAAAAGTAAACCAATCAACGATTATCCTCGTAAAGTGATGAGTACTGGATCCAATAAGAGCAGCAGCCAGCCCTGTGAGTCGAGCACAACTACCCCCCCCCCCCTCCAAAAAAAAAAGAGGTCAAATATGACGGCTATCTTAGTCATGAAGATATCTAGGCCCTTGACAAAAAAATATAACATATAGAAAAATGAATTAAACTGATTATGTTCTTGAATCAACCAATAATATTTATATATAAAAAATAAAAGAATAAATTTATAAAATTCAATATCATGAACATAGAAAATTCAGAATTTAAGTAGAATTTATAACAATTTTATTGATAAATCGTAGAAGAAGTCAATGTAAAACAAAAAGATCAAAAAAGTATCCGAGCAAAACTATTGAATCATTCGCGGATTGAGCCCAAAGTAAACCGCAGAATATTCTGTTCCTACATATAAAACAAGGAGGGCAGAATAGAATATCGAGAACGCCAGGGCTTGTATATCCTATGGATGGATTATTTAATACCCATTAAAGAATATGAACGCAACCGCCAGCTGCCAAAGAAGTCCATTTCTCAGGCAATAAAATATTATTGCAACTTGGTCCTTTGAATGTTTTGATATATACTTCTACTTCTCTCGTTTTGTCTTCTTCTCTTCCAAGCGCTTTTTATATATTATATTATATTATATTATATTATAATTTATATATTATTTTTTATTCAATTCTTTAAATATTTTTTATCCATTTTTATTTTTTATAACCCAAATGTCAATGCTATAATATAGTATCAATATAACACAATTTTTTTAATTGCAAAAAATATTTTAAATTTAAATTCTTAATAAGTTAAGAATTTAATTTAATTTAATTAATTAATTATATATTATATTTATAATTCTTATTATTTTATAACTCAAAGATTCTTTTTTCTTTTTATCTGCTCCATTATATGTTATTTCTTTTTATATTTTATATTTTTAACTCTTATCATTTTATGACTTACAATTATTTATCTTCATTTTATTTGCTATGTTGCATATTTTTAATTTTTTATATCTACTTTTATTGTTAATGTTTCAAACTCTAATATCACTAATATGTATAAATACGGCATGACATATTTTATTAAAAAAATATGCTAAATGTAATGAAGATTTCATTTAATTAAAATTTTTTAATACATATTTATTTTTAACTTTTATTACTTTATAATTTACACACTATTTTCTTACTTTTTATCTGTTCAATTGCATTTTTTTCATGTCCAAATTCGCAATGTACAACTCAAACAGTAATATCATTGAGTTACAATATGATATATTTTATTTTATTATAATATTATTTATAATAAATTAAAATTTTAATATAAAAAGTATTAATTGAATTAATTAATTATGTATTTTTAATGAGAATAAATTAAAATCAAATTATTTATATTTTCTTGATATCAATTTTCAAATACTCTATTTTAAATAAAATATACACTAATTAGGATTTTTAACTTTATAACTTACAAATTGTTACTCTTCCTTTTATTTATTTTATTGGATGTTTTTCTTTTTCTTTTTCTTTTTCACTCATGTTATTCATAAATTAGATGGCAATATCACTGTATAGTATAAATATAACATAATATATAGTCTATTTTGTAATAAAAAACTAAAATTAAAATTATTTATTTAATCATTATCAAAATTTTATTTCATTTTTCAATTATTATATTTTAAATTAAATATTCATTAATTAAATTTTTTTATAAATTTGCAAAACATGCTACAATAATAATAATAAATATTCCTAATAATTATAATTATGTATAATAAAATTAGAATAATTATAATCTTAGTCTTTTTCTCATTAGATTGGACCGTTAATTTATAATATTCTCATTTCTTGAATAGCTTTGCAAATGTTACTTTAGCCTTGTTGTTAACATTTTAATGTTTTAATAGATTAACCCTTTTTAAAGTATAAGATAAGATATCATGATCTTTGATAAAAAAAATCAATGCAATGGTTGTTAATTAAAAATTTTTAATTTATAACTAACTACTTCCTTAATTTTTCGTCAAAAATCTAAAATGCATTTTACAATTTAGGGATACTCTATCTCGTAAATACTGCATTAAGTTGGGGCTTTTCTCCATTACAATTAACAACATTTTTGGTGAATTTGATCTTTTCTTCTCAGCTTTTTTTAAATATTTTTTAGTATTTTATTTTTTATTGACTATCTTCAGCTTGTATGTAGTTTTATCTTAATGGACCTTTAATTACTTAATATTTCTAATAAGCTTTTAATTCATACTTATAATTATATTTTAATTTTATATTTTTATAATAGAGAAATATAAAAAGCAAAAGAGATCCATTACACATAACACAGAACATCAACTCTGCGTAGACATTAAACTAATCTTATACAAACACTAGGAAAAATATTTTTAAGTCATCCTTTAATTTTATATTTATTTGAATGAAATTTGACTGATTTAGATTTTTCCTTTTAAAGAAAATCTTTTTTCTTACCATTATACTATTTTTATCAATAACTTCAAAAAAAATGGAAAGCCTTGTCTACTTATTTCTAGTTTTATTATGCTAATGTTATTTGTATTTTGATAAGTAATGAAATCACTTTCTAAATTTTGATGTTCACTGAATCATAATATTAAAATATCTTATTTATCAAAATACAAATAAAAATATCTTTTAATATATAAGGAAATAACTGCCTAAATTTTAGTATCTACCTAGTTATGTAATAAAAAAATGCTACTAATAAAAATACAGACAAGAATAATATTATTAGTGTTATTATAGAATTAAAAATATTTTTTTGGAAAAAGATCAAGTTGTAAGTAGTAAATTCAAATCGAACAAATGCTTTTCATATTAAATCGGTTTTCGGTGCTCCAAATATAGCTGGATTATTTTGTCTGCTTCCTTACCTTATGACCCTTGTGGCAATGAAGCCGCCAGGTCCGCAGGATTTATTTACCCTAGTTTTAAATTAGGAGATGGAATTAAGCCTCTACCTGACGGCTCTATGTAGATATTAGCTAAACCAAGCAAATGAAAATATAGAAAATGCAATTTGGTATTTTTATACATTACTGAAACATAATATTAGTAACTCTTTGCAAACTACCTATATTCCTTTTTGTTATATCATATTTAGTGGGTTCAAAGATAATTTTCTGCATTATTTAAGATTTCAAAGATGTGTGTCATTTTTTATTGATTTTTTTGCTTAATTAAAATAAAGAGAATAGCATTACTCGACCAAAAGATGGTATGACAAAATTAATACAAGTTTAATTATATTCACAATAATTTAAATTTAATTCATTATTAGTATAAATTAATTTCATACTATCATCCATTTATATATTATTATATTAATAAAAAATTAATTTTTTTACTATAATTAAATTTTTTAATTATTTATAATTTTTTAATGATATATCTCTTTTTCATTTATTGATAGCGTAAATTATTTTATATTGAGAGAAAATTAAATTTAAACTCTAATTATAATTTTTTTAATATATAAATTGTTGAGATTTGAGCCTCTTCTCGTAACTACCCACTTATAACAATCCCCACAAAATTTTGTACTTTAATTAAGATTTTATCTTCTTTTTAATTTGATGGAAATTATTAATTTGAATTTAATATGTTCTAATTTGTACATTAGAGTGATCAAAATAGAACATTATATTTAATGAAATCAAATGCAATCATTTTGAATATTAAAAAGATTAAAATGATAATTTTCCCTAAAATATATACAGTCTCTTGAACTACTACTGATACATTAAATTAATTTGTTTGTCATCTAAATAATCTAATAATTTTGTATAATTAACCAAAATCCCTAATTAATTGCACTATATGAGTCAATATTTTTGAGATAAAAATAAATGGTAAGTGACACTTTTTGAAGTAAAATATTGTCAATAAAATACAGGTCGCTTAAATCATTAAGTTACATCGCCGAAAAATTGGCGAAGTAGTATTAAAAAGAGGTGAAGACTTATGTGGCACTAAAATAACGGTGTTACCCATAATTCCCAATCTTATCTTTCTAATTTGGTGGGATTTATTAAAGTAGTGATCGGAGTCACCAAGAGAAAAAGATAAAAATTTGATGGTATATCAACAGTATCATTTTATTGGTATTATAAAAATTTCAATTGTCAAAGGAAAAAACTTGGAAACTATTATATTAAGTTCGATCCAGTGTTTATGTATAAAAAAATTTTATTTAAAAGATGTCCCATTTTTTACATTCAACTGTATTTCGGAAGATTAGTTTTTATCTTAATAAAAAGAATCCTAATTATTTTTTGATAATTTTTCAGTCAAGTGATATATAATATGTTTTTAAAAAATTACCTTTCATTGCATTTTCTAATTAATCCTAAATTTTTATACGTATATATTAGGTAGGTTACTCATTTCTACTTTAAAAAAAATGATATTGACACCCACATCTTTGTAACAGGCGCGAGACCAAGTAATAACAAGGGATACTGTTTGGCAAAAGAATAAGCAGACTTAGACATTATAATCACCATTCTTCGAAAAATATATGATACCATGGCATCTGTACAAGGAATAACAATGGTTTTCTTACAATACCTACTCAAAAAACGGTTGTAAATTTTTATAAAAAATTTAATGTAAAAATAATAAAATCTGACACTTTTTATGTAAAATATAAAACTTATATATGCTTATAGATTCTGCGTGCAATAAAATAAAAAAAAATAAAATTTTTTATGAAAAAATTGCAACATTTAATAAAAAAGATGTAACATATATGGAAAAAAATTGTAAAAATATGTGCCAAATATGAATTTTCTCATGCATATCCAAATTTATATAGATTTTTTGTCACGCATTATGTGGGGAAAAAAAGTATTTTTCCAAGTGATGTTGAAGTAAAACTTTTTCCTCAAGAGGTGGTTGTCAATGTCAATGGGAAGAAGTTGGCTCAAGGAACGTCTTCTTTACATTTTTAGTTTATGTCATTTCAAATTAGAAAAAGTGTAAGTGTTTCTTATAGAAATATAAATATTCAGTTTGAAAATTTTAGTTTGCGTAATGGCCTCTCATTAGCCATGTAAAATGAGGGGGGGAAAATCTTACGAACAATGTGAGCAATATGCTACTATGGGCAAGCAAGACATCCTTATTTAAAGCTCGTATTTTTTTCAGAGTTATATGAATAAGCTTACACAATTACAAAATTGCTGGCAAGGCTTGCCTTGGGCAATTTATTTATTTTTTTACTATTAAAATTCTTGGTAAATCCTTCAAACACTTAAAAACTTTTTAAATCCATTCTAATTCTCAATCTAACATTCAATGATCTAATGTAATTCTTTTATCCTTTCTTAATTGGTTCATTACACTAAATAAAAAAGAATTTAATTAGTTAATTATAATTTATAAAAAATATTTTTTTTCAATCTAACCCAATCAATATTCTTTAAAAGTATATTTCTTCCCCTATATTTAAGACTTAATCTCTGATCTTTGTATATATACATTTAATAATTTAATCACTTTTAATAGTAAAAAAAAATCTAATAATGCATATTACCAACAAGCACTTGCGACCTTCTTGTGGGGTTGGTAATTTTTTTCTATATTTATTATAAACTTATATAGGATTCAGAATTTAAGATTTAAGGTTTAAGATTTAATATTTTTTCTATATTTTTTATAATATTTTTTCTACCTCCCCCATCTCATTTTATATGCCTACCTCTCATACAATGTTTCATCTTTTCTCTTAAAAAGGAAAATGAAAAATTATTATTTTATTATAAATGCCCGGCTTCTGAAACATTCCCAACACCATTCTTCCTCCTTGCTTTTCTGTTTTTAAGTTAATAAGAATTTCTTTTATCATCTTTTATTAAGAGAGGCAAAGTGGTGAAAGCAATTCTTGTGAGGTAGTTTTATAGGTTAAATCATCTTTTATCCCTTGCTCTCTCTTCCGAAACACTCCGCATTTATCTAAAATATCTCTCTTCTTTCTTACTTTTATATTTTTCAATTAATAAAAATTTCTTTTACCATCTTTTACCGGAAAAGGCAAATTTGGTGATAGCAATTCTTGTGAGGTAATTTTATAGGTCAAGTCATGCATTAGATATTTGTTTTAAAATTTTATTTTATTTGTTTGATTATAATTGTAATATTTAAATTTATTTTATAAACGATGTTATCTTAGT
This sequence comes from Sindora glabra, assembly GCA_020226215.1. Taxonomy (NCBI): domain Eukaryota; kingdom Viridiplantae; phylum Streptophyta; class Magnoliopsida; order Fabales; family Fabaceae; genus Sindora; species Sindora glabra. The sequence continues at coordinate 12,507,314 of CM035225.1, read as the reverse complement.
TATTTTATATCTTGGACAATTTTCCTTGTACGTTTGATGTACAATATTAATACAAATTAGAACATGTTATGAAATTTTATTTTATTTATTTAATCATAATTTTAATATTTAAATTTCTTATGCAGAAAATATTTTATTTATTTAGAGGGTACAATGAATAATTTTTTTGTATCTTTGGTGTAGAAATTTTATACAATTAGAATGTGTTATAGTTTTTACTTAATAAATTGGAATTATATTATTTAAATCTTCTATTTGTGGTATTATTTTTTTATTTTGTATGTCCAATTAATTATTTTCTCATTTTAATATATAATTTTTTTAGAATTTTTTATATTATTTTATTTTATTTATTAAATTAGAATTATGAAAAATAGTGTGTAAAAAATATATTAAAAACTTTAAAAACATCTGTTCTATTTTTTTCTCAACCAAACAAATGGTGATGATTTTTTCAAGACAGTATTGAAGCAAAAATGCGCCTCGCACCGGCCAACGCGACATAAATCCCCAACAAATACGATTTTTTTCAATTACGTGAATGGCTTCCATTCATTCATAGGGGATGACTACTTTTCTTTCTTTCATTTTCGATTTAAAATTGAATCCAACCATAAAATAAAACTTAAATTAAATTAATATATATTTATAAAATAAAAAATATTATTTAAATAAATGTTATTATTAATTTACATTTAATTAATTTCTATTATAGTTAAGATGAAAATATTAAATATGAAGAATATAAGTATTCTTACTTATAGAATATAAAAGTAAAAAATATGCATAATAGTAATATATGATCTTTCTTTGAAGACAAATTATGTGTTTTTATACTCATAAATTTGAAGATCATATATTATGCAATATGTAGCAAATTAAATATAATTTTTTATTAGAATATATATTTCTTAACGAAATTGTAAACTAAATGCAATTTTCAAAGACAAATAATACAAGAAGATTACACATTTTTTTAATCAATTATTAGTGGAATGATGAATATATTATTATGAAATTTATATTTTAATTGAAATTTACTTTTAATATGTTACATAATATATAATATATAATCCTTCAAATTTGTAACTATAGAAAGAATAATTTGTCTACAAATAAGGATTATGTACTACTTTGTATTTTTTATTCTAATATTTTACATATAAAAAATATATTCTATATTTAATACTTTTATTTTAACTAGAATCAACATTACTTAAATATGAATTAATAATTTCATATCCATTTATTTAAATAGTATTTATTATATTTATTAATTTAATAATTTGATAAATTATATTTTATTATTCAAATTTAAATTCAATCTAATTAACGATCTAAAATTAAGAAGAAATGCAAAAAAGATGACCATCTCCTGTTAAAAAAAATGAAAGATATAGGCGTATTGAAAATATCATTTTGGTATAGTAATTATGTTCCTTTGGCATCGGCGAGATTGAGGGACATTTTTGTCCCTTTGAGACTGAAATTTCGGGGAAGCAGTATCATTTTCCCAAAAAAAAATTTATTTTAAGTCATCATTATTTTTTTACTGTTAATCTCATTAAACATATTCAAATAAGTTATAACTACATCAGTTAGCTACTAATTGTACATATAAAGAACAACTTTCTCAAAATTACTATAAATTAACATAATAAATTTTAATATACTAATTAACTACATAACTATCTCATTTTTTAATAATTTATCTATTTTAAATCCTTATTTCATTCTATTATCTCTCACACATGCAAATAATTACCAAGATTATATATTAACAGCCTCTATTAAATAAATATAACTTTTTGAACTTAACACAAACGTAATAATTTTAATATCATCAAACACTCAATCTTCAAACAATTTTCTCATTACGAACAAAATAAAAAAAATAATATAACCACAACTAAATCCTCAAAATAATGCAAGCTACTCACTCAAAATAAAATTTTAACCGCATATAACTATATTCACATAATTTAAATAATAAACAATGCAAAAAAAAATAGTTAGTGCATGACCAAAAAAATAGTTAGTAAATAATTTTCAACTTACTACTATTATAAAATAAATATACTGTACTTATTTGAACGAAATTTTGTGATGCAAGGGATTACAATGAAAAATAAAATATCTTTCAAATATTAAAAAATAAGAAGAAGAATGGAAAAAATACTAAATAGAAGGAAAAAGGGAGGCAGAAGTGAAACAAATGTAAATCTGTCGAATTTCCTTTCAAATTCAACGAGGGAGAGAGTAAGAACAAATTTAACATGAAAAAATAGAAGTTGAAGGGACTTCATATTACTGTAAATCATAAGAGACAGTGCATATTATTTTTATTAGGAATAAGGGGCTGTTTGGTTATGGGTATACAGGAAAGGGAAAGGGAAAGGGAAAGGGAAAGGGAAAGGGAATTATAGGGTTTCATTCCCTTTATTTTTATTTAAGGTTTTATTCCCTTTCCTAATTTTATTCCTTTTTCCCAGTTTAAACCAAACGCCCTAAGTCCATATTCTTACACATACATAAATGGACTCGAACACTGCAAAATAAAAAATAATGAATTAGTTTTTTCCCTTGCATCACGTGGTTTAAAAGGCAACTTATATAATAAATCACCTTTTTAATGTAAGGACGAAGTAATTAAATTATTAAACAAATATATAATAAAATATATATGTAAGATTAAGAATTGAATTTTAAATTAAAAAAATATAAAATTTTCAAGAAATAATAAATACCACTTCGACCAATTACTCATGCGTGCATTTAATTCAATAGTACTATCGTTTCAGTAACACATCATCAATCAGTTTGTCCAAATTCATGTATGAAGAACCACCAACTTCGGCATCCTTTTCAGCTTTCCTCTTCCACTCCATGATGTTTTGCCTCATATTCTTCCCATTTTCTCCCACCATCAACTCATTTACAAGCTTCTCTACCTCTTCTCTCTTCACATTACTATCAATCTCCATCCCAATGCCCCATTCACTGCAAGCATATCTGCAATTAGTTTGCTGGTCACCATAAAATGGCCAACAAAGCATTGGCACTCCTGCACAAATACTTTTAGTCATCGAATTCCATCCACAATGAGTTAAGAACCTTCCAATTTAGGGATAATTTAGCACTTGCTCTTGCGGACACCAACTTGTTATTAATCATCTACCTTTTATTTCATTAACAAACTCGGATGAAAATATCACTGAACCGCCATTGACAAGGTCAGGCCTAATGATCCATAAAAATGGTTTCCTGCTGTTAGCTAATCCCCAAGCAAACTCCGATAGTTGCTCTGCAGACATGATTGTGGTGCTACCAAAATTGACGTAAAACACAGATCTTGGGTCCTTGGATTCAAGCCATTTGAGACATTTAGTATCTTCTTCCCAAAAGGTTATACCAATAGACGCCAAGTTGTTTTCTGGAATTTGATTGACAAGCAAGGGGATAGGGCCAATGGTGTATAGTTGGGGTTTAGGGAATGTTGAAGAAAGAGCGTTCAGTGCATCAGCCTCAAGTTCATGAAATGTGTTAAAAGCAATGGCATGTGCTTCACTAGCTCTTTCCACCTCACTAACGCAAAAATCAACCATCAAATCGTTTGGATCTGTTGTCCTAAGAAAGCTAGGGAGGTCCTTCAATCTAACACTTTTCATTCCTGGGATGCAATCTATTTGAGTGTCCAAATACCCGTTTGTGAGGTAACTCTTATCTGCACATCATAATTACAAACGTTAATACTTTAAGATTACACGACAAGTGTTTCTTAACTATCATGTACTCTTATACGTTTACTTTTCACATTTGGTATTTAACATTTGTCAAGTAACATTGTCATTTTTACACATTACATCTCTTAATTTTTATTTTTAAATTTTTAGTCCAAGGATTTGATATCTATCAATCATATTAGACCCTCTAAGTCGAATTGAATCCTTTTTAGGAGCAAGGCTCCTCCAATATTTATTTTTTTTTCTATTCGCAAAGATCAAGTTTAAAATTTTACCAAAGAAGATTAAGTTCTTGGACATTACGACTAACATGCAATGGTCATTGTCAAAATCGAAGTCTATGAGAGAGTTTGATTGGGACAAGTGGTGATCATGATCCTTCAAAATTCTTTCACAATATTGTAATGAGCTAAAAAAAAAAAAGCTTCCAAGGAGTCACTCAACCCTCCAAAATAAGTAGACTCTCCTACTACTTAAACTTTGTGAAGATTATATATAACCCATGATTATAACATACTGTTGCGCGAATTCAATATATTTAAAATGAATTAATAGTATTTTACCAAAAAAAATGAGTTACTAGTATCTAATTAAGTGCAAAAGAATTACAAACTAAAAAATTATATTGAAGTCTACGGCTAAAATAAAAGAAAATTAAAATTTTGTGGATTTGTGATTAAAAAGGCATCTAATGAGTATGTTTTTCGTTTATTACCTTTCATCCTTTTACACCAAAAATGTTATACACAAATATTTGTAAATTAGCAGTTTAAATGAAAATGTTTTTATATGTCTAAAACCTTATTTTGGTGACTATAAAATTGAATGCAAATATTTGTAAATTAATGGTTTAAATGAAAATGTCTCTCTATGTCTAAAACCCTATTTTGATGACTATAAAATTGGGTTTATATTAATTTCATCACTTACTAAAAGTTTGTATCAATTTACTCGTTGTTAAATTAACTTTACAATATTAAATTTTAATCTCTCCATATAATAATTCAAATATTCCATCTTATGTATAGAGAAACTAAAATTAAAAGTGAAATTAATCATGTAGAAATCAAGTTGATATAAAATTTTAATGAAGGACACAGTTGGTATAAATTCAATCTTACATGCAAATTTTTGGTCTGTTTTGTATGTTATGTGTTCTTTGTATCTTTTTTCAAATCAAAGTTCATTTATTAATACTTGCACCGTTACCTATATTTACTTTTTTTTTAATTATACAAATGGTAATATGCTTAATACATATACAAGGTTGAGGATTCAAATTCATGATGTGAGGGGAATAAGACTTTAAGATAACATTAGATACCATTGTACCACTAAGAATACTTACAAAATTCACCTTTGTCCTAAGGCAAATACTAACATTCCAAGATTGTTGTTAAACATTAAATACATATATCAAATTAATTAAATGAAATACTTTATTTTTATTTTTAGTAAATATATAAATGATAATGCATTAAATATTTTATTAAAATAAAAATAAAATATTAAATATGATTCTATTATTAATTCCATCATTATTTATTATATTATTAAAGATAAAAATAAAATATTTAATTTAATTAATTAGATATATATTTAATACTTAATAATAATAATTCCGAGACCGTTGTTAATACAAATCAACGTTCATTTGTTAATACTTACACACCCTTATCTATATCCGCCGTGGTTGCCACCCTCAAAATTTTGTTCAAGATTTTCACCGTTGATTTTATCTGAACTAGTTTTACCCATGTGTATAGTAGCTACTTTTAGTAACTATTATCTATCCTATAGCGTCAAATATATAATCTTTACTTTTATAATATAGTGATATTTAATATTATTTTAAAATTTTTATTTTTTTTATTATCTATAAAATTCATATTAGGATCATATGTATATACGTTAAATAAATTATTATTATTATTACATTATATATATATATATATATATATATATATATATATATATATATAGAAACACTGTAAAAATAGCAGTGGATGCTAATTGTGAGAGTAGGATATTATCAGGGTAAAATGGGAGAACCATAAATCGGTACCTTTGAGGGGTAAAATACCCTTATCAACTAAACTGCGAGCGTGGGCAACACTCAAGTATGAACATGTACTGGCCGACCAATAAAGTACTATAGGGACTCCAAGTTCTTCAGCAACTTTGATGGTGAAAGACATGGTAACATCGGAAACTAAGCAGCTAACTGGAGGGATCACAGGACCAGCATCGGTATTGGAGGACGATGATTCATCATTAAGTCTTGCAAGAAGTTTCTGGAAGGGGACAAGGCAGTTTTTTCTGGTTGAATCAGCAAGCGAAACCATATCTTGAACGCTTTCATCGTCTGCAAGGCGAGGAAGACCATCCGGGATGGTTTCGAATCGAAAATCGGGCAAGCCGACGAGCGCATTGCGACCCCGCGATTTCAGCAAAAGATTGTGGTTGAACTCAGTGTTGACATAGGTTATGTGAAAGCCTGTATGATGAAGAAGATTTGCTAGTTTGAGCATTGAGATCAGATGAGCTTGGAATGGAGATGGAGTCAAGACCGCATGTGTTTTCACATCGGAAGTAGAAGCCATGATGTCTGGTTTTTCTCTTCCTATCTGTCTGTCTTTCTTCTTAGGTGGAACCGTTTTGTATGGGTTTTTGTTGGACTCTACTACTTATCCATTATCTTCGGTTTTGTTTGTCTTCCTCAAGAGATCTAATGGTTCAAGGAACGCAGGATTCACATCTTAGGATCATTTAGTTCATGCAGGAAATAACTTCCCATGGGAAGTTGAATTTCCTAGGAAGTTACTTACTGTGTACACTTCCTAAGAAATCCTTAAATATTATTTAGTTAACATAAAGGAAGTTACATATCCCAAGAAATAAATTCTTATGTTTTGTTTGGTTCAACTTTGAATTTCCTAGGAAATAATAATGAAACAACTACAATATTCTCAATAAAAATTTAATATATATTAATAGATATTAATTAATTTTAAAGAGGTGATAGTGTCAGATTTTTTTTTAAATAGGTTCCAATTTTATAATTTATAAATGTTATATACTGAAATTACTCATTTTTTAACTATGTGAATGCGATGGTAAATTAAAAATTTTTAAAAATCATAAATTCTTTATTAGTTAACCAATGTTTGCATGACCACTCATTTTTAATCTTTTTCATTTTCTCTTTCAATAAAAAATAAAAAAATATGGGTTTGACGAAGTCTACTTGGTTAAAAACATATAAATTGAGCTCAAAACTTTGAATGATCATAACTTTGTGCTTGATTGTCCGTTTTAAGTGAATTTTTTTTTAATTTCATGTAACTTTTTGAGATCTACATGCTTGCAAAATACTAAAGGTGTTTTGCCCACTCTAATTTGGCAAAAAAGGCCTTTTTATGATTTTTTAATTTTCCTTTAATTTCTTGTTATTTTTTTAACTTTGATCTTATTTTTATCAATTTAAATTCATTTGAATCCTATATTAAAATTTTTCTTCCTAACTCTTTTGATGTCTAGTAGTGTTATAATAATTTTTTTAATAAATAAAATTACTAAAAAATAATTTATTACTATTTATAAACTAAATAGTAATATTTTACTGTTTCGTTCCAAGATAGTAACATATTACTATTTCTTTTCAAAACAGTAACACTAACCAAAAACTTCAAATAAATGAATAAATCATATCTAATTAATAATTAAACTGTCAAATAATAATATGTTACTGTCTCGTTTCAAGACAGTAACATGTTACTGTCTCGTTCCAAGACAGTAACATGTTACTGTCTCGTTCCAAGAGAGTAACACCAACTAAAAATCTCAAATAAATGAATAAATCATGTCTAATTAATAACAAAACTGCCAAATAATAGCATGTTACTGTTTCATTCCAAGACAGTAACATATTACTGTTTCGTTCTAAAACAGTAACACCAACTAAAAACCTTAAATAAATAAATAAATTATGTCTAATTAACAACAAAACTGCTAAATAATAGCATGTTACTGTTTCGTTCCTAGATAGTAACATGTTACTGTTTCATTCCAAGATAGTAACATGTTACTGTTTCGTTCCAAAACAGTAACACTAACTAAAAACCCCAAATAAATGAATAAATTATGTCTAATTAACAACAAAACTGCCAAATAATAGCATGTTACTATTTCGTTCCAAGACAGTAACATATTACTGTTTCGTTCCAAAACAGTAACAAGTTACTATTTCATTCCAAAACAATAACACTAATTAAAAACCCCAAATAAATGGATAAATCATGTCTAATTAATAACAAAACTGTCAAATAATAGTATTTACTATTTTTTTCTCTAGACAATAACATGTTACTGTTTCTTCTCTAAACAGTAATATGTTATTGTTTCGTTCCAAAATAATAACATCAATTAAAAATCTCAAATAAATAAATAATAACATATTACTATTTTTTCTCTAAACAGTAACATGTTACTATTTCATTTCAAAACAGTAACATCAATTAAAAACCCCTAAATAAATAGATAAATCAAGTCTAATTAATAATAAAATTGTTAAATAATAACATGTTACCATTTTTTTCTCGAAACAATAACATGTTACTATTTCGTTCCAAAATAGTAACATCAATTAAAATTTTCAAATAAATAGATAATAGCATGTTACTTTTTGTTCTCTAGACAGTAACATGTTACTGTTTTTTCTCTAGACAATAACATGTTACTGTTTCATTCCAAAATAGTAATACCAATTGAAAATCCTAAATAAATGGATAAATCAAGTCTAATTAACAATCAAATTACTAAATAATAGTATGTTACTATTTTTTCTCTAGACAGTAACATGTTACTGTTTCATTTCAAAATAATAATATCAATTAAAAATTTAAAATAAATAGATAATACCATATTACTATTTTTTCTCTAGACAGTAACATGTTACTGTTACGTTTCAAAATAGAAACATCAATTGAAAACTTCAAATAAATGGATAAATTAAATTTAATTAAAAATTAAATTGTCAAATAATAGTATGTTACTGTTTGTTCCCTAGACAGTAACTAATTAAGAAAATTTTAATTCTAATTGATGTGTGTGTGTGTGTGTGTATATATATTTAATTTGAGTTATAGTACTTGAAATTTGATATTAAAAAATATTTATAAAATTTAAAGAAAAATTGATTTTAATATTTAAATAATTTCAATCAACAAATAGAATATATAATTATATAATGCAATTAATATAATATATATTAAAATTTTAATTTATTCAAAATATTTATATAATCAAATTAAATATATCATATTATAATTATAATCTAACTTTCAAATAATAGCAATAGATAAAATAAAAAAGAAGTAAAAAAAATTATGCAATAAAATAAATAAAAAAATAAAAAAGTGGATTATAAAATAATGTAGGAATTAAATAAAAATATGTTGTTAATTAATTCATTTAAATTAAATATTTAAATTTTTTCATAAAATAATAATAATAAAATATGTCATGTAATATATATATATATATATATATATATATATATATATATATATATATTAATTAATAAGAAAAATGCAAAATAACAATAACACTAACTAAAATGGACATTCACAAAGTGAAACCTGATAATTAATTAAAAGGGTAAAATTTGTATTAATTAATTTTAATAAAAATATTTTTATCTATGGATTACTTAAAAATAGAGGAAATAAAACTTACCTAGGGGGAGTGGGTAAGTGATTTCTAGTGTTTTATGAGAAACATAAGTTCCCAGAAAAATTTATTTTCTCTCATTTATACAACCAAATAACTCTATGGTAGTTTATATCCTGAGAAATACAATTTCCTATATTTTTGCTGCAAACCAAACGACCCCTTAATTTCGGCTCTCACCAAACTTCCTTTTCTTTTTCCTACGATTCCCATTGAATTGACTGGCCGATATGGTACGGTCTTTTTTCCTCCAAGATAAGCCTCTCGCTCTCAAAACCTTATATATATTTTTATAAAGGAAAATATTATATGTATTAAAAATAAAATTTAAAATTAAGTTTTAAATTATTTATATTTATTAGATTAAATTTTACAAATTTATCCCACTATTATGTATTTAATGATAAAGAAATTCAATTTCAAATCCTATTTTTGGTATATAATATTGTTGTTTTATAAATTACTTTTTCAGATCTTTCAATATTTTATCTAATTATATTTATATCACTTATATTTTTGAAAATATATACTTATCTCCATAACGAAGGTGAATATATATATATTTAATGAAAAAAAGAGATGTCACCATAAGTTAATGAAAAAAGAGAACAGATATATTCTTTAAAATAAACTTTAAGAGAAATCAACCTAATTTACTCAAAATTTTAAATTACATTATAGTTTAAATAGTTTGTGATTTTATTCTACTGTTGTACCTTTTATCAGGTAATCCCACATCAATGAAAAAAGAGAACAGTATATATTCTTTATAATAAACTTTAAGAGAAATCAACCTAATTTACTCAAAACTTTATATTACATGATAGTTTAAATAGTTTGTGATTTTATTCCACTGTTGTACCTTTTTTCAGGTAATCCCACATCAATTATACTAAAGATTAGATGTTGACTTAAAAATGTGAGAAAAAACTTTATTAGGCAACATTGATTTTAAAATTTGGTTACAATATTTCTACTCAACTCTTTATATATAGGTTGATGTAAAAGTCTCAGTCAAAAGAGATGTTATTCAAGTTATTAAATAATGATAAATATTAAATTTTGATAAGTTTAGTTTATTTTTTCAAAAATGTCATGATTATCAAAAATAAGATTCAAAATTAAATTTCAATTTTTTATATTCATTAAATCAAAATTTATAAATTTATTTCATTATCTTATATTTAATAATAATTTTTAATTTATATTTAAAATTTACTTTTGAATAATGTAATTAGAAATGCGAAACATTAATGATAGGCACGTAATAACAACAAGGCATTTATTACAAGCATGTAACATATATTTTGAGAACTATTTAGGACAATTTTTTAAGATTAAACAATAAAAAAATTCTCAAGTTTAGTGGTACTTTTATTTTATTTTATTTTATTGTCACACCGGAAAACAGCACCAGTTCAAGGAGAAGAAACACCACACCCCCCATTACGACTAACGTGGGTAGTTAAAAAATAGTTACTGAGGCAGGCAGCAGACAAAAGATTCCCGGTCAGGGCACTAAAGGCCACCCTCCCGCTGGTAAAGAGGTTGACCGGATAAGTAATGTCTCCAGTAATGTCACTTAGCACGTTTAGTGATACTTAAGTTGTATCCTTATTATCAGAAATAATTTATCAATTAGTTGGTATTAAAAAACTAATAAAATAATTATTATTCAACTAATATTTCCTACTCCCATATGTCTAGTAGAAATATTGTCTAAGACAGGTCCTACTGCCTTGCTCGAAACTACAGCAGCTTTCATTTCATTTAACGGTGAAATTATATATATTTCAACATAAGCATATATTTACATTAACTTTTTCAAAATTTTATATAAAATTATATATATTATTTAAAATGCCTCCACTAATATTCAAATTTTATCTCTTATAAAATATTAAAATACAATTATCCCCCTTAATTTTGGAATTCTACTTCTGCTACTAATTTCACTAGACTACAGATAAGTTTCTCTCTCGTCTACAACGGCTTAAATTATTCAAAATTGTGTAGATTCTCTTTTTTGTTCAAGTGATATTAATTTTTTTTCACATTTTATCTTTATAAAATATTTGTTATCAATTTTATCCCTATAAAGTATTAATTTATCCAATTCAATCCTTAAAAGAACAAAGTTGAGCAAAATAATTCTCATATGGACACTACCAAAGGACAAAATTAGATAAATTTATATTTCAAAAAGATAAAATTAATATAAAATGTTTTATAAAGATGAAAATGAAAAAAAGTGAATTTTATAGGGTTGAAAAATGAAATTTACTCTTCAAAATTTAAAGTAAATTATTTTTAATTTTTATGAAAATTATAAAAATTAGTAGTTGCAGATGGCCTGAAGATTAGCCCTCTAGAGGAATATTCAGCAAGAACAGTATATACGGGATCCGACATATTTTCATTGTAAAATAAGGAACACAAAGAGTTGTTGTTTAAAGAGAAAGGCATCAACAATGAGATTCGGCTTTTGATTCCATTACTTCCCAATTTTAGGTTTTTTGAAGAGTTGAAGATATAATCCAAGTGGGCAACAAAGCCCAAATTCATATTTATCACCATTAATGACAGTAAACTCGACCCAATTACCCACACAGTTTGATCGATCATTTTAATCAGGCGTTGGAATCTAAGGCGATCGTTTCTCTCAGGAGGTTTGAACTTTAGTTTCGGCCTAGGCATTGAAGGCTTTTTTTTTTTCCCCTTTTAAACCTAAATTCTGATTATTATTGATCATGATTTTTTTTATCTTAAATTATTTTTATTCAAAATTTTGAATTATATACTAATTGATTTAATTGGTGATTATTTTTAGTTTAGATAATTATAATTGATTCAGTTAATAATTATATTTTAATTTGAATTATTATATTTCTTTTGTAAATAAGGTCTTTTGGCATATAAATACTCGTTTGCCTTGCAAATGAGGTCTTTTAACATATAATATTTATAGTGCACAAGATTTGGTTGAAAAGAGATTCAGAGATCTCATAATTATCTTTTATTTTTTTGGTGACACTGATGAGAGTGAAAGAATTATATGATGTAAGATTTTTTTGGATGCATTTGAGATATGAGTTTAACCACATTAATTTTTTTGGATGCATTTGAGATATGAGATATGAGTTTAACCACATTTGAGATAATAAAATTTGATTACTATTTTCACTCATGAAATAAATTAAAAAAATTTAACCACATTAATTTTTGTGTCTCGTGATTTATTGATTCTTATATTATAACTTTGCCAATACACTTCCACATCATGCTTCCGCATTATCACATCTACTCTAAATTTTCCTAATCGACATTACTTTGTGAATAGTTCTCCACCGCTTGTAGAGTATTTTCATTCTGTGTATAGGTTTCTTTTTAGTTTTTGGTTCTTTTCTCCCACAATGAAGTTTTTGTTCCTTTGAAATGGAGTTTGTATATAGAAATATTTCATCCTCTATTCACTGAGATTCATCTAAAATTTGATCATGAAAACTCATATTTATGTGGATCTACTCCTTTATATAAGTCTTTCAAATTTTATTTGCAAGATCTTAAGCTGATCTGAAAAATAGAAATTAGATTTATTTGTCTGTTGGAATTTCTATCAAATGCTTGGGGTTCTGATATTTTCTAACTTACTTATGGTTGCAGTTTCTATTTGAAGAATTTAGCCAATATTTATATTGTGTATTTTGTTAGTCTATTGAATAATCCTCATGATTGTGATATAGGCATTTTCTCCTTGATGAACGCAATGAAATTGTTGCTCTTGAAGAGAGGGAAAAAAATCAGTAAACTTGTTTCAGACAACGGTAGTTTAATAGCACAATTTCTTATCAATATCATTTTTTTTTATGCTCTTAAATTCGTTATGACAAATTCCATATGTCTATTTTCATAACACATAAATCCTTGCACCGAAGGCTCCATCACGATTGCTTTCAAAAAGGCACGACATATGAAAAGCACAAAGTTTAGCTGTAAAAAAAGTTTATTTAATTGGATCAATATTAATTATTACGCAAGTTTTATGATTATTATTACCCATCTAAAATTTACATACATACATACATACATACATACATACATATATATATATATATATATATATATATATATATATATATATATATATATATATATATATATATATATTATAAAAATTTAATGTAAATCAATACAACCCTAAATGTTACATCAATTCAACCCCCAATAAAACACAACAAAAAATTTAAACCATATCAAATGTTTCAATTTACCTTAGACGTAGACGTTCGAATCATATTCGAACGGTCCATCAAGTAGTATTCTCAACAGTTAAATCCTGTAAAATGTATGATATTCACTTTAATAAACTAAACAAAAATAAGAATCTTGTAATCTCATAATCATTTCTACGCTTCTCATTGATTCAAAAGTCACTCTAAATACTTTGTTGTGGATATAAATAATAAAGGTATATTTCTCTCAATTTAACTATATCTTTTAATTTGTGGAAAGCCTTAAATTCCTGTTTCATTCTAATACCTCTCACACATGCAGATAATTACCAAGATTATATACCAACCGCATCTATTAAAAAAATAACTTTTTGAACTTAACACAAACATAATAATTTTAATATCATCAAAAACTAAATCTTTGAAGCTATTGAACAATTTTCTTATTACGTACAAAATAAAAAAATAATATAACAACTATTAAATTCTCAAAATAATGTAAGTTACTTATTCAAAATAAAATTTTAATAATTATGTAAAATAAAATTTTAATCACACGTAACTATATTCGTAAAATTTAAATAATAAACAATGTAAATATAAAAAATAGTTAGTAAATAATTTTCAATTTACTATTATAAAATAAACATATTACACTTAAACAAAATTTCGTGGTATAAAGGATTTCAAGAAAAAAATAAAATATTTTTAAAATGATCTATTAGACATTCACACCTCATTGACCAACACTATTAATACAAGCAAAATGTGACTTAACACAATTTTATGTGACTACATGTAAATTTATGTACAATGGATCTTGGCATCCACCCAAGGTGCCTAACAAATATGAGCACAATAATAAGATAGGATCTAAATGTCTCTATATACATGTTATAACCAAAATACGCACAAATATGGCAACATAATATAAAATTTTATTCATAAATCATAAATGATGTCATATATATTAACTCCCACTAACCCAAAATATCAAAAGGCTTTACATAGGCTCATATAGTTTACATGTTTAATAAAAGTTCCTATTGCTAAGTCCTTGGTCAGTAGAGCCGTGAGCATATGGTTCATGAAAATATGCTCAATAATAGTAACATGTTCACACATCTTCTCTTTCACATAGTGATATTTTATTTCGAAATGCTTCGAACGAGTAGAACTTTTGTCATTGAGAGAAAAGCTCATAGTAGTAAAGTTGTCATAAAAGGTTAAAGGCCTAGCAATACTTTCTAAATGATAGAACTCAGAAAGATAATTTCTTAACCATACAACTTGACAAGAAGTTTCATAATAAGTAACATATTCTACTTTCATGGTGAAGGTTGTAACAATTGACTACTTGATATTTTTCCAAGTCATAACACTTCCAGCCATCATAAAAATATGCCTAGATATAGATTTTGAATCATTTGGATAATGAGCATAGTTTGAGTCTAAATAGCCTGTAATGCTAAGATCTCCCAATCTTTTATAAATCTACATAAAGTCCTTTGTACTCTACAGGTAC
The DNA here is from genome assembly GCA_020226215.1 of Sindora glabra. Taxonomy (NCBI): domain Eukaryota; kingdom Viridiplantae; phylum Streptophyta; class Magnoliopsida; order Fabales; family Fabaceae; genus Sindora; species Sindora glabra. The sequence goes on along the minus strand of CM035225.1, from coordinate 12,492,084 downwards.
CTTAAAACTCTCTTTACAGTAGTCCAGTATCTCTAACCTAGGTTACCCAGGTATCTTCCAAGTACACCTATAGTAAATGTAATATTAGGTTGTGTACATTCCTCAACGTACATTAAGCTACCTATAATTGACGCATATAGAACCTTTTCTATCTTTTCTTTCTCTTCATCAATTTAAGAACATTGGAAAATTATAAACACTTCAGCCTTTTAAATAGGTGAAGTAACTTAAGAGCAAGTAGACATACTAAATTTTTTTAAAATTTTCTCAATATATGACTTTTGAAATAAGTTAAGAATACCTTGAAACCTATCACAAAGTATCTCAATGCCCAGAACAAACAAGGCATTTCCTAAGTCTTTCATCTCAAAATGATGTGATAATAATTGCTTTGTCTCATTGAGTTCAAGTTATTGCTCATTAGGAGAATGTCATCCATGTGCAAGACCAAAATTACAAATTTGCTAGCATTTTTCATCATATAAATACACTGATTTCCACTATTCTTCCTAAATCCAAGAGAAATAACCATTTCATGAAACCTAAGATACAATTGCCAAGAAGCTTGTCTCAAACCATATATGGATTTCTTCAATTTGCATAACAAGTCCTATTTACCCTTCTCTCAAAATGTATATGGCTACACTGCTCAAGAATGATATTTTCACATCCATTTGATGCAGTTCTAGATTAAAATGAGCAACAAGAGCCATAACAATTCTAAAAGAATCCTTCATTGATACAAATGAGAAAATCTCTTTATAATCCATTCCTTCTTTTGAAGTATGGCCTTTAGCCACAAGCATGGCTTTATATCTCTTAATCTACTAGCCAGTGTCACTTTTGGTCTTAAAGGTCTATTTACATCCAATTGGCCTACAATTTGCAGGTAATTCTACAGGATTTCACACTTAATTTTTATTCATTAAAGCCAATTCATCCTCTATTATAATGATCCATTGAAGAGAATTAGAATTAGACATTATCTGAGAGAATGTAATGGGATCAATATCTTCATTTAAATCATACGCGTGTTTTTGCAAATACATCATGTAATCCTTTGATATTGCCAGTCTATACTCTCTAAGTAATCTCCTTAAATGAACTTCAATATCAGAATTGTTATCTTCCTCTAAAGGTTGTATTAATTCATGTTGTCAAGGGCCAAAAGATGAAGAACTAGTAGATTGAGATATTAAGGGAATTACTACTCTTTCAATTCTAAAATTCCTAATTCGATGTGTCTAAATCCCATTGTCCAACTTATCCTCAAAATGAATTGCTATGTCAGATTCAATAACATGTGTAGTGTGAGTCAAATAATAGAACCTATTACCTCTGGAATTAACACAATAACTAACAAAGAACCCATATATTATTTTAGAATTAAATTCCTGGTAGTAAGAATGTATGGCTTCATTTCTGTTCTATAGCCCCAAATATGGAGATGAGCCAAAGTTGGTTTCTTATTCAATAGTTTACATGGAGTCATGGGTACAGATTTAATTATACCTAATTCAGTATATAGCCTGTAGTTTTCAATGATTCTCCATATAAGAAATTTGAAAGCATCGAATGGGAAAACATACATTGAACCATGTTAATGAGCATTCTATTTCTCTTGCCAACTATCCCATTTTATTTTATTGTACCAGGCATAATGAGCTAGCCTCAATGCCACATTTCTACAGATACCTAGCAAAAGGACCTAGGTTCCTTCCAGTTTTATTATATCTGCCATAATACTCTCCTCTTCAATTAGAATTAACACATTTGATTTTCTTGCTATATTCAAATTCGACTGCTCCTTAAATGTCATGAATGTATTTAAGGACTTTAGCTTTTTCACAAGTAACTTTATCCATCCAAGTTAAGAATAATCGTTAATAAAAGTGATAAAATATTTCTAACCTCCTATAGCAACTAGTGGGATGGGACTATAGATATCAATATGAATAAGTTCCACCGCTTCTTATCTTCTAAGTTTCCTTTCTTTTCTGGCTTTAGCAATGAGCTTCCCTTTGATACAGTTCACACAGGTATTTAAATCAAAAAAGTTAAAATTGTGCGGAACACTCTCCCTAATCAACCTTTGAATTCAATTTCTAGAAATGTGACCTAAACACTTATGTCATAACACTGAAGAGCTTTCTTCAATTATGTTTCTTTTCATCCTTGTGATTGTGTTAACAGTGTTGAGGGAACTCAAATCTAGAATTATCCTGTATAACCTATCTATCAATTCTCCAAGCCCTATCACAATTATACCTTGGAATAAATTTAATCTCTTACCTCCAAAATTATAAGAATATCCTTGGAGATCCAATGCTACAACTGATATTAAGTTCTTTCTCATGGAAGGCATAAAAATCATATTTTTCAATACTAGCTCACATCTAGTAAACAACTATAGAGACACATCTCCAGTGAGCTCTACTCCTATTTTCTCACCATTTTCCACTTTGATAATTAATTCACCATTGTTTACTTTTCTAGAATTTCTCAATGATTGGAAAGAATTGGTAATATGGATTATCAAATTAGCATCTAGCCACCATATATCTAATCACCCCATCCTCTTTCATTGTCCTATTCAGCATTTTTTTATAATCTTGCTACATAACTACTAAGGAAAAAAACACTAAACATTAATGCATGTGTAAGGTAATCATGCTAATGTTTTCCTTACAACATTTAAATATACAACCTTACACAATACCATATTATAAAATCCAAAACCAAAAGGCATTTTAGACTTTACAATCCAATACAAGAATTAAATATCATACCTTTAAAACACTAACACCAAAAGGCATTTAAATACTTTAGGCGCGTAACATTTAACTCTACATTTACACTACAACCAACAAACTACATCAACAACATAATATCGAAGGGCATTTTTGTCATCAATACAATATTTCCTTTTTAAATATTTTTTTAAGAATCACACTAAAACTCATGCAATTGGCCCTATAAAGATGAGTACACAATTACATAATTTTTTAATGGCATAATGCTAGTCATTTGAAATTTTCTTTTAATAAGATAATACTCTAAAAATTATTAAAATATATAAATGACCTCCATAAATTTCACAAAAATTCTAAAAAAATGTATAATATGTCAAAAATTACATGCTGAAAAATTTAGGCTCAAGATAAGCCCATTTGGATATTTAAATAAAATGGATAAAAATGAGTAAAAATAACTTTATTCTAAAAAATTTCAAAAAAATGCCCATTGAAAAGTGGAGCACAATGATATACACATCACACTAGCCGCTATTGATGGGGTAACGTGTGGCCCCCACACATTAGCTATATTGCTAGTCGAGGCGCATCCATGCACTAGAGCACATCTTTTACCTCTAGCCAAATTCACCTAGGTTTGGTTCATACTTGATTCTATACTTAATTTCAACCCAAGAAAATTCAACAATTTTAAGTTATTTTCAACACGATTCTCAGTACAAATGCTATCATTTCATAATGTATCTCTACGATTTCTAGCCCAGAAAATGCCTAAAAAATTGAAGTTTCAAATTTTCCAAAATTTCAAGTTTATGGCTATAGAGGTTTTGACTTTTTAGCAACAAAAGGTTTATGTTTTATGCTTCTCACATGCCAACATCCCCCTTAAAAAATTGATTCTGTCTACCCACATTTCATTCTCTCAATTGTTCAATGCATTTGGGTTTAATAATAGAGGTTTAGGCACAATAATAGTGTATATGGTACTATTCATACTAGGTTTCTAAGAAATTTTTTGTCTTATGCAATTTCTACAAAATTTTCATGGTTCTATATCAATTTTCTACTAACTTTCAAATTTTCATGATTATTGTATTAGCATCCATCTATCCACTAATTTTAAATAACATTCCCACTTACAAAATCATACAAACAAAACATTCATGACAAAAAAATACAATACATACATATATAAATAAAATTGTCGAACAATTATGAAGGTATAGGCATGTATAACAATAGTTATTATGATTATCATTGAGATAAATTTCATAAGAAGGCTAACAATATTTATTTGAAATTCTTCCAAAATCAACTACAACCAAAAGCTAAAACTTAGCCTTGATACTAATTGATAGAAAGTAATTGTGAGGAAATATATTCACCATAATATTAGCGTTCAATTACAGCATGATAAAGAAGAAACAAAATAAATTAAATTAATTACATTAATTTAGTATTTTATAAATACCTAATATTTGTAAAATAAGCTTTTTCACTAACGTACTGGAAAATTCCTCCCTTAGTAGTCCTCTTTCTCTATGTAATAAGACTTGCCGATGGAACAAAATACCTCAGACATTAAGAGATATGAAATAGGAACCCCATATATATATATTAACCAATCTAAATTTTAGATCATATCCATTAGAGGATCCAAACTCATTTTACTACTGTTAGGCCTAAATACCCTTTGCCCATTTAATTATGTCACAAAGGGCCTAATTAATAATAATCCTCTAATTAATAAATTATGTATACTCCACAAAAATATCAACATAAACGCCAAACCATTTTATGTGATTTGATTGATAAGCAAAAGGACAAGGCCAATGGTGTATAGTTAGGGTTTAGGGAATGTAAAAGAAAGAGTATTCAATGCATTAGCATCAAGTTCATGATATATGTTAAAAGCAATAACATGGGCTTCACTAGCTCTTTCCACCTCACTAACATAAAAATCAACCATCAAATTGTTGGGATTTGTTATCCTAAAAAACCTAGAAAGGCCTTTCAATCTGATGTTTTTCATCCTTGGAATGTGATCTATTTTGAGTGTCTAAATATCCATTTGTAAGGTAACTCTCATCTGTGCATCATAATTGCAAAAGTTGATTACTTTAAGATCATACAAGTAGTCTTTCTTTCTTAACTATCATGTATTTTTATACGTTTACTTTCACATTTGGTATTTAACATTTGTCATAATCTTAAATATGGAAGTAACATTGTTATTTTTATACTACACGTACATTGTCATAATCTCCTTTTTTTTTTCTTTTTATCCAAAGATTTTTTGTATTCGACAATTATATTAGACTCCAACTAATACGAAGTTGAGTTATATTAAACCTCTTTTAGGAAAAAAGTTCTTCTAATGTCTATTTCTTCCATTGATAGAGTTCAAATTTGAAATTTTACTTAAAGAAATTGAATTCTTAACCATTCAAATTAACAAACATTGACCATTGTCATAATCTAAGCCTATGACAGATGTTTATTAGGATAAAAGGTGATTATGAGTAAAAAAATTTCTAATGAGCCACTTAACCTTCTCAAAATATTCTGACTACCCAACTACTTAGACTTTGTGAAAATTATATATAATAAATAATTATAACATACTATTACATGTTCGATAGATTTAAAATGAGTTAATAGTATTTTACTAAAAAAATTATGTCACTAGTATCTTATTAAGTGCAAAAGAATTACAAACTAAAAAATTATTTTCAAGTCTATTGGTAAAATAAAAGAAAATAAAAATATTGTTGATTTATGATAAGGAAGGCATCTAATAAGTATGTCTTTCATTTATTACTTTCCATACTTTTACACTATAAATGTTACACATAAATATTTGTAAATTAATTATTTAAATAAAAATATTTTTATTTGATTAAAACTTTGCTTCTGTTCTTTTAAGATTGAATTTGTGTTAATTTATCCTTCATTGCATCAATTTAATCACTATACAATTAATTTCATATTAAATTTTAATCAATCCATATAGAAATTCAAGTGCTCTATCTTATGTACAAATGGACTAAAATTTAATATAAAATTAATTTTATAAAAATTAAATTAATATAGACTTTAAGTGAGGGACAAAATTAATATATATTTAATTATACATGAATCAAAATAAGATTTTAATCTATTTTTGTATATTATTTGAAAATGCATTTACATTAAAGTCTTTTTTTTTCCTTTTACAAATCAAGGTTCATCTTACTATACTTATCATTGTTATCACCCTAAAAATTTTGTCCAAGATTCACCATTGATTTTATCTAAACTAGACCCATGTGTATAATAGCTGTTTAGTTGCAATAAAAATAGAGGGGAAAGAAATTAGGTAAGAGAAATTAGGGTGGAAATTATGGCTTTTTTTTTGTTCAAATGAAGGAGAAAAATAGGAGAAATAGAAAATTGAATAAAAATTTGTTATGGCACCTATTGAATTTCTAATATCTCCTTAGTTAAGGAGAAATTTTGAGAAAAGCAGTTGCTATCTTGCTATTTTTTAATTTATACCCTCATACTCAAAATTCCACTCCTCTTTTGCATCCGTATCAACCTCTGAGTTAAGGTTTCCATTTATGCATTTTTTCCTCTAGGTATTACTTTATTTCTTCTTTTCTCCATCAAATCTATAAGTAGGTTTTTATTTTCTATTACCATGATAGTAGCATGTGAATGTATGTAATCTATCTGAGTTAGTTACATTTTCTTTTTTTGCTAGACTACCATTAATGGGTCTAGTCTTGCATGTTGAAGAAGTCTTGCATTACCAAAATCATTGCTACGTGATTGAATTCCTCTTCCAATGAGTCTACTCTAACAAGTTTGTAATATCACCAAGTGGGTCATGCATAGAAGCCACTTCTACACTGGTATGTGCTTTAACAATCTAGGATAAGGAGCTCCAATGCGCTCTTTTGCTAGATTGCCAATAGGTCTTTCTGGCTCTCCAAGCAAGTTATTTAGATTTGACCTAGTTTCTATTCGCAACCCAGTTTAGAAATAGCCCAAAACCCCCTTTTTTTTAAGATATCAAACTTAACAAAAAAATTTCCTCACCCACATTTAAAAATTCCTTTTTACCTTGTGCTATAATTCAATTTTATATGACATATTAAATTTGTATTGAATCTATATGAATTAAGTCTTTTAAAAGTCCATGTATATAATTTTTAGTTCATTATGTTAAACATATACTATATTTAGTAACCTAAGTTTATGATTTTTCATCATCATATTTTTAAACTGCTAATGTCCTTACCCTTTTAATTTGTCTTCATTATTGCAAATTGATATACAAGAAGGGAAAAAAGTTTTTGGTTCTCGGAGTGAAATTTTTAAAAGCAAGTCTTAGTTAACAAATTACAAGGTATTTAACTCTGTATTATTATTCTATTATACTTTATTCATGAAAATCTTACTAATTTGCATATTCTTTGCATTGTCATATTTAAACAACCATTGCTCAATTATTAATGAAAGGTTCCATTTGATAATTGTTTTCATCTTTAAAAACTATAACTCTAAATATGTAATACAAAAAAAAGAAATTTGAAACAACTTTAAGATATTTTTTAACTTAAATTTTTTATTTTTAACATCAATTTCATAATAATTAAATGATAATATAAATTTATAAAATAACTATGTCATAGTTATAGAAAAAAGTATTTTTTATTTAAATAAAATAATGATAATGAATTTTTTAATAAGTAACTCTATGAATAATATGGAGTTAGTAAACTAATTTTTATGTTATAAATAATAATTTTCTTTTTGTTAAGAATTTTTTCAAAAAATGAATTAGATCCTATTAAGACAACTCTTCTCTATTGACTATAAGAGTAACAATGGAAGATGAAAAAAAAGATATATTTGATGAGCAATATGAATTAATCTTAAAATGATAAAAGAATGGGAAATGCATTGGCAAATGTATATTGTGCAACTCACATGCTTTATTATGCTCACTATGCATTTGTTGACTTTACAAGCAACACTTATTCATAGACTAAGTAATGGTGGAGTTTCTAAAAAAGATCAAATGTGATAATAACTTATGCAAAATTTACTAAAAACTAATAAATATTATGATGTGATACGTATAAGTCCTCATGCTCTCTTCAGTTATGCAAGAAATTAGAGCAACTAGTAAGGTAATGGATTTTTCACATGCTATAGTAGGAGAAGTAAGTTGCTAAATTTTTTTCACATTTTAACACATAATAAACGAAATATAATTGTGCCCTTTTTTCTTTCATCGATAAGAGGAAACAATTAGTCATTATTTTCATAATATTTTACAAGCAATTATTTCATTGGAGGATAATTTTTTGTACAATGTTTTGAATCAAAAGTTCTTCCACAAATACTTAATAGTAGAAGATTTTATCCTTATTTTAAGATAAGATAATAGCACATATAGGTTTAGATACTTAATATATATTAATAGTTTTAACATGTCATTCATATAATCAAATTTAAAATAATTAAAATATAAGATTGTATTAGAGTTGTAGATAGGACACATATACAGGTGAAAATACTAATAAAAGATGCCTTTCACTTTCAAAAAAGAAAAGGCTTCCCAACACAAAATATATTAACTACTTGAATTTTTTATATGAAATTCAATTATGTACTATTTAATTGGGAAAAAACTACATCTAACTCTAGAGTTCTCAACCGTACATTAACTAAAAGGCGAGATAAACTTAAAATTTCTAAAGGTAAGTAAAACATTAAATTAGTCCCTTACAAAAAAAGAGGAAAAAAACTCTAATATGGTTATTTCATTGTAATTATGCTTTATGACATATATTCATATACTTCTTATATTTACTTAGTAAATATTAATATTTCCACTAAAGAGTGGAATGCTTATATCATATAGATGTGTATATTATCACTTAAAGGGGTGCTTAATAGATGATCTACAAAATGCAAAAAAAAATTTAATTATCAATACACTTCATTGAAAACTATCATTAAAAAAGCATTTGGAGTCCTAAAAAAAGTTTCCAATCATAGCTAATGGCACAAAACTATATTATTCCTTTGAAATTATGATATACATTATTATTTCTTGTTATATATTGCATAACTTCTTGATGGATGTTGATCCTAATGAGCATTTGATAAAGAAAGTAGACTATGAGCTACGAAATAATGCCATAGATAATCTTAGAGATTATGATCCATAAAACACAAACAAAGACTACAAACAAGGATTTATTTTAAAAGAAAGCATAGCAACTCATATGTAGGATGAATATCAAGAGAGTTTATCATAAATTTCTTTTATATACTCTATAATAATATATAATTTATTGTGTTTCTAATGAACTTAATGTTCCACATCGAATTGTATATAACTATGTGTTTTTCATATAAATGTTATGTAACATTTGAAATTTGCATTTCTTATGTTTGTATTATGCAAGACATCAGGCACATTGCTTATGCTAATAAAGGATACAAGATTGTTGTCTCTATAGTTAATTACTTTGTTAAAGACTACATATAAAAAATATAATATCATGCAACTTAATTATTAATTTTCTATATTACTTATACCATCATACTAGTTTATGTGACACTTTGAAAATTAAATTATGTTAAAGAATAAAAGGTTAAAAAATAAGAAACAAACTTTTTCTAAAGATACATTGCGATGGACTCCTAAGATGGATACAATGTTATTAGATGCTTTACTGGAGGAAATCCATAAAGGAAATAAACCAAATGGTACTTTCGCTTCTCTAACTTGCAATACTATGATGAAAACTCTAATGGTATGTTTGGATTGGAAAGAAGTGGGAACAGAAAGAAGTTGGTAGAGAAAGAAATTAGAGGAGAAATGATTTATTTTGCTTAGAAATGGAGAAATTAGGAGAGAAAGAAACTGCATTTGTATAAAATGATCATTATACCCTTATGTGTAAAAGATGAATATAAATGTATATTTTAAAACATAATTTATTTATTTTTTTTAAATGGTTATTAACAAATTACGAAAAATATTTATATATAATTTATGTAGGCCTAACATATATGTATATATGTATATATATATATATATATATATATAAATTTAACCTAATTATTTCATAACAAACTTAATCCAATTTCTATATTTTAATCCAATTTTTATATATTGGATATCACTTATATATTTTTAATAATTTAATAATATTCTTAAAAATATATAAAATTAAAACACAACACTCTAATATTTTTATAATATTTTTTATTGAATCAAATATTAATAATATTACATCCTCAACAATTAAGAATATGCTTGGATATATTTTTATTTTTTATATTTTTAAAGTTGTTCTCAAAAATTATTTTTAAAATTATTTTATTATTTTAAAAAATTATTTTGAATTGAGAAAAAATAATAAATAAAAGATAGTTAGTGATGTAAATAAGAAAATTATTTTATTTAATTATAAAATTGACATATAAAATAAAAAATAAATTTAAAAAATAGGTGGCTAAATAAATTTTTTATTTTTAAATTATATATTAAAAAATAATTTTTAAAATTAATTCAAAAAATAAGTTATCAAGTTCTTTTATTTTTAAAATAAAAAACAAGAAATTACTGGAATCACAGGTTAGGATTCCTGGGTTTGAATTCGTGGCTGCCTTAGTTTCAAAGTCTCCATCGTCAACTAGTTTGCTTCATCGACAACTGGGGACGACTGACATCCTATGAGCTCTGGATTCTAAGCACCTTCCAGAACGTCGAGAAGAAGTCTAGTAGCTAGATGGCAAAACACAATGGTGGAGGAAAAAGTTGCAATAGTAACTACTGTGAGGATGTGAAAAGAGAAAGTAGAAGCTGAGGGTAACAATGGGAAAAGGGTAAAAAATTCGGCCATTTCTTCCCAATGTCGGAGAGAAGTTTTTCGGTGGGTCCCACACCCCTTTTTTGAACCCAATTTCTTTCTTCTCTCATTTCACCCTTACATCCAAACAAATGAAGTGTTGAATTTCTCCTCTAACTTCTCTCCCCCCATTTCTTTCTTCCCCAATTTCTGTAGTTCCAAACAGAGGCTAAGATCAATGATAAGACCTTTTTTTTAAAAGTAATACATTAAGAAGAGAATGAAAACTCTAAAGGCATTCTTCAATTAATGTTATGATTTATTTCATATGGGGAGTGAAATTGGTTAGAATCCTATGACACAAATGTTTGAGGTAAAGTCAGAAGTTTGGAATAAGATCTTTAAGGTAATTACTTATATATAATTATTGCACTACTATAATGAATTTTTACTTTCAATATACATTTTTAAAGGTATTAAATTTAGAATTATTTTCAATATATAGATATGACTAATAAAGGTTGCATTCATAAGAGAAGTTTAAAGTATAAAAGTGGAAGCGAACATTAATATATAACTATGATATACTGTTGAATTTTTTTTAATAAGGATAGAGCAATTGGTGGTCATACTGAAAATGCAAAAGACAAAGTCCAACGATGGGAAAAGGAAACATTAATTTGAATGATTGTTTTGATATTATGTTTGATTTTGATATTCATTATGGAAATGAAGGTACAAATTTTACAAGCAATATAGATGCATATAATATTGTATATGGCAACTCAAATTAATATCATAGAAATTAATCTCAGGGAACATCATCTTCAAAGGGTACCAAATGCAAAGTAACAATGATTGATTTAGTTGAAAGTGGATAAAAAAAATGAACGTGGGAATTAATAACTTAACTAAAGTTATGAGAAAAGGAATTGCATTTATTAACAAACAAGTTGAAATAGTTAAAAGAAGTTTTGTTTTCCTTGAGAGAATCAAATCTCAACATTACAATCCTGTAAATGTATAATATGAGTTAGAAAATATAAAAGTGATGCAAGAAAACCCATCTCAGTGCTATCATTTCTTGTGTAAAAATAAGAATGCCCAAAATTAATATTTTGATATGCCAAGATGTGCTAGAATCTCTTATATCACCTCATGAAGGATGCAAAAATCATTTGAAAAGCATTCAATAGTGTTATGGGATTTTCTAAGGAAAGATGTCACTAATTTATGTGAATTTTGAAATATTATGGTAGTTTGTAGATGTAAGTAATGTAAACAATGTGGATTGTGTTCTTAGTATATATTATGTTAGGGAATATGTCATGGAACACCAATGCATGCTATGATGGGAGTTGTGACTTTATATTATGTCAGGTTATATGTGATAAAACATTATTGTATGTTATAATGTAAAGTTAACAGACTAATTTATGATGAAGGATGAAAATAAGATTAATAAAGTCCCTTGAAGTCCAACAAACAAGCAAAACATTAGTTACTAGGAAAGGATAGTCCCAGTAAACATGCCTACTTAATTTGTTAATGATTGATAGTGAAAAGTGACCTAACCCTCCTTTTAATTTAGTTCTTTTAGCATAAGCTAGTCAATTAATGAGGCCACCATGCCTACAACTTAAGCCCTTAACTTACAATTTTATGTTAAAATTAAAGAAAATTATTATTATAACATATTTTTAAAATAGTTTAAATTTTATGAATTGATAATATAAATATTTTTATATTATTAGTGAATGAAAAAATAATACCTCATTAAAAAATAAATATTACCTAAAAATCTTTAATGACTACAACAATTATTTAATGATATGATAACGCATAAGATGTGATAGTGTAGAATTAATTTACATTGATAATAGACTAGTCATATTTTATTCATTGAAGGCATTGTGATCATTTTAAACTATTAAGTTTTTTTCTTCCTAATTTTCTATTCATCCAAACAAAAGAAAATAACTTCTATTTCATTTTTTTCTTTTCTTTCTCCTCTCATTTCTCCTACAACCAAATAAAGCCTTAGCAAATGCAGTTTATCTTGGATTGTGTTATATATATAAAGTGGGTATTTTAATGATACAACGACATTTAATATTATTTTAAAAATTTTACTTTCTATTATTTATGATATTTGAACCTAAAATCATGTATGTATATATATATTAAGTAAATTAATATTATTATTATTATTATTATTATTATTAAAATAATAGTGAATGCTAATTGTAAAAGCAAGATATTATCAAGCAAAATGAGAGAACCATAAATACTAATTAAAATTAAAATCTTATTTTAGTTTTTCAAATTTTCAATTTGTATTAACTTAGTTCTTTTAATAAAATTTATATTAATTTAGCACTTGAAATTTTAAATTCAAGATTTTAGTCCCTTAAAAAGATCAAATTAATACAAATTTAATCTCTATAAAAAACCAAAATTTTATTTAAACTTAAAATTTCAAGAATCAAATTAATACAAATTTTATTTTAAAGACTAAATTAATGTAAACTAAAAATTTAGAGGACTATGATTTTAGTCACTATTGAATACTTACCTCTGAAGGGTAAAATCAATATTTTGAAATTTGGATCGGATCAACCTTTTCAACTGAACCAGACCTTAATCTAGTCTAGGTAATGGTTTAAACTTGAGAGTCTGGTTGAACTACTTTAAACCAGTTTGAATCAATATTAATTTGGAAATTCGCTAACTCAGCATGAATCAGTCCAAATGAGTCTATTGACTTCTAGCATGTTTCATTAAAAAAATTAAAGAGTAGTCTA